>JACVVK020000037.1:997500-1100000 GCA_018292915.2 Batillaria attramentaria | reverse complement strand
ACCTCTATGTGGGTCAGCGAGTGGCGGCACGTGCAATGCGGCTGTCGAGGAGACTCCTTCTGCCTTTCGGCGCCGCGGTGATCATCTTGCTCATCATCTACCTCATCCTCGACGACAACTTCAACAGCAACGCCGCCCCCCTTCCCAAACCTCAGCGCGTTCAACAACAACACGACCGTTTCCAGGCCACGCATCAACCTCCGCCGCTGCTGAGGATCCTCGTGCTGACTTTCAACCGGGCGAACTCCCTAGCCAGATGTCTGCAGTCGCTCAACACGGCGGAGTACGACGGGCACCACGTGACCGTAGAGGTGCACGTGGATCGGTCACGTGACGGGAGCGTTCACAACGGTACGCTGACTGTGGCCAACGGCTTCGCGTTCAAGCACGGTGACGTCAGCGTGCACGTGAAGCCGCGTCACGCTGGCGTTGTGGGGCAATGGTTAGCTTCTTGGAAGGTAAGACCAGAGAGATAGTGTTTTTTTTTTTGGTTTTTTTCCTGCTGCCCCAACTCTTTGCCAGTTCTAGTTCGGTTCCTCCCAGGTCATGGGTGGAATCCACGGCAGGCTCGAAAGTTTTGGCAATTTTTATTAGGCATGATCATGGAGATGAGTATGATAAGGTGCGATGGAGGTCCGTGTGGTCTGGGACTGTGGGACAGGGCCGCATTCCACGCTTCCTGTCATTAATATCTCGGCGTTAACCAGACCCGATAGCTTCTACATTGCCCTAAATCGCTCCCACTAGCCTCGGAGTAGCTAGTCTGGGTTAGGTCCGTAGCCGAGGGTTAAATTAACCTCGACTTATACATGCGGGCCAAGGTGCCTGTAGTAAATTGTTTATTACTATTCTCACAGTTAACGTTCGCTTACCATACCTGCTTTCTGTCAAGGTACCACGTGACAACACGTCCGAGGTGGCGCTGTTCCTCGAGGATGACGTCACAGTCTCGCGTTACTTCGCGCGTTGGCTGTGGATGGTGCACGAGAAGTACGACTCCTACCCGGCTGTGAACGGGTACACGCTGCAAGGGGAATCCATTCGTCACGCAAACGACGCCGGGTGGGAGCCTTTGGAGGGACCCCCGGGGCAGACTGTGTTCCTGTACCCTGTGTTGGGGTCATGGGGATTCTCTCCCAACACTGGTCCGTGGCGAGACTTTCTCAGGTAAGGGGCCATTGAATAGTGCTCCGTCAGACGTGGCGAGACTTTCTCAGGTAAGGGGCCATTGAATAGTGCTCCGTCAGACGTTGCGAGACTTTCTCAGGTAAGGGGCCATTGAATAGTGCTCCGTCAGACGTGGCGAGACTTTCTCAGGTAAGGGGCCATTGAATAGTGCTCCGTCAGACGTGATGTGCACTCCTACCAGCGGTAGAACGCACTCCCAGCCAATTAAATTGGCTCGCCATGGGGCACTGTAGCGTCACGCCGTCGGCTCGCCAGTGAATAGGACACTTAACTGTTTTTTCCTCGCCACGCCAGTCAATCGCTACTGACCGCGCGCTTTCACTCTTTGTGTATTGGCCAGCGCCAGACCAGCGGCGCAGTCCGCACGCTAGTAGCGTGTGAACGGAAAAGCCGTTCGACCAGCGTGCGAAGGCTCCGCGGGCTCACAGCGTGTACCGCAGGTCTCAATACATGCAGGGGTGCCAGTTTTCCGGAACATTTCTGTGGTGCCGCCCGTGTAAAAGCGGGAAACTAAGCGGACGCACGTGCCTGCATCACGGTTGTTGCTTCTTGTCTATCTATATCTGCTAACTGCAAACTGACGGCCGCAAATGCGATGACCTTCTACTGCGAAGCCGGCAGTCACTTTCCGTAGACACAACAAAATCAATCTATCTATCTATCTATCTATCTATCTATCTATCTGTCTGTCTGTCTGTCTGTCTGTCTGTCTGTCTGTCTGTCTGTCTGTCTGTCTGTCTGTCTGTCTGTCTGTCTGTCTGTCTGTCTGTCTGTCTGTCTGTCTGTCTGTCTGTCTGTCTGTCTGTCTGTCTGTCTGTCTGTCTGTCTGTCTGTCTGTCTATCTATCTATCTATCTATCTATCTATCTATCTATCTATCTATCTATCATTTTACTTTACCAGTTTACCATCTGTGATTGTGTGTCAGGTGGTACCAGGAGGTGAGTCGTCAAAGCAGCTTCATCCCTCACGTGCCGGGCCTCAAACCATCTGGGTGGTTCAAAGAGCTTCGCGCGGCGGGCCGTGCAGACACCATGTGGACCATGTGGCACATCTACTACGCTTACCAGGCAAGGCTTGGTTCTGATGGGAAATTCTGGACGTTATATTACGACCACTGTTTTGCCACCTCTGTTTCACTCATAATTAAAGTCCACGCTTGTAGGACGAGGACGTATGATGTTATCAAGCCCCTGTAATATGGAATTCTCAAGACATTCGTTATGCATCTAACTTGCGTGATTTTAAAGCCAAACTGAAAACCTTCCTGTTCTGACTGTCCTGTGACTAGTTTACCATACGTCTTCCGCCGAACTGAGCCCTCCTGCTGGTGGAGTGGCAGGAGTGTGTGTGTGTGCGTGAATGTGTGCGCGTGTCTTGTGCCAGTGGGTGTGTACTTTTGATTTATTAGTTTAAATTGTAATTGTGAAGCGCCCTGAGCCCATTTTGGGGGGACACTGCGCTATACGAGAATGTTCTATTATCATTCTTCTTCTTCTTCTTCTTATTAGTGAGACTTAGTAGGATTTCCTACGGAGGACTTCGTTGAGCAGCGTAACCCATTTACATGTAAATTAGGCTCACACGGCAGAGACCGCGAGCTGCTAACGCGCTGCGATTAGCTAATGGTACCCGTAACGTGCCTAATTTACATGCAAGTGGGTTACGCTGCTCAGCGAAGTTCTCCGTACGAAGCCCTACTAAGTCTCACTATGTAACATGCAGCCGTTCTTTTCATCTCTTTCAGAACCTCCAGTACACTTTGTATCCCAACCTCCCAGAGCAGCAGGGCCTAGCGTTCAACTGGAAGGAGCCAGGGATGCACTACGCAAAGGCCGAGATGGGCAAAGGAGTCAAGGCCAACCTCCTGACCACGTGGCGCCAGGAGGACCTTCGTCTGCCAGAGACGCTAATCATCTTGGACGCCAGGGGTGACGTCACGGGGAAACTGGAGCCCCCGTGGGGGAGATAGGTCGTGCAGAGATGAAATTGGATCGGTCTTTAATTTATTGAACAAATGACGCTGTTTCTGTTGAGTGATGGAGTTCGTTGGACAAACGGCGTGGTTTCTGATGAGAGACAACGCGAATGGGTGGTTGCATGACAGGGAAGCTGGAGCCGCTATGCGCGAGATTGGTTAGCCAGAGAACAAACCGGACTGGTCAGTAATTTCTTCAACATATTCGTCATTGTGTTGTCGTGCGTTAGGTCACACTGGAAGTCCAGTTCTGGCCTAGAACTCTGCTGTGCTCTCGAGTTCCCGCGTTTCCTGCAGCCACCTCGTCATCCGAAGCTGACGGCCAAGCTAGCTGTCCTGGATGATGTATTTGCCGGTCTGATGAACGTGACCACACTAGCAGATGGGGATTGTGGTCACCTACAGTTTATGCTGACGTGGCAAAAGAGTGAGTGATCATCAGTGATGGCGTATCGGAGCAAACTGCATTCCAGTATGTGCAACATCAGCGGTGACAACAACAGGCAATTACTGTACAATCAACGACAACGACGACTGCAGTTAGCAATGACGAGGATGAGTTACACTTTTCTTCCGCTCTCTCGTCTTCCTCTAGACCTTCACCATACAACTATACATATTTATAGCCATGGCCTTTTCGACGCCCATTAAGTTAGTGAGATCCGCTGACATCTAGAGACGCAGGTAACGAGAGTCTCTGAAGCCATTTTGCGGTTGTTAATTTTGTTTAACTCTCTGTGCCGAGAACGTTTCCCAGTAGCATACCAACAGGTGGTTACTTCCCTTCGATAGAAACCCGTGTTACTAGCGCTGTATTTAGTTTCTCACTTTCTGACGTCATGACTGAGAACACAAATAGAAAGTTGGCGATCCCGTAAGTCGGACCTCAGCATTCAAGCGTTGTGAACGAGAGGGCCCTAAATAATGACCTTGAGAGAGAGAGAGAGAGAGAGTGTTACAAGGTGAATCTGTATAATACTCCCTAGTCGTCTGGTTTTCGTCTGTAGTCTGATACCAGTTCCGAAGTTACTTTCCCATTTGTCTACCGACAGTTCCTTGTGTTTGAAATGGTCATACACGTGAGTTATAAGGTCTTGGCCGTCCTAGTGTTGCTACGTGAAGGGGGACACTGTCTTTAGAGTTTCTCCCCTCGGCTCCAGGTTTATGAATCTTGCTGGATGGCATGTTCTCTTTCATTCAAAACAAGCAGCGGTTTCCTCCTAACAATGAACGTCTCCACTCAGAAAGCCCCGAGACCAAAGACCCGCCGCTTTTCTCTGCTGTGTATTGGCAAAACACAGTATTCCATGACGTCATTGTATGAGAAAAGGGGTGATTTCAAGATGAAAGACATTGACGTAATGTCTTTTCCCGCAAATGACGTCAGTGGACTTACTGCTTTCTTTCCAGGTTTCAGTCATATCAAACTACACATGCTTCCCTCGTTGTAATGTCTGGCAAATAGTTTGCCAGACCGTGCCATGTGTTGTTCTCCCGTGTTGCCGCGGGACGCGATTGGTTGAATTCTGGGGGCTCGGCCCTTTTGGTTGACAGGAGTGGGGTCGTCCATTTACAAACATCCAGCAGCCATACCAAAGATGAAAATGAACTGCACGGTATTCCTGTTGTCTTCCATGTTCATATCCGGGTACCTTTGGACGGCAGTTTTTCTCAATGCGGTGAGTAATGTCGACATGAGAAAGCATCGATATGACCTTGAAATCCGAACTCGTTTAATGATTTGTTTTTATTGTTACTGATCTTCCACGGCATTGTATGAAACGATACTTATGCTTGTATGGTAAATTGAGATAAATTGCAGTATTGTAAAGTAATGTGTGTGAGTGTACATGTATTAATTTATACTACACTCTGTGAGCTGGGATGGAAGATGACGTGTACGTTTTGTTAACTTGCCGTTCAGCCAAAAACAACCAGCATTAAACTGTTCTTCTGCTGACAGTCGATATAGTCACGAGACTGTAATTATAGAGGGCAGGCATTCACAGGCTGTAGTCATCCCCTTCCACGGATCTGTTTCTACCCATGTAAGGGAAATGCGGGTGAATTGCTTTCCGGGCCTTTGTTTAAAATAACAACAACAACACAAAAAGAGGACAAAAAAAAGGGGGGGGGGGGAAAGAAACGTTGGTGGCACACCTTGTAAACTGACACTCATCTGCCTCGGTTCGACCTGATCCGTGGTTCAACTGCTTGGTCGTGGAATTGTCTGTACGGGTTTGAACAGACTGGCATCGTGGGGCGCAAGATTCTTGGGTGTCCGTAGAGGTAGGTTGTAGTTCTTCACGCGCGGATTGAAGCTGGCTTGGTGGTGGGTTCTGTTTTGCTGCTAGACGATTGTGTCTGACACTCGTCTCAAACCGCGCTACAGAAGCGGTAGTGACAAGAGCTGGTACTGTTTGTTGAAGGGACGGGGTTCTTTTTAGGCGTTGATTCTTTCCGGTTGGCTCCGGACAGCGCTTCGCCTACTCTCGGGATAACGGATTCGTGTATGTCTTGCCATAACATGTGCTTCACTCATGACCTGTTCCAGCTTAATATCAGTAGATTTCGACTTTGTTAATCCTTTTCTGCAGTTGACGGTGTCAGCGCTAGCTAACCTTGGCATTTTCCACAGTCACTGCCACTGTCCGTTTCTTTTTTAAACAACAATATCCACAACCGTTGTGCTGGCTGTGTGACGCTGCTGTGACCCTGTTGACCCTAGAGTCATTGACGAGCAACCATCTTGAAGGACGTAGCATGGGACAAAAACTAATAGCTTCCGGGGCATATATAGTAATTCCGCTAAACATGGAACAGAATTTTTGCCCCTTTGTAAATTTGTGTGCAGAGTAAAAAATGGCAATCTGGGGCTGTTTGTCGGCTTTGTAAATAAGTTTCATGCCAGATAATAGCATAAACAGGGGAAAATGAGCCTGGCATGTGGACTATTTGTATTCATGCGCGGATGGCACAATACTGAGCTAGCAGACGACAGGGGAATGACGGGGTATGTGGTCGCTGCCAGCATTGCAAAAGACACCCGGTACCCCGGAATATTGGAATTTGTTGAAATTTCCTCTACACATGAGTCTCAGGCTGCTGGATATTTGTGACGTTGAGGAGAATTTTAAAGCATTTCTTTCGTGTCTTGCACAGCGTTATGTTTAATAATAATATATAGCATTTTCTTTGAAATCCGTGTCTGTGGTGTACAGCCGATGTGTCGAAGACACAGGCAGTCAAACGCCTCAGTAAAATAGTTTTGCCAAAAATTCAGGGTTTTGTCACGCCCGCTGTTTCAGTTTATCTCGCCCTCCCCGTGCTTGCTGTTAGTGTTTACTGATTGCAGACCATTCCCTGCAATTGTTCTTGATCTTGCCATTCCAGACATTATTGTACAGTGAAACCAGAGGAAATCATGACCTCAGAACTACCATGGAAACGAGCACACACACACACACACACACACACACACCACACACAACCCAACCCAACCCAACCCCAACCACCACCACCAACCACCAACACCACCACCACCACCAACCACCAACACAACCACAACCACCAACCACAACCACCAACACCAACCACAACCACCAACACAACCACAACCACCAACACAACACAACACAACACAACACAACACAACACAGTATTTATAATCATGTATATGTGTTCATCGAGAATGATGACAGACGTGAAAGTGAAGTATTCGCTCACGTAGAGTTATTAAACCGTTCTGCTGTAAACAAAAATGAGGTTTTTATCGCTCTGTGTGTGTGTGTGTGTGTGTGTGTGTGTGTGTTCGCACGTAGCAAGCTGTAACAGTGAAAACGGAATTCCATCCTCGAAAATAATAATACTAATAATAATAAAATGGGTACTTAAAGGACGCCCTCCCTCTCGAGGGAGCTCAGGGCGCCTTACAAGACCTTTTTCCCTGCTCTACAACTTTACTAAGTAAATTCACGAAACAACGAGAAACACCGCTACGGCAATAAGAAGAAAACAACGACAAAAACCACACCAGGAATAACGACAACATTAGAACCACATCATCAACATTTTAAACGGTACAGCGTGCAAAACAGCCAGCTCATCGTACAAGTAAAAGCTCTCTGTAAATATGCTTTTCTCAGTTCTAAACAAATTGAATCTTTCCTAGCAATACATCCACAGCACTAGTACATACACTACAAACTCCTTAGCCTAGTGTGTGTAGCACACTACCGGGGTAACACGGTTGAAAATATTGTCCGTGGCACATTCAAGTTGGTGCAGCAGGGAGCAGACGTTGAACCCCCAGAACAACAAGCTGCAACAACCAACTTTTAATTCAACTTAATAAACTTCATCTAAGAAAAGCCCTAACCCGACCACCCTCTGCCCGCTATATTATCACAAGACTTGTTGAGAACAAGACCGCTGCAGTCTGCGCAACAGTGGTTTGAAGTGGCTCCTAGTGGTCTGGAGATTTCAAGGAAAACTGCGGTATTTGTATGGGCTTTTAAGAGTTAGTGTCTGAAAAACAGAAGATTGTTTTCTTTTGGCTTTCTTTGCGTTCCTTCTTTTCTATCAACTGTACCAACTTTCTCTCAGTTCTCGCAAGCAAGATAGCAATCCGTCAACCAACCAACCAACCAGTCAACAAATCGACCTCAAATGAAGATTAGAGTAGCTTTGTAGCCTTGAACGTATGTCACAATGGACGACTCCACTCGGCAAGCCCCGAGGCCAGTTCCCCGCCTCTTTACTTTGCTGTGTTTATAATAGGCAAAACTCTGTACGCCCATTGTATGGGAAAAGGGGTGATTTCAAGATGGAGGAGATTGGCGTAATAGTCTTTTTTTTCCTCAAGTCACGACAATTGACTTACTGCTTTCTTTCTTCAGTCATATTATAATACATGTGCTTTGCCATGCCATGCCACGTGTTGCGCTCATTATGCCGCGGGACGTGCTTGGCTGAATTCTGGGGGCTCAACCCTTTTTGGCGGACAGGAGTGGAGTCGTCTATTTTCACGGCTGTATCCAAGGTTTGCCTAAGGTGGCTTTTGGGATGACGTCAACCAGCGATGTCGGTGGCGTTGGCACACTCTGGACACGAGCACACCCCCATCTGGAACTGCACGACCACCACGGCGTAGGTCAGGAGGGTACCGGCAATCTGGAAGAACGGCACCAACAACAGCCTTGTGTTACATTGAACTATAACTTCTCACACGGCCATCTGTTTACATGTAGTGGCGCATTTATTTATTTATTTATTTATTTATTCATCCAGGTATTAGTTTGTGGAAACTGCTTGTTGTTGCTGTTTGTCTTTGGTTTTTTTTTTATTATTCAGTTGACATCTTAACGGGGGAGCCGGGGTGGTCGAATGGTAGAGCGTTGGACTTCTAATGCTCGGGTCGTGACTTCGATCCCGGCTGGAGCCAAATATTTGTGCTGGCTTTTTCATCGTTGCCCCGTCTTTGATATCACCCTATGTGGTGGAAAAGGACGTTAAACCCCCAAACACCCACCCACCCTACCCTTGACATCTTAACTCTGAAAAGTCCATGAAAACTCGCAATTTTACTTGAAATGTTCAGATCACTAGAAGCCACTTCAAGCCACTGTTACGCGATCTGCAGCGGCCTTGAGCCTAGCGGGAAGGCCCGCGCTTTGTGTAACAGTGGCTTCAAGTGGCTCCTACTGGTGTGCAGTGGCTTGTTCTTTTCAACAAGTCTTATCATATAGCGGGCAGGGCTCGGGCTCCTAAGAGTTATACATTAATTTACATTTTTATTTTATTTTATACTTACTCTCTCACACACACACGTATAACAGTCTTGTGTACTCACACACCTATGAAAAACTAACTTACTCTCACACAAACACTGTTTCGTTAACTTACTGAAAAAAACTAATATTAGGCTAACAATGAAAATCGTCCTGGATGACTATAAGCATACTGTGAATTCTTACCATGAGTATGGTAGGCCTGTTGACGACAAACAAGCCATACACGTGGAATCCCACCTCTGCTGTAGTCAGGCGGGTTGACAGAAACTGAACCTGTAGAAAGGACAGACGGACATAGAAACTAAACTCGTGAATTAAACATTTCTGTATAATCATAGGAACAAGGCGGCAGTCTCCGGGAAGAGCGTGTACTAACTAAAACTGTTGATCGAATAATGGTATCACGCATGCACGCACGCTCGCACGCACGCTCGCACGCACGCACGCACGCACGCACGCACGCACGCACGCACACACACACACACGCGAAATCTTTCAAAATAAAAAACCAAAACTACACATTGTACCGTAGGAGGCAAAAAAAAAAGACTTCCAGGAAAAAACCACTGGGAGTGTATTTTTCCTAGGAAAGAAACACTGCAATCTGTGAAGGAGTGTAATCTTCCTAGGAAAATAACACTCCCAGTGTTATTTTACTGGGGAAAAAACACTCCTGTAGTTTTTTTTTTTTTCCCCGCAGTGTTATTTTCCGACTACACCTGCTTACGACTGAGAAATACAACCACAAGCGCTGATAACTGATTTCAGAATAAAACAGAATATGAACACGACTAATTTCAGTCTAAGACAGTATCACAGGCGGGCACGATGTTTGTTTGTTTGTTTGTTTTTCTTTCTTCTAAATCACAACAAAATCTGTTGTGATTGTGTACTGGTGGATATTACGCCCATGTGCTCACAACTTCGAATACAAGGTTCGTCTGAGTGTCTTAGGCAGTATCAACGTTTAAACAATGACTGGTGCTGTATAGTTATTTAAATGGTATGATTGTTCCTCAGTTACTGGACAAAGACTGACCTTTTGTAACAGAGCAGGAGAGAATTTCGACCAGTCGGCGGAGTAGATGGGTGCCAAGATTGCTTTTGCCTGTAAAACAGAATCTCAGAATTTGGGTTTTGTTTGTGTTGTCTTTTTTTTTTTTTTTTTACATGTGTGTGTGTGTGTGTGTGTGTGTGTGTGTGTGTGTGTGTGTGTGTGTGTGTGAGAGAGAGAGAGAGAGAGAGAGAGAGTCACTTACGCCATCACTCACAAGACAGCCCACGTACGTGACATCAGTAAGATATTGTGCTTGGCTCACCAAAGCCAGTGACGTCAGAGCCAAGTATGCTCCGTTTAGAGAGCTGCCTGCATAGGCGTAGACTATAAAACAGAATGTGGTGATTCCAAAAAAATACACAGCCGGAATCGTGTGATAAAAACACCTCTGGCAGCAGTCAACAATTTCACACATTGCCTCGTGGCGATCACACAGAAGGTCAAAGGTCGTTTCCCAGGCGTCAGCTTTGGGGTCAAGGTCGTCTTGCAAACCAAGGTCACCCTTTCGAATAGATGAAAGTTGAGGTTTATATTCTTGGCGGTTGTAGGTGATACCAAGCGTCGGTAATGTGGAGTTCCCAGGAATTGATTTGGCAGGAACGCAGCTGACATTGTGGCACAGACGGGTGTCGTAGCTAGAACTGTGAGCATTTATTCTCTCACACTCTCGCGTGCTTGGTGCAGGATCACATTCATGGGCATTTAAATTATCCGCTGACTTGTCCGGAACTTGCTGAACCTCCATCGGTTCACTGTGTTCCAGATTCATGCGTTTGTCGTTTTGCTTCATGGTCGGGGGTGTTCTTTTGCATCTGAAACACAGTGTTTCTTTGTCACGAAGCATCGCAGGCCCTTCCTTGAACATCGACGTCTCTAGCTCTCTGTCCGATGACAGGCAGGGGTGGGAGGAAATCTCTACCTGACAATGTGTTTCCACAGACTTGGTTCTGGACGATCCTGCTCTGGACAATCCTGTTCTGGACGATCCTGCTCTGGGCGATGCTGCTGTGGAAGAATTTCCTCCGTACTCGGCTTGGCCATTTCGTGAGGATCCTCTCCTGCTGTGTCTCCGAGATGGGAACGCACGACGAGCGAGTTCAGCAATGTGCATAAACTCTTTTCTGGCGATCTTACTGATATTCTCCATGGGTTGCCACGATGCAGTCATCACTAAAGCGCTCAAAAGATGCAGGAGACAGTAGATAACACAGCCAACAGCGAAAATTACACCTTCCGAGTCGTGAAGAGGATACAGTTGTGTTTTGAAATCGGGAACTAGGATAATCAGTGGGACAAACATTGTAGGATTAGTCACCAGCAACGCTGCCATTATTATCACGTTTACAATCTTCCTCTGTTTGTTTAATAACTTGACGTCAAAAGAGAAACCATAGGTACTCTCGTATGACCGGAAAAGAGACCTCAACTCCGGAAGATTGTTCTTCACACGTGGATAAGTTGCAACGTGCACGACAAGAACCTCAAGCCAGCCCAGTAAGTAGGAGAAGGTAGCGACTGTGGTTGCACCCAAAGGTCCATCCGGAGCCGAGAAGTGGATCTGCAGACCGACACGACACACATTCACCAGCTGAAGCACCACGAGGCCAACGAAGACTAACTTACGTCTGTTCCTCTTCAGCCACCCCGTCATTGCTACAACTCTCCCCCTCAAACCGCCAGAAGCTGTTCGTTCGTCGACATCGGGAAGTTTGTCCCGTGGATCTTCTGCCCATGCTTCCACCCTGGTGGTCAGGTCAGGTGTCGCCTCGTCTGAATGTCCAGAGACCTGAGATCGTGAGTGCAGTTCAGTGCCTGAAGAACCCGGGCAGACGTCAGGAGCAGATGGTGTCCCTTCAGTTCGGCTGACGGGGTAACCAACCAGCCGGGAAAACAATACTCTCGACTCAAACGATAATCGACTCTCCGTGTCTGTTTCTGCTTCTTCTGGTTCGCTGATCATTGTAAGGGAGGTGGGCTCTTTCTTATTGACAGCCCTTGCGAACAGCTGGCAAATTTAAGGACGCAGCCATGTAGCAGGGTCACTCCGAGAGTACCAGCCACCTAGAATAGTCACAAAAGTCCTCTCTTCCGCATGTCAGTACATCCAACGCAGAGAGACCACCTTGTGTTCAGCTTAGACGGTCATTGCGACCTTGATATCCTCCTGTGCTGTTTGATAAGAAATCGGCGTGCACTGCTTGCGGCTACCTGTTCTCTGGCTTCTAAACTGATGCAGGCTGACAAATTGTTCGGAGCTGTTTCCGTTGAACTGATTTCGAGCTCAGAATGGTAACAGTTACATACATGTGCCCTGTTATTCGTTGATGGGACAGACACAACACCACACTCAGCGACGGTTGCTTGGCAACATTTTGTCACCAAGGGGATTCGACTAAATGGTCGATCGATACAATCGATGCATAATACAAGAGGCTTGCGTGTCTGCGGCCTCGATCGTGTTTTGCCATTCGTTGGAAACATCAGGCCTATGGCAAGACCAGATAGTCACGATTTGCTCCTATCCAAACATCATCATTTGAAAAAGGGAATTGCAATCGTTCAAAGCGTAAATCTCTTAATCTTAGCACTGGATTTCCAAACGACGGAACAACTTTGATAGACCTGCAAACAATTCCCCTGGATCAGCAGCTGAGATGATGAAAACGGGATAATTTCACGGACATGAAGGGAGAACCAATGGGAGAACCATTTATCCCATGGGAAAAGATGACATTTCAGCGATTCAACATTTCAGCAACTCGCAAATCGCTCGAACCACTTTGAACAGTCAATAGAGTCATGGCGACTGATTACGGTTTTTGTTTTGCTTGCGTTCACTGACGCTCTGGTTCAATATTTATGTAATTTTAATCGTAATTGCGCGCGCGCGCGCGCGCGTGTGTGTGTGTGTGTGTGTGTGTGTGTGTGTGTGTGTGTGTGTGTGTGTGTGTGTGCAAGGAAAGTTTTACAAGTGCGTCAGTGCAACAGAAGGTGCAGTCTTCTACGCCAGTGGATGAGCTGAGGGCATAAACTGTGAACTGAAGTTACGTCTGTTGTCAAAATGACAAAAATCGTGAAAACGATGCTCATTCATCTAACTATACAAAATGCTGAACATAGTAATGTATCAAGAGAGAGAGAGAGGGTGGGTGGGTCTTGGGGGGGGGGGGGGGTTAACGTCTTTTTCCACCACATACGGGTGATATCAAAGACGGGGCTACGATGAAAAAGCCAGCACAAATATTTGGCTCCAGCCGGGATACGAACTCACGACTCGAGCATTCACAGAGAGAGAGAGAGAGAGAGAGAGAGAGACTCACACTGTCGTTCAAGATGCAAGCCATGAAGGTGCCCAGTACAATATTTTGCACATGGCTCCACAGAACAAAAGCAGTTAGCGCCAGTTTACCCCCTTCCAGCGACCCACTTGCAAAAGAGTAAATGATGAAACAAAAGGTCGTTATCCCAAACGCGTACACCGTCGGCAGACTGTGGCAATAACAACTCTGGCAACTGTCAACGATTCCACACATGGCTTCGTGTCGGTCACGCAAGCAGTCGAAGGTCATTTCCAAGGGTTCGCCTACCAGGTGAAGGTCGTTGTCAAGGCCGCTGTTGTCTCCATAGGAACACGAATCCCGCGCGGGAAGTGTCCGCCGTGTCTCCCGGGTGCTCGTCAAGTTAGTTTCCAAAACGTCACCACTTTTCAGAAGAGAGTCATGGGTATAAACTGGAGAATGGCTGAAAACTTTTTTCTTGCCGCCACGGAGAGTCCTAGGTCGCATCACGCATCGCCGTCTTTTAGTTGTCTTTTTTAATAGGCTTTTTGAAATTGTTTCGTTTTCTTGACTCTGTGAGGGTGTTTCATTTCCTTGACTCAGTGAAAGTGTTTCAAGGTCTTGACTCTGTGAGAGTGTTTCATTTCCTTGGTACTGTGAAAGTCTTTGGTTTCCGTGACCTTGAAATCTATCAACTTCATATCTGTTGTTTTCGTCATCACGGCTGCCACTAGGAAAATGACTTCTAAAGTGCTTGGCACTGTCGTCACACGTACTGCGGTTTTCCCGAGAGGGAAAACTCTCTTCAATTTTTTTAGCTAAGTACAGAAACTCTTTCCGGGCAATGAAACAAATAAACGTAGCAGTTTGTGTCGTCGACGCAAACACAACGCATGTTATTAAAAACAGGAAACAGTAGGCAATTGACGCTAACACAAACACTGTTATTTCGCTGTTTTCTTGATAATACACTACAAGCTGCTTTCTGAAATCTGGGAACACGGTGATCAAAGGTACTACAATGGACAACGTCGCTACCACAAGGGTAATACAACCACAGATATTCATCACTTTCAACTTCTTGTTGAAAGTTCGGACATCGAAAGAGAATCCGTAAGTGTTTTCGTAACTGCTAAGGAGAGCCTTCAGCCTGGGAAGATGTTTCGCCACGGTCGTGTATGTTGCGACGTAAACAACCAACGCCTGGATCCAACAGAGACAATAGGAAATGGTGGCCACAGCGAAAGCGTCCAGCGATCCCCGTGCAGTTTCTGAATGCACAACAGGAAGGATGCGCAAGATGTTGGCCAGCTGCAGAACAACAAGCACCCAAAACACCTTGCGTTCCCTCAGCCATTTTGCCATCCAATACACTTTGTGTTCCTTCAGCCATCTTGCCAGTCTCCTTGCTAAGTCAGGTGAGCATTTCTGCTCCCCAGTCCAAGCCGTGGTTGAAGGTTTCGGGGCTGAGATTTCCACGGTTGGAACACCGTCCTTGTCTTTACTGAAGTCCGACGGGCAAATCTTTCCGGCGTTTGTTCGGTTCTCTGTTTCGCGTTTCGACCCAGGTATTGGATATCCAGCGAGCCATGAAAAAAACACCAAGTAATTGAAGGAGAGACGTTCATTGTGTTCCTGATTCACCTTCTCCATTTCTGAGGAGTATCGTGAGCCCAGCACAGCTTCTCAATGTCCTTCCACGAGCAAGGAATGTTGTACGGTTGCGACTGCCAGGTTCCTGGATCTTAGCGTTGCGGTCAGCAAAGTGCCTCAAAACACGCCTAGAGAGCTGTTGTCACATTTACTGCGCACTTGATGAACGTTTACCATCTCTGAAGGACAGATTTACCCTAGCACAGCGTTTCAATGTCCTTTAGTGAGTGAAGAATTTAGAATCGCAGCGACTGCAAAACGGCTCAACAACACGCTTAGATGCCAAAGCACGTTAATTCCCCAATTTTCAATTAAAAAAATCGTTAGAGGACAACCAAGGACACATACAAGGACATCGCTACTTTTCTCGAACAGTTCATGGAGATCAGCGATAACTCGCTGGCGGTCCAGTTATGGGCGTGTCCCAAAAAGTTTAGCCTTTTTATCAAAGTCTGATGACAAATCGGAGCTACTTTACACGATCGATACCTTTTACACTGTTTGTGCCCACTCAGAGACCACAAGTCCATGTTAAATGTTTTGTTCGAAATAATGACACCGTATCTGAAGCATCAGGACCGCGCGTGTCTCTGATGAACAGTAACACGATAGCGACAGATAAAAAAAAAAAAAAAAACCGTCTCGGGAAATTCGTGTTTGCTTCCCCTAGTGTGCGTCGGATCGACGTGCGTCGGATTTTTGTATTTTGCTGCTGGAGGGGGGGGGGGGAACCCAACAAAAACTGATGAGCCTTTTTTAAGGCCATGTCTCTCTCTCTCTCTCTCGAGAGAGAGAGAGTTTCCACTGACTTGACACTGTATATCTTTCGGACTTCTGCGAGGATGGGGGTCGAGCGCCCCTCTCTCGTCACGCATGGCTGAACTTTAGTGATCAAATTAACCCCTCGTCTCTGTGAAGTGTACCCGTCTGACATGTTTGTGTAACGCGATCTATCACGACACTAATCCCACCATGAGTCCCACCACGAGATCAGTCAGTGCCAAGTACAATATTGAAGTTGAAAAAATCAAGCGGACAAAAGACAGCAAGCAAGTCACGTTTGAGACAAACGCCACAAATCTTCCCCTATGGCGGCATGCTCTGAGGGCGAGATACGTGATAGACCCCAAACCTGAAGAAGTCACGTCAGTATGGACTGACCACGAGAAAGACCATGATAAAACCCTTTCTCTCCCTCACCCTCTACATCCACCACTTCCCCCCGAGCTGTTCAAAACCTTCCTACAACTCTACCTGAATCGTGCTACACTGCTGACCATCACTGTTTACTACTCCACTGCTAAGATCCTAGTACAGGGGAACGTCTGTGTGGAGTGGGTAAACGAGGAATTCCGGAAGTTGAGATCTTTTGTAAACACTGCCTCATCTCAGACTGGAATGCCAACCATGCCAAGCGTCCTGCCACCGCTGCCCCCCGCTGGTGATGAAAACCTGTCCGCTCGCCTTGCCATACAGGGTTTGTCCGATACTGAGGGGTGTCAGACTCACGAAGCGGAAATCGCCAGTGAAGTGACAGGCGATATGGACCAGGCTCCAGACACCAACAGTAACCCTGATACCGATGGTCGCGCAACCCTCGACAGCCCTAGTGACCTGAATGAGACCAGAGTAGGTCACGGAAACAATAAGGGTGGTTCCGTGGACGGCACATCAGCCAGCAATCAGGATCAACAAAACGACCCAATTTCTCCCTGCAACAAACAGATCGCCGAACTCGGCCGCGAAATCTCGGGCCTCAGGGCAGCTCTCAGTCAGTCCCAAGACTTAGCGCTACAGTCCGTACAAGATGTGCGGAAAGAAATGAAAGAACACGTGAAGCTATACGTAAGGGACATACGAGACGAATTCAACAAAGAGCTTGAAACAGTAAGGAAACGCGTAGAAGCCCTTGAGTTCGAGAATCAGAAGTTGAAAAGCCAGCTTGGTGAACACAAAAAGACCATCGCCACACTCAAAGAGGCTAACAACGTGCCAGCAAACAATGTAACCACCCGTCGTAAATCCCCTTCGGCACTCTCTTCACCCCTCGTTCCTACGGCCAGCTCTCCCACATCCAGTCATCCATCGGACCAGCTAAACCTAACCGTCACGCCCCCTCCCCCCCTCTCCTCAACCGAACACCCCGCAGGCGCCGATAAACGACCATCGTACAAAGAGGCGCTTGTCTCGGCGATACCAACAAAAAACAAATTCTCTGCCTTGGCAGAAGCAGATACTCCAGCTGATGATGCAACAGAAAGCTTAACATCAAGGAAAGTCACTGACAAACCCGGGACAGAAAACCACGGCCCCGCCGCTGGTCATCGGAAATCCGAGCGAAATCAGCCGTCCCCACTTGACATCCTGGCCAAGGAACGTATCAGTCCTGACAGCAAATCCCTGCTTCTGGGTGACTCAGTGGTTGTTGGCATAGACCCCGCGAAAATGGCCCCAGGTGAAAAACTGCAGAAGATTGCTGTATCGGGTATGTCCATAAATGACCTCATATGGTGGCTTCGAGACCAGCCGCCATCTCCACACGTGACCAGGGTAATCCTTCACGTCGGGGTCAACACATGTAAGGGCGGCGCTGTAAGTGGACAGACGTGGGCAGAGCTCATCAACCTGACAAAGGAAAACTTCCCCTGTGCAGCCATCCACATGTCATCAATTATCCCCGCCTACGGAAAGCACCCCTTAAACAACGCAATCCGACCATCCAACCGTAACCTGAAAGAGGAGTGTACCCGAGCCATGGTCCTCTACATCGACAACACACCGGTGTTTCTCACACGTACTGGTGCCCCGCGTCAAAGTCTTTATCGTGACAACGACTACGTACACCCAAGTCATGCGGGCACTGTTCGTCTTGCCTTCAACCTTCAGCGTGCAGACCAGCCTCCATCGCAGCAGGTATTCTCTAACGGTACGCGGGCGCCACAGCTTGACGCCCAGCCATCAGGATCGGGCCCAGTGTCAACAAACAATGGTCATCATGCCCACAAGGGATCCCCCTCATCCCGTCCTCACTTCCCCCCACAGCGGATGGAGCGTGTCCTGACCAGGCCATCCTCTAATCACCACACGAGGGATACATACTCCTACCAACCCCACCAGCCCCGCCACGACAGACCTCCCCCCAACTCTTATCCCATCCATCCCCGCCAGCTGTTTCGAGAAAGGGAATCCGACGTGGTGTACCAAACTTACGCCACTCCTACCTCCTACCCTCCCTCCCAGCCCCGGTACCCCCCGCTCTCATGACGCTGCCGCACACAGTGGGTACTATGCCACCCAGAAGGGGCTTACCCCCTCCAGCCAGCAGTATTATGACTCTGATTATACGGAATATGGCCAAAGGATGCAGTTTCCACAGTCAACTGACACATATTACCCGCACTATGAGTCGGACTTTCAAACCAAAGTAAAATGTGCAGTAGAACAATTGCTAAAATCTCTGTCATAACCCCATACACCAGCGCTGAAATTCCTCACACTGAACTGTTAATAACGAAATGTGAGGACTGTGTGTCGATAGGATTAGTGTTTGAAATCACTTACGCTTACCTGACTTTATTATTATTTTCACATGTTTTTGTCATTTTGCCTCGAATACCTCGGACTGTGCAAGTATTCTACTGTTTCCAGTGGTGCTTTCACTAGTTTTCTGGACACTTCCCCAACAGACGGCCGTGCGCGCGAACATTCAGTTGACACGTCCGCTGTGTATAATCCCTAACACTTACACGATATTGACGTTGCAGCGACGCTGCCCATACCAGCTCCCGCTATTTTCATCTCTAGTCTTACTGAAAAGCGGCCATTGAAATTGTGTTTTTACTGCACGAGGACTGTCCGCGCGTGACGTCATTCTGAGTGATAACGTGTGGAAATGTTATAATTCTTCTCTGCTTTCCTTAGCACCGTTGTGTTTTGCTTTGTTTCCTGGAGTTTTCTCAATAGTTGTGGGCTCGTTTCCTGGTGCTGAAGCACTACCATAGTTAACGCATGTCTATTGTTTATACTTGTTGTCACCTTTTATTGACTCAGTACTGACTATATTATCCACTATTACGGTCAAAACTCGTCTGATCCTCAGATATATATCTGTAACATGACTCGCACTGCTCGAAACAACACTTCACCTCCCATACAAAAAATCAACATAGGCCACTTAAATGTATACCACATTTGCAACAAAATACCTGATGTCACTGTTCTTCTTAATCAGGAGCAACCATTCCATATTTTTGGTTTTACCGAATCCAGACTGAAACCTCCAATAAGTGACGACACAATTTCTATTCAAAATTATTCAATCATCCGAAAAGATGCTGTTTCCCCCGGCCACACAGGCATCGTCGCTTTTATTCACAACTCCATCACCAGCTGTGTAGTCCGACGGAAAGACCTTGAGTCGGATAACGTGGAGAGTCTCTGGCTGGAAATGAAATTAAACAAATCCTCCCCTACGTACATAGGTTTCGTTTATAGAAACCCAGCAGCTACGTTCACGTGGTATGATGATTTTGTCTCCATGATGGACAAGGTTAGTTGTTGCAAAGGTGACGTACACATCCTGGGTGATTTTAATATTGACTTGATGAAACCCACCAACACAGCATGGACATATACCTTCTCTTTATTTGGTCTTAAGCAAATGGTCACGTCACCCACCAGAGTTGCATCTTCCTCCACCACGCTTATAGACCACATATATACTACAAATACCACGGCCGTGAAAAATGTACATGTACCCTCCATCTCCATTAGCGATCACTTTCCTGTATGTTTTTCACTGTCAACGAAACGTGACAAGCCAATTCCCAAAAATCACACGTCCATTAGGTACAGATGTTTTAAAAAGTTCAATGAAGAAACCTTTCTCATAGACCTTGCTCTTACACCATTCTGCGATGTATACCATTACAATGACCCAAACGAGGCGCTGGCGTGCTGGTACAGACTGTTCCTCGGTGTTTTAGATAAACACGCACCTATTAGAGAAAAAAGAGTAAAACATCCCTCCATGCCGCCATGGCTCTCAGATGACACAAAGAAGGCAATGAAGCTAAGAGATAACCTTAAAAAAGAAAACAAAATTGACGAGTTCAAAAAGCAACGGAACATGGTTAAATCTTTAGTTAGAAGGGCACAGAAATCTTTCGCAGAGCAAATCATAGCGGACGGAAAAGACAGTCGGAATATTTGGAAAGCCATCAACATGTTTACCCGGGGCAAAAAAACAAAACGTACATTCATTCCATCCGAACTCTCACCGAACGATTTTAATAATCATTTTTTAAACATTACTGATTCCATAGTCCAATCTAATCTCAATAACCCTGAAGACTATGTATGTCCTGAAGAACTCCGCAGTCACTGTCAGTCAGCAAAAGAAAGTTTTTTCTCTGTTCCACCCATGACAGTCTATGAAGTTGGGAAATCAATCTCTGCTATAAAGAGCAAGGCGTGTGGTCCTGATGCAATTAACATTAACATCCTTAAGTTGTCACTACCCTACATTGTGGAATCACTCACATATATTTATAATCTGTCACTCCAACACAGTATATTTCCAGACGAACTCAAGAAAGCCAAAGTAGTGCCTATTCCAAAAAGTAAAGATCTCCACAATCTCAGTGACTACCGTCCAATTTCAGTTTTATCAGTCCTGTCCAAACCACTGGAAAGACATATCCATAACCACATGCTCAGTTTCCTAGAAAAACAACATCTTTTGAATCCGCTCCAATCTGGTTTCCGCCCTCAACATTCGTGCCACACCGCACTTGTCCGCATCGTCGATACTTGGCTATCTGCCATCAACAAATCCCAACTAACTGGTGCGGTCTTTCTTGACCTGAAAAAAGCCTTTGACTTGGTGAACCACAGCATTTTGTTAAAGAAATTGTCCCTATATATCCCTGATCCTAAGACAATCTCCTTATTTTCCTCATATCTCCAAGGTAGAAGGCAGAAAGTCTATCTAAATGGTGCGTTTTCTGAGGAAGGTGTTGTTAAGCTCGGTGTGCCCCAGGGCTCTATCCTTGGCCCGATTTTCTTTTGTTTATTCACCAATGATATGCCCCTCTCCATCTCAAACCCTAATGTAAGCTGTGATATGTTTGCTGACGACTCCACGCTCCATGCGTCGGATGTGCATGAGTCAAAAGTAAACGAAGTATTGCAGCACAGCCTCACTGAAATCTCCCAGTGGTGTAAAGCCAACCACATGGTAATTAGTACCACCAAAACCAAAAGCATGCTAATTACAACGCGCCAAAAACACCAACGCAAACTATCTCCCCTACGGTTGTCAGTTGGGTTCGAGGCTATCGAGCAGGTCTCGAACCACCGTCTACTAGGTGTCATAATTGACGACCAACTAAAGTGGGAAACGCATGTTGATGGTCTCTGTAAATTATTGTCAAAAAATGTATTCTTGCTATCCAAACTAAGTCGCCTAGTTAGCCCTGACATCTGCAAGCTATTCTTTCATGCCCACGTGCAAAGTCATCTAGATTTTGCGTCCACTTTGTGGGACGAGTGCAGCGAAAATCAGTTCAAAAAGGTAAACTCCGTTCACCGGCGCGCTGTCAAACTCTTACACTCGGGTAATTCTAGTACCGAACAAAAGTTTAAAATCCTCAAACTTCTACCTCTTAAACAGCATCTGGAGTTTAACAAATGCTTACTGATGCACAAAATTGTCTACTACAAAGCCCCAACATATCTCCATCAACTATTTAATTTCGAACATGATAAACAACATAACACAAGGAACAGTCTGCTCCCAGTGCCTCGTCCAAGGGTTGATATATATAAAAGTAGCCTGTCTTTCTCAGGGGCATCCATGTGGAACTCTTTACCACTGAGTATCCAAAACGTTTCCAAATTCATAAACTTCAAACAAATTCTACACGATACGCTTATCTGACGATGTATATAGAAATGTGTTACATACATGTTTTGCAATATTAGAGACGACTGTAAATTTCTTACTTGGCATACAGCCAGTATCATCAGCCACGTATGTTTTGATTTGTTTATCGTGTGTATTTTTCTCTCCTGTATTTCCCCTAGATAGTTTATACTTTTCTTTTTTTTAAACATTTTTATTGTTTGTTTGTTTGTTTTGATTTTTCTTTTTTGTCAATACCCTTTAATGTAGAATAGCAGGACAGCATGTAAGATAGGCAGCAATGCCTAAATGCTCTATCCTGAATAAAAAAACGTTTCATCATCTCTCTCTCACACACACACACACACACACACACACACACACACACACACACACACACACACACTCGGCTGAGAGAGAGAGAGAGAGAGAGAGACAGACAGACAGACAGACAGACAGACAGACAGACAAACAGAGACTTACACTGTCGTTCAAGATGCAAGCCCAAATACCGCTGAACACCATGTTCTGTGCGTGGACCCACAGGACAAAGGACGTCATCGCCAGGTCCCCCCGTTTCAGAGACCCGCTGGCGAGCGAGTAAATGACGAAACAGCATGTGGTTATCCCGAAAGCATAGATCGACGGTAGAGTGTGATAAAAACAGCGCTGACAAACCTCAGTAATTGCGCACATGGCCTCGTGGCGATCATGCAAAACATCGAAGGCCTTTTCCAGGGAATCTCCTCCAAGGTCAGGGTCTTTTTCAAGGTCATTGTCTTGATCTGCACGTGA
This sequence comes from Batillaria attramentaria, assembly GCA_018292915.2. NCBI lineage: Eukaryota > Metazoa > Mollusca > Gastropoda > Batillariidae > Batillaria > Batillaria attramentaria. The sequence continues at coordinate 1,077,356 of JACVVK020000037.1, read as the reverse complement.
ACCAATCGTCGGCTTAGTTTCCAATATATCGTACGTTTTGTCACGTGAAATTGATTCCGGCTTGGCATGCGCGGACTGGTCAGAATCTGTCACTCTGCCGTCACAGAAATTCCTTGTTCGCAACAGCTGAGGTGATTTTCTTTGTCTCCTGTTCGTCTTTGTTCTTAACTTTTGTGGCACGCCTTCGTGTTGTTCATCTTGAGCTTGTCGATACGTATTTGTATCGCTGGGTTCGTCAGTGCAGTCACCAGAAATCAGGTCAGTGCATTTGGATTTATTTTCAAGATTCTTGTAATTTTTAGCGGGAAGTAACTCCTCAACCTTTCTAGCTATGTGCAGAAACTCATTCTTCGCGATGAAGCAGACGTAGTGCGTTGTCTGTACCGAAGAAGAATACACAACGCTTACCACAAAAAACGCTGTGTAGTACGCACATGCGACAATCACGAACGTCGCTCCTTCACTGTTCTGGTATGGATAAAACTGTTTTTTGAACTCTGGAAACACGATGACCAGAGGCGTAAGAAGAGCTGCAGTTACTACTGCAAACAAAACCCACCAAACCACGTTCATCACCTTTGCCCGTCTGTTAAAAGAGCAAACGTCAAAGGAGAACCCGTACGTGTCTTCGTAATAGCGAAGAGCAGCACGCAGATCTGGGAGGTGTTTCTTGACGGGCATGTAGGTAGCCAGGAACAGAACCAAAGCTTGGATCCAACTCAAGAGGTACGAGACAGCGGCCACCGTGTAAGAACCAAGAGGTCCGTGGCCAAATTCTAAAACCATCCCCGGTAGAATGCGTACAATGTTGGTCAGCTGAATAAGCGCGAGTGTACCGAAGACCACGTTCTGCTTCAGGTGTCCAGTCAGTTTTCCTACAAAACCAGGTGAGCGTTCTCCATCAGCGGTCCACGCAGACTTTGCGGCTGGCGGCCTTGGAGTTGTGATTTCAAGGTTTGGAACAGCGTCTTTCCGTGAACCAATGTCTGACTTGGGGAACGTGTCCAGTCTTGTCGGCAGATCAGATGTCTGCGGGCCATTTTTCAAGTTTCGTGTTCCGCGAACAGGGTAACCTACAACCCACATGAAATGCACCATGACGTCGAAGGACAGGCGAGAGCACTGCTCTGTTTTGTTTTGCTTGTGGTGTGTTCCCTCCATTTCCGGGCTGTTAGCTGATTAACACAAACTCTAACTGTCCCTACGCGCGTCAGAATCTTAATGCGATCATCGGCCCTTCAACCTCAAGGCGCATGCACCCTCCGCGATATCTAGTCTCACACATTGTTCGAAGCTGTTGTGGTTGTATCTAGCATCGGCTAAGAAACTAACACAAATGCACACATACAGCCACTTCTTTGGCAGACAGAAGCCAAACGCACAGCGTCTGTCACAGTGTTTGTCGAAAGGCTGACCAGGAGCGCTTCGGGACGTTGTAGATGTCCTCGATTTCACGGACAGCAAGCCTCAGTGGTGTTTCAGATAACACATTTCGTACCGCGCACGAGTATCCCACGTTCTTGGCTCTTTTTTGGGTTTTGGCCCTTTATCCGAAAATCAGGCAAGATTAACGGTTCCTTGACGGCTCTTACTGCAGCAAACACGAGTATAATCAAAGTGCAACACTTCCACTGAGCCAAATTTGAATCCATGCAGACACAAATTATTTTTATTTTATTTTAGCGAGGTCACTTGGTAAACAACCCCAAACTTACTAGGTAGGAACTGAGTTAAGACTGACAACTTCGACAGTACACAGGCACAGCTGTTCCACAGACAAAGTCGGCAGAAAACAACCTAGAAGTGTCAGTCGGTGGCTAACCTGTGTCTTTTAAGCTTTAAATCCCAGAATGTAGCCTGACAATTCAACTCCATCAAGCGAGCGAAGTTCTGACAATCCGCATTTAATACCTCAACACAGCATTAAAATCAATTCCAGTGAGATTTTCCCTCAGAACTAATTACCCTCAACAGGCAAACGTGTTTCGTACAGATGTCCAACTTCTGGCGCACATTCCTCTCAAAGAGAGGCTGCTGACACGATTTTATAATGTATTTTAACCCCGCCCAGGCAGCCATTAGAGAAATTGTTCCGCTCCATTCGACAGCTGCAATTCCCTCGGCTATCAGCGTAACTGCAGGGCAGTGTTGTTGACAAGTGCTAACATTATCAGAAATTACCATCAGGCCGACGGCTTAGAGCCTTTACTGCCAAGAAACTCAAAACAATGAATAGCTTTGTACCAATGTCTATTAGGCTAATGAATAAGCAGATGTAGGGTTGTGTGGTAGGCTTTTTGATGCTGATGGTGATATATCTTAAATTCTAATTAGACGTGTTGTTTCTTGCCGGGTGTCAGCTGGCGTTGACTGTGATAGAGTTATGTGCACCTCTGCTGTTGTGCTGCTGATGTGAAATGATGTGGGTGTAGTGTTGTAATTTATTCATAGTACTGCAACATTGTGATAGATTTTTAGGTACGAGTGTACGAACATGTAAATAGGTGGAATGAGTGTGCATGGCCGTATGAGTGAGTGTTTGGCATGCTTTAATGTTTTTATGAGAGACCACAAACCAATGTTCCTCTTTTGGAAATTTAATAAATGTCTTATGTCTTATGTCTTATTAACTATTGACACAACTAGCCCCTGCAGCAGGACTAATTCAAACGTTTTATGCCCAAGTGATCGTGAGGGCCCAGTTCGCGACCTCCAAAGGGATGATATGTGCAAGTGTTTATTCGGGCCGCTCGTCGGGGTTATGCCCGGGTACTTCGGCATCCCCGTCTCCCCCCCCCCCCCCCCCCCCCCGCCGCCCCCCCCTCTACCCACAAAAAATTTAATTCGTGCAGTTCTTCGTTTGAAACGTTAAAATGTTTTGCCCTGAAGACCAGTTTTCGCACTTAGTGGTGCAAAGACTTCTCTCAAGTATTAAAAAACAAACAAACAAACTGAAACATCCAAAATATCAACACTAAATCGCTCACACACACACACACACACACACACACACACACACACACACACACACACACGCGCGCGAGAAAAAAGAGAGAGAGAGAGAGAGAGACACACACACACACACACACACACACACACACACACACACACACACACACACACACACAAACACAGACTCACGGAGTCATTGACGATACATCCAAGAATTGTGGCAATTGTGATGTCCTGCTCGTGCACCCAAACACCGCAGACGCTGAAGACCAGGTCGCCGCGACTCAGCGACTCGCTTGCAAACGCGTAAATTGCGAAGCACACCGTGCAGATCCCGAGGGCGTACGACATAGGAATGGTGTGACAGAAACAGCGCTGGCAGCTTTCCATGATCTCACACACGTCATCATGTCTCCGCCGCAAGTAGTCGAAGGTCGTTTCCAAGGCTACACCAAGGTCATGGTCAGCTTCATCTTCAAGGACCTGGCCTTTTTCATCACCTGCTGAAAGGCTAGTAGGAAAACTGTCGGCTCCGAATTTACCTGATGTGCCTGTATCTGTCATAAACTTCGGTCTTGTTATCTTGCTTAACTTTTTTCTTGAAGCTTTCTGGAATGTGCTGGACATGCTAAGTCCGTAAACTCGCTTCCGACGGGGGTTTTCTCGCGTTCTCTGAGCAACTGAAGACGTCCTGGATTTCAGTTGGTACAGCTCTGTCTCGTCGACTCCCACAGCCTTCTGGGTGGAACCGGGTAGTGTAGCTTCAGGAATATTTTGCATCCCGTAACTGATGGCTCGCTCCTTTCCATGGGCCTTCAGTTTCAGTTGGTGTGTTGCTGCTTCTCCGGCTACAGCAACGGACTGAACAAATCCCCGTTTTTTGGTATCAAGAAAATTCTGTGTCTCATTTGAAGTAGCAACTTGCCCCTCTTGGCCAAAATGGCGGGTGGAAGATTCGCAATTGTAGATTCTGCAGTCGGAGGGTGGTTTCACTTCAGTCATCACAACGCCAGATTCCAACGTTGAATATCGACCTTTACCGCTCACATTCCAGGTGTCGTTTTTCGTCTTGGAGAACTCTTTCTGTGTCAGGCGTGCCAGGAGAAATTCGGTTCTTGCTACGTACGTGAGCACGGCCAGTGAATGCTGGGTCGACCAGGCTGCTATACAGACGACCAGAAACAAAAAGGTGTAAGCAATCACGACTACTGCAAACACGGCTCCCTCAGTGTCCTGAAAAGGCGCCATTTGTAGTCTGAATCCCGGGAAAAGAGTATATCCAGTCGTAATAAACGAGACTCCAAAAAGAATGTAGATCCCGTACACTAAAACTAACAACCTCTTGACTTTCGTGTGGAACGTGCTCACGTCAAAAGAGAAACCATACCTGGTCTCGTAGGAACGGATCTGTGTCATCAGGTTTGGCAAGCTGGACGAGAGAGAAGAGTAGGTGGCAATGTAGATGATCAGAACTTTCAGCCAACCCAGGAAATACGACACAGACGCCACAGCGTTACCATCGATGTGATCTTTGTTAAGGACGAGCTTGAGAGTCAGAACAGCTCGAACGAGAAACATCACTTGCAAAAAGCCGCAGATAAAAAACACGAAACGCTCTTTCAGAAACGCCTTTATCCTCACGAAGAGATCCTTCCACTGAACTTTACCATTGTTTCTTGAGACCACGATGTAACTCCCAGGACATGCGTCTTTTGTATCCTCTTCCCATGCTCTTTGTGGCGTTTCTGTGTCTCTTCTTTTAGTCGCTAGATGCTTGCGTGTCTGAATTGGGTAACCAATGAGTGACACTAAATGAAAGGCAAGTTCAAACGAAAACTTAACAGAATCTTTGGGTTGTTTTACATTGTCTTCTTCCAAAGTTCCTCTCGAAGCAAACGTAGTTTCTGACATTTTCTCTTTGATGCCTTAGCAAAATATAAACACAAGTATGAACCTGACCCAGAATCAGTAAGAATAACTTTAATATAATTGCGTCCAGAAATAAGTTATTTTAACCCTGTCATTTCCTACGTTCAAACTTATACAGCCACAGTAAACCTGTACTCTTTTAGTCACGTGGCCTGCATGAAAAACATCCCATGCATTAATTACCCGCGGTACCTTAAATCCCGCCAATAAGCGTCGACGGTTTACCAGTCAAAACGTAATTTGATATGGTGCTGTTTGGTTTGCTAACGCCTACCGAACATCAGACCACGGCCCAACTAACCTGGCAAATAATTTCTGCCCACCGCCGGTGTTCAAATCAACAGCAAATTTTCGATCCGCGAGACAGGTATTACCTTTGTCATTAGTCTGTGACACGTTAACATTATCTCATTAGGCGGAGAGAGAGAGAGAGAGAGAGAGGGAGAGAGAGAGAAAAAGAGAGAGAGAGAGAGAGAGAGAGAAACATCCATCAGCGTGAAATAATTCGATCAGCGTCCCCGCAGTATTCACTCATGTTCACTACGAGACTGTTCTACGTGTTGAAGGTAGAAATGATTTTTTTTATTACTTTTCTTTTTTGGCTGCCCCCCCCCCCCAACCCTTTGCCAGCTGTAGTGGCATTCGAAAGGCTCAAAAGGAGAGTTCAGAAGCTGGAGCAATTCATTACGCATGATGATGAGGACGAGAATGGCTATGGAGGTCCACGTGGTTTGAGATTGCGTGACAGTTCTGCATACTCCACTCTGCCTGTCATAAATATCTCAGCGTTAACCAGGCGAAGGAACTACGGCACCTGCGGCGCCGACCGTGTAATCATCCACATCATAAGAGTGTGTCATAACAAACGAATCACGCTCGAAGTCGCACCCGTGAATTGTATGTTTGTCTGCTAAGTGGTAACAGCGTCCCCACTGGGCCCATAGCACTCCCGCTCTGCGTAGAGCCGACCCGGGTAGGAAAAACCCGTTTGCCTCGGCTGGGATTCGAACCCGGATCTCCCGGTCCATGGTCCGAAGTGCTAACCACTACACTGCGGAGGTCGGTGATTGCAAAAATGATAATGGTTATGACGTCAGAATAACTACAATTGTGTGAGAGCTACGGCAGTGACGCAGACTTAATTACTGTGTTTCATAAATAAAAATGTTTCATAAATAAAATATATGAAGAGAAATGGCCTGCAGAAACGCTGTCCAACACACACACACACACACACACACACACACACACACACACACACACACACACACACAGCGCTCGCGCACTCACATAACAACAACAGCAACAACAACAACAATGCGCGGATATCAAGAATTAGTAAAGAGAGAGAGAGACTTACGGTATCGTTGACGACACAACCAAGAATCGTACAGAAAGTCATGTCCTGTAGGAGGCCCCACAGCGAACCGCTAGTATACACAAGCTCTCCTTTTCTCAGCGACCTGCTTGCCAACGCGTAAATAATAATGCATATCGACGTGATGCCAAACGTGTACAGGGCGGGAATGGCGTGACAGAAACACCGCTGACAGCACTCAATGATCTCACATATGGCCTCGTGACGCCGGCGCAGCTTGTCAAAGGTCATTTCCAAGGTAACGTCAGGGTCAAGGACACCGCTACGGTGAAGGTCGCGTTGATTTTCAAAACTCGTCTGCAGGTTGATCACGGAAATGTTCTCAAGTGCGTTGGCTGCACAGTTTTGTGTGTCCACGTGCAACTCAGAAATATCACGGGCCTTTTCCTCGCAGACTTCGTTCTTCACATACCCGAACTTGAGCCCGCCTTGTTGGGCTGTGTGTCGTTTGGAGATGTCTTTTTCACTTCCAAGAACACCCAGTGATCTGCCGTAAGCTGAACGCTGGAGTTCCTGCTGCTTTTCATGACAAAACGGACCCACAGAGTCGGTGTGAGCACGGGGGACGGGAGACATTTTGGGGTCACTTTCTTTCGAGATCGAATCTCCAGAAGTATTTTGTCCTGTCGCAAAACACTTTTCCTCCACGTCAGCTTGGATGTTATGGGTCAGGTCGTCAAAACACTCATCCTCTGAATCTTTCGGAGTGAACTCCTTCTCGGCCATCCGCCCGAGGTATAGAAACTCTTTTCTCGCGATGTAAGCTACCACGGCCATTGTGTGAAAAGGCGCATGCTCCACAAAGCAGTAGGTCGCAAAGAACACCCAGTAAGCGACCACCACGATCGCTAATTCCGCGTCTTCGGCCTCGTGGAAAGGCATCATTTGTTTCTTGTAAAACGGGTACATCAGAACCAGAGATGTCATGGTTGACAGCGTAGCAGTAATGAACAAAACCGACACAGATATTACTACCTTTTTTAAGCTAGTGTTCAGGTCTCTGACAGAGAAAGAGAATCCGTACCTTCTTTCGTACGAACGAATCTTCGCCACCAGACGTGGAAGGTTGACCTTGAGAGTCGGGCAGGTGGCACAGAAGACGAGAAAAACTCTCAGAAAACCCAGCAGGTAGGAGAGCGTGGCAACTATATTCCCGGTAAACTGACCTTTGTCTTTGATTTGCTGGAGAGCGAAGGCGCATCTAACGATGTTGGCCAGCTGCAGAACGGTGAAGAGGAGGAAACGAACCAGGCGCTTACTGCAGCTTAGTTCAACGGAGCGTATCCTCTGCAAGAGACTCGAGAGGTTTTTTCTTGGGCCGTAGGAAACAGGCAGTTGCTCTGTTTCGGCCTTCCAGGCTTCTGACGCTTCTCTCTGTTCCAAATGTTTTGTATCTTTTCTAGTTATATCACCAGCAGAGACGGGAAAACCGACAAGGGATGAGAAATAAAAGAGTAGTTCGAACGACAAACGGGCTTCTGTTTTGTCGTTCTTGTCGTGCGAGTCTGGTGACGACTGTGAGATTCGTGAAGACATGTTTGGTGATACACTTTTATGCAAAAAAAAAAAAAAAAAAAAATGCTAGTAAAAATTTCCAGAGTGCGAAATATGTTGACGACGAATTAAACAGCAGAAACCTTCCTTTTCTGTCACTTTTCTGTCAAATATTAGCCTGTCAAATCAATCTGGTTAATGGTATTTTGTCGTTCTTTTCGTGGGTTTTTGTTGGTCAGTCCTGATGAAAGCACAATGCCGAAACGTCGACGTGTTAAGTGTGAAATGTGTCTTGTGAGATAAGTGGTGCTTATTTTTCCTTTATTGTTGCTGCTAGTTGTTTATTACTTCCGCTTACGGTCAGCTTTGCTTCCTTTTCTATTCATGTGAGTCTGGTGACGACTGAGACACTCGTGGAGGCAGAAATTGGGTTTTTTATGACCATGGATATCAAATCAATCTGCCTGAGGTTTGGTGCAACCAGAATTTTCTCCGAGTCAAAAGACCTCGCAAAAATCCTTAGTAGACTATTACTTGAAGTCGTCTTGTTGCCTCGTGTTTTTCATTCGGAAATAAACACTTTCTGTGTGGTATAATCAAACAAACAGAAAAACATAACTCCGTGGCTTGCACTTACGATCGTCACAATGCGTAAACACCGTCTTGTTGAAATTCTCTGGTTGTACGAATTTGCGTCACAGTTTTAAAGACTGTCTTGCCGAGAGTGTTAATCCAAACTACTGTTCTCTAGTGCGCTGGTTTTGCGATCACAACAATAGAAAGGTACACAGTTTAATGCAACGGACTGTGAGCATGCGTTCTTCACCAAAGTCCCAACATCTGAGGACAACTGTGACAACCAAGCAGCCTGCGTTTCGGCTGCATTCCACACATGGCGGGTGTTATTTCAAACGTGATTGGTCTGATTTCAAACATGGCTGCCGATGGACACGCACAGAGACAGCCTGAGGTTATTTGCTTACCCGTTCCCCCACGTGATGTTTCCACCCAGGACAAGTTGTTTTATTTTCAATCAGCTTGCGCCATTGCCTCATTACTCGTGAATGTTTAATGGTTCGTATGGCTATATTGCTGGTGGCACTGATCACCATCTGCAATAAATGCCTAAGCGCCGTCGGTTTAATAGGCGCTTAGTCTTTTTTTCCCCCAGATAACGTGGGGGTTCCTCTTGGGAGTCAAACAGAACATACGATCGGGTAGGACTGAAAGGATGGGCATTTCACATGAAATCCGTTGACATAGTTACGCGCTTATCACCCAAATCACTATATGTTTGCTCATTGACGTAGTGGGCTCCGCGCTTACGCTGGTAACAAAGGTGTCAGAGGCCGATTTCGTCCACCCGTAAATTCACAGCAGCTGGGACATAAAATCAGTTTAGCAGAGCATTACTTGGGTTTGGGGTGTCTGATGTGTGAAATTATTCCTTATTGCAATTCCCGCCACCTACTATTACGTTTCATTAGTCTGCAGATTGCAAATAGTTGGGTTTTTTTTCCACTGAGATGAATTACAGACCTTACAACTTGAATGTTTGTCGAAGATCGTGATTAATGCCTATCAGGCATATTTAGTGGGACTTCGTACGGATGACTTTGCTAGCAGCGGAACCCATTTACGTGTAAATAAGGCACGTTAGGTGTACCATTAGCTAATCGCAGCGCGTTAGCCGCTCACGGCCTTTGTGAGCCTTTTTGAGCCTTTTTTCTTTTCTTTTTTGTTGTTGATATAGTGTGAATCTGACTTAGTTATAGGGCTGAAGGAACAGTCAGAATCTAAAGAATAGATTTCAGGTATACATTTTCTGTTACCTGTAATTTGCCAATTGTCCAAACAATAAATTATTGTTTTATTTTGGTATTATTTCAATGAAATGGCACCCTTGTTGTTGTTGCTTTACTGTGACACATTATTGTACACTCTGTCCTAAATCTCATCACAATTCCCATGTGCTGTCATGCCTCCAACCTGACTGGTACACTTTGTCCCCATTGGCCAGAGTGTTTGGGTTGTGACTGATCGACATATGGATAGAAAATATATACACGGGGAAATGTTTGATAATGTGTAACTTTTCACGTGATGTCTTTGTACCTTTCTACTATAATGAAAATACGGCTGGATTTCAAGTTTTAAAAGAGGTTTCATTGTCTATTTCTCTGTTGTTTACCATTGAATTTGTCTGGTTTGTTTTCTTGTTTATTTGTTTGTTGTTGTTGTTGTTGTTGTTGTTGTTGTTGTTGTTGTTGTTGTTGTTGTGTGTGTGTGTGTGTGTGTGTGTGTGTGTGTGTGTGTGTGTGTGTGTGTGTGTGTGTGTGTGGTTATTTCAGTGTGTGTTTAATCTTTACATTCATTTTGGTCAGAACAAGGGGGAGCCGGGGTGGCCGAATCCGGGACGGCCGAATGGTAGAGCGCTGGACTTTCAATGCTCGGGTTGTGAGTTCAAATCCCGGCTGGGGCCAAATATTTGTGCTGGCCTTTTTCAAGTTGCCCCGTTTTTGATATCACCCTTATCTGGTGGAAAAAGACGTTAAACTCCCAAACACCCACCCACCCTTGGTCAGAACAAACCATAGGCTGATAAATTTCAACACACACTACCTGAACATTAAGTCTTGTGCTGTTTGTCATCCTGGCATTGTGTGTATACGTGTGTGTGTGTGTGTGTGTGTGTGTGTGTGTGTGTGTGTGTGTGTGTGTGTGTGTGTGTGTGTGTGAAAACGACCGTGACGACGGCAGGTCACTGGATGGAAACAACATATTGGGCTGGTGACCATTTTGGCCGGTTCACTTTGTCATTACTGAAAATGCCAATGTTGAAGTTTACCGAAAATGGCTTGTGGGCCTTGACCCTGAGACAAGATCATTGACTACAAGTATGTGTATAATGTTCTTATCAATGTCTATCAGCATGCCTCTAGTATTTCTAGATTCTGAGAAAATACACACGACGGTAAAATTTCCAAACAGACTGATCTAATGACCGTGACTTAGACCATTTAACATTCCGGCTACGTCGCTAAAAAACTTCTTAGTCCTACATCGTGTGAAACAACCTAGCAATGGTTTTTAAATAGGTAATTTTCGACTTATTCCTAGTCCTACATCGTGGGAAACAAATTACCCATGGTTTTTAGAGAGGTAAATTTCAACTTATTCCTAGTCCTACATCGTGGGAAACAAATTACCCATGGTTTTTATATAGGCAATTCACAACTTATTCTTTAATTACTCTGCTAATTACAAGTTAAACAACACAATTTTTGGCATGAACATAGTCAAACCATTTATTGACAAAGTCATGAAATTTCAAAGGTGTGACATGAATATTGACCGAGATACGTTCATCTAAAGCAATGTGTGTGCAACTTTTTACCCACGACGTCGTCCGAAGGTTAAACTGCATGCATGACTCAAACGATTCAAGAAGCTTCTGTTCAATCGGAAATCTATCTAGATCACGAATCCGCTGCCATTCTCTGCGCCGATAGAACACGGCCAAATCAGTAAACAGCATACATGTCGGTGAGACGCCAGCTTCGATTGAACTTTTTGAGAACGATTTTTGATAAGTGCTGGTTAAAACTGTCCGAAATTTGAGTAAAGAGTGCTTGCTAGGTACAGGCTACTGTTGTTTTGTACTTGTACAACGAGTTTATGAAGTTGGAAACACCGATATGCCGAGTCAAAATGTTTCGTCGTCGATGGTGTTGACATCGGGAGCGAGTTCTCCCCGAGGAGTAGTAATACATGTACTTGCTCTTCGATTTTTTGCCCAAAAGGCTGTATCTCTGTTCCTTCTGTCTGAAAGAAAGAACCTTTTTGCAGGGAACCATGCCTGATTGTCATGTGATGTCGTGCTCTGTGTCACATGATTTCTCAAGTACTAGTACAATACGGACACTTATTACACAGGAGAGAACAAAGAAAAAGAGGCCGCTATGGATGATAATGTAGAATATGCCGTATATGTGCTTTTTTTCTCTTTTAATGGACACCATTGTATGCAGGCCTTTACCTGAATAAAGAAAACGGTTGAAAAAAAAAAGCGGTTTGAATACGGCAACATTTAGGACACCGTCACACACACACACACACACACACACACACACACACACACACACACACACACACACACACACACACACACACACACACACACACACACACTCTCTCTCTCTCTCTCTCTCTCTGTGCTCTAGTTGCTCCAGTAGCATGCATGGTTCCTAGCTGGTATACCACACACACACAGACACACACAACCGCGCACACGCACACATGTACACACGCGTACAAACACGCACGCACGCACGCACGCACACCAACACCAAACACACACATGTACACGCACGCGCGCGCGCGCACGCACACCGCAGCACACACACACACACACACACACACACACACACACACACACACACACACACACACACACACAGCAACAACAACAGAATACCCCCCCCCCCCTCCCTCCCCCCCCCCCCCCCCCCCCCGACACCACCACCCCCTCTCCCCCCCCCCCACCCACCCACCACCCCCCCCCCCCACACACACACACACACACACACACACACACACACTTCAGGTAGGTAGCAGCAGTCGTGAATAGTGAGTTGCTGCACTGTGGATTGTCTTGACTGTCAACATTGTGTACTTCACGTTCCAACCGCATCTCGTTCATGAGGGTCGTGCAGAGTCGATCATCATTAATGGTATCATGTAATTATATTCTATAGTCCCATTACCGTGGTAAGGGAAATTCGGGTTACTCCCCCTCTGGGAAGCGCGTCGCCACAGTGCAGCGTCACCATTTTTTTTCTTTTCCTGTGTTTGTTTGTCATCCGCGGCCCCTCCGGTATGAAATGGGGGGGTTATTAACGTGCACAGTTGATGTTGTGCGTACGTGTGTACACGGTACCGAAACATGCACTATAAACGGGTCTGCGCGTGATTTTGAACTCGATTTGGAAAGGAAAAATCCAACCAGATTCCTGCCCACCAGGGATTCGAACTTGTCGTCTGGATATATTGAGAATCAGAGCTGTTCGTTGGTCGTTGTAGACTGTCTCGATCGCAGCTCTTGTCTCTGTCCCACTGATCTCCATCGTTGGTTCAGTTCATCCATCTTACTCTGAAAACGCTGTCTGGGGAAAATAAAATAGTAGTAAGTACAGGCTGCAGTCGTTAGTCCTTTGTATAAAGGAAAACGCTGTCTGGGGAAAATAAAATAGTAGTAAGTACAGGCTGCAGTCGTTAGTCCTTTGTATAAAGGAAAACGCTGTCTGGGGAAAATAAAATAGTAGTAAGTACAGGCTGCAGTCGTTAGTCCTTTGTATAAAGGAAAACGCTGTCTGGGGAAAATAAAATAGTAGTAAGTACAGGCTGCAGTCGTTAGTCCTTTGTATAAAGGAAAACGCTGTCTGGGGAAAATAAAATAGTAGTAAGTACAGGCTGCAGTCGTTAGTCCTTTGTATAAAGGAAAACGCTGTCTGGGGAAAATAAAATAGTAGTAAGTACAGGCTGCAGTCGTTAGTCCTTTGTATAAAGGAAAACGCCCTAGTCAGGGTCATGGGTCATTCAAGAAATAGTATGATTGTAATTATTAAAGCTCTTGTCACTCCTAGAATAACGAGAGACACTCTCCGGCAATGATGTTGCGAGGCAATGGACGACTCCACTCGGCAAGCCCCGATGCCAAAACCCCGCCCCCTACTACTCTGTCGTGTCCTTGCAAACGCAGTACGTTTTATGGACAAAGTGGTGATTTCAAGATGAAGGACACTCACGCAATGGTGTTTTTCTTCAAATGTGTGTGTGCGCGAGCGCTGAAAATTATCTACCTCGGTTTGAGATCTACACTGAAAGGCCTGCATGCAGACGATTCAGGACGCCGTTAATGATTTATTTCTTTTTATAATTTTTTAAGACTTAAATAAAGCATAGTATTTGAACAGTTCGCTCACCTTCTTTCTCTTGATTTGAGCTCACGCCTCGCCATGTCGTCCTGCCTCCTTTTGAATTCCTCGTCCCACTGCGCCTGCGCAGCTAGCTGTTCCGGCGTGAGCAGGTTCACCTCTGGTTCCATTCCGCGTTTAGTCTGATCGTCAATCAATCAATCAATCAATCAATCAATCAATCAATCAATCAATCAATCAATCAATCAATCAATCAATCAATCAATCAATCAATCAATCAATGTATGGTCCTAAAGGCGGCAAACTCAAGTGGAGAGTCCACACGGTACACCAGTTTATTGAACAAGGGTTAAAAAGTTTGTTGTAACCTTTATTTCGTTGGTAATAAATAAAGTTTGTAAAGGGGGAAGGTGTGGAGTGGGGTTAGGGGAAGGTAACTCGAAGGTAGGGGAAGGTAACTCGAAATCAAACTTCATTTTCATGATCTGGGTTTTAGGTAATGCCTTGCGTATTTGACCCGTACCAAAAACAAAACAAGAGAGGCAGAAGCCTCCATGGCTCCCTTGTGACATGGGTCAAGGTCATTCAAGAAATAGTATGATTGTAAAGCTCTTATCACTACTGATCTATCGTCATACCAAGTAAGGTGTCTCTTGTGTTCTTAGTTCCTGGCAATATTACAATTTTCCCCAAAACAGTTTGTATGGCCTTGACGTTGGGTCAAGGTAGTATTTTGTAGTTCCTCCGAAAACGGTAATGTTGAAATTCACAACAGACAGCTTTAATGACCTTGACCTTCAGTCAAGGTCATTCAAAAAGGGATGCCTGCATAGGTCTCATTGCTTTCTATCACCATGCGTCGTTTGGTGCCTCTACAGTTGTTGTTTCAGAGAAAATGCCAACGTTAAAGTTTCCCCCAAAACAGCTTGCATGGCCTTGACCTTGACGAAAAGTCATTGAAGACAGGTATGTCAGTAAAGTTGTTGCCAATGTCTATCATCAATCAAAGTTTGTTGCTTCTGGCTTTTTATAGATTCTGATAAAATGCAGATGTTACACAAGGGCGCCAACGAAACAAAACAGAACAAAAAACGAAACAAAACAAACCAATACAAAGGGGGTGTTTGGGTGTTTGGGGGTTTAACGTCCTTCTCCACCACATACGCATGATATCAAAGACGGGGCAACGATGAAAATGCCAGCACAAATATTTGGCCCCCAGCCGGGATACGAACTCACGACCCGAGCATTAGAAGTCCAACGCTCTACCATTCGGCCGCCTCGGCTCCCCACCTGTACAAAACAAACAGTATGCACATTGTCACAAACAGCAAAGAGAGAAAGAGATTTACCTCCATTTTTACACAGCGCTTGTTGTGTCGGCTGCTGTATGCGTGTGAAACGCTCACAAATAATTATATCCACTCATCTAACCATCGATGTAAGCCTGTTGCTCAGTGTGTGTAGTGTAAAAACACTAACGCGCGCCGAACCGGCTTTGATACTTGCTGTATAGGGCTTGCTGTGGAATTCACACAATGTTAGGACTCATTCACTCATGTCATAAAGTTCTCTTGTCTCTTTCTATAGGCTTCGGAGAGGAAACGTTTCGGTTTTTTTTTTTTGGAACATTTACGAGTGTGCCTGCAGCTGTATATACTCAACACAGAAAGTATGCTTGCTATGTGAGCAAGAATTACAACTGCCCAAAGTTCTCCTAGTCAGTGCTCTTCGTCTCGCGTTCCGGCCTTCTGCTAGTTCAGTACCAGTCTGTGTCAGAGGCTGTATCTGTGCAGGTGTGTAGACATGACCACAACAGCTCAGGGTGATGTTTGAGCCCGGATTAGCCGTAAGATGCGCATGTAACTCTAATCTGTATCGTGCTTTGGATTGTTCATGGAGTGTGAACACACCTTTAGCAGCCGTAAGTCCCTCATTTCCAAGGCTGACCCCTTTCCTTGTTTTGTATAGGCTTGTTAATCCCTTACTAAGCGGCTTTCGCAGTAAGCTTGCTGATTGGCCGACGTGGTTAATCCTCTGTAGGCACATCACTCAAGCCCGTGCATAGCTAAACTCTTACAAGTAGTTCACTATTAATTCAATTACTGTACGATTATAACCACAGTGCGCAGAATAAATACATGTGGGATTTATTGTTCATGATAATGCTCTTATTAGGGTTATTAGCGTGGGGTTTTGTTTTGTCTGTCCGCTTTTTTTTTGGGGGGGGGGGAGAGGGGGGAGCCTGAAAACGTGTATTTGACTGTTTTGTATGCTTTGTTTCGAATTTGCTCAGTGTTGGTAGAGGGGACGAGGTGGGGCTATAGAGATGGCGTAGATGTCGTGTAAGAAAATAAACACATTCTGTGGGACTGTGGGATGCGTGCCACAAATACTTATTTTCCTTCCTTTAAGAATCTCTACACGTAGTTACAGATTAATCAGTGATCACTGAATAGATTAGTTAGCTGTCTAGTTCTTTACGCAGCCGCTAGAATTCTTTCATTCCAAATATTATTTTATACCAGAATGGCAAGGAATAACGAATAGTAGTTTGCTACCTGTTACTGTTGTAATGTTTACGTACGATGAGCATTTAAGTTCGGTGTTATGTTTATATTGTTTTTGCTGATGTTGTTATCGTAAATTGTATTTTCAAAATCAAGTTTCCCCATGTAGAACATTATTATTATTATTATTATGTGAGATAGACAGCTTGTTGATTTGTTTGTTTGTTATTCATTGTGCCAGTCGGTCGGTCGGTCGGTCGGTCGGTCGGTTATTAGGTTCAGTCACTCAGCCAGTCAGTTAAGTTCATTTTCAGTTTATCTGACTTGTAAAACACCTTCAAATGAAAAAAGGAAAAGATGGTGGACACATTGGATTATCAGCTATGCTCTACAGAAAAAGGCTCCTTACTGAGTCACTTTCACCAGCTTGTAGTGTGACGCGGCTAAGCCGCGAATCCAACCGGCTGTCGATCGCAGTGACTGTTTTAGGCCGGAAAAGCGCGACACACATGCGGTGATGTGCAAGAATGCTGCCAGGAAAGCTAAGAACTGAAATGAATTTGATCATATTGTTATATGCACATTATCAGTAAGACTTTCATCTTCCCACCCAAAGCGATTTTATATCGAAAATTTTATTCATGTAAGGACACGAGTCATATTTGTTCGACTGCAATGAGACTCGGGAGCTATTTTGCAGTTTAACACGAAGCTGACAAAAAATACCACGTTAATTCCAGTAGTTTCAAAACAGACACGTATCCGTGATGTCTTTGTGACTTGCATGCCAATTGTTGTGACGTAGGATGCTTCAGTGTTTTCGCAATTTAAGAAAATATCAGAGCAGTGCGAAATCCTCGGCTAAGAACCGGCCAACCGTCTGTTTGATACAGGCTGGTTCTTAGCCGGGGCGAGTGCTGGTTCATAGCCACAAAATATTCACTACCAATTTTCTTTCTCGAACTGCGCTCGATCTAAGCCACAAATTGCACTAATCTTCTAGGTGTGGCCACAAGACATATTATAAAACTGGGACGTTTTCATAAACGTGACTTTCCTTTCTGTAATTTTATATTATCGCAAATGAAAGTGAATTTTCTACAGAAAACGAGACTAAATTGCTTCCAACGTGAGTGTACGCGCAAGTAGCACCACAAAAACCACTTAAGAGTTGAACAGAGACCTTCTGCGACAAGACAGGCCAACCTCAGATCGAGACAAGCTTTCACAAGTACAGCGCAGATGATTTTCTGAGAGAAGTCGCGTGCGGCCAAGCAACGCTAGCGCTTAGACGCCGCAAGCCGGTCAGAATCGGGATAGCCGCGTCACCGGTGTGGGGCCTACCGATGCTGGCTTGACAGGGGAGACAAGCGTGCACAGCACGCTCATGACCATGGTGTGTTGTTCCCCTTGCGTCCCAATTTACGCCGTATCTCGGGCGTTGTTATCAGGTCGACTGTCTGCCACATTTCTACGAACGCACAGTTTTCGCTAGTGTTATAGATTTCTCTGTATGACAAATTGTGTCTGGTGTGATGAGACTGTAACAGTGCCAGTGTGAGTATATGTGCGGAGCCGTTGACCGTGACTAAACTGACTTGCTCGCACACTCAAGCCGACACTGACTCGATGACAGTCGGTGACCGTCAAGACTGACACCGGCTGACTGACACTGATGACACTGCCACTTCATATTACACACCCTACGGTAGAATATTTTAACACAAATGCCATTCTATAATTTGCTGTTACTAAACTGCGAGACTGAGACTCGAAAATGCCAATAATAATAATAATAATAATAAATGAGTATTTTATAGGCGCTTTACCCAATTTCATGAATCGGCTCAAAGCGCTGCGAACTGAACCCAACACGCACGCTCACGTGAATCACACACATTCTCTCACACACCGGACATAAACACATTACAATCACGTGGTGCGAAGGGTCAGCTCAGCTATTTAAATTTCGGAATTTAGAATTGCATTTATTTTTCAAATTTGGTGGGCTGAACATTTCCAAAGCAGAGGGGGAGGAAGCCGGAGTACCCGGAGAGAACCCCCGACGATCGGCCCGAATGAACGGTGTCACATACGAGAAGGAAAAATTCTTTGCCCCGAGTGGGACTCGAACCCCTGACCTCTCGCATTGGTGACAGGTCTCTTAACCACTAGACCACCGACCGCCCCAATCCGGCAGTTAAGCGTAAACTGACTGACAGACAGCTGAGCAAACAGTCAAACTATAGACTGAAGAAAGAGAAAATTAATATGCCAGTAACACTGTTACTGAACCGACTACAACTATGCCATAAAATCAATTCAGTGATCGCTCACCGTGTCACACGTGTGTGTGTGTGTGTAGGTTAACAAATTAAAGCACGATAATCAATCGGAGCCGGTGAGGGAGTTAACTTCCAGGTCAATGTTGATTTCCAGTCACGTTATCAGTTGTGCAGAGCGATTAAAGTATTGACTGCTTGTAACACCTCCTCTCAACTAAGGCCTGCGTGTGCCATAGATTTAGCACACGCATGACGAAATGCAGGCAGTGAGGGAGACTGTGCAAGTTTTTCATGTGCCACGCCCACTTTGGAGCGAAAATTTTTCTTTCTTACAGAGTAATCGCCCTTGTTTCGACGGCATCAAAATGGCGGAAACTTTGCATAGCAGACGCCTTTCCCTGGACGAATTGATAGTAAAATTATATGAAATTGAGGGTGTCAAGTTTGGGGACTTTAAACTAAAAAGTGGAATACAGTCTCCGGTATATTTTGACCTGAGAGTCATAATTTCTTACCCCGAACTGATGGTAAGTTGCATGCTTTCTGAAGCAATCCCACGTGGATTTTTTTTACTGCAGTGACAATGATGCACGGGTTGCAGCTGAAGCGTTGAGCTGATTATTTGAATATTGGACTGCAACGTCTCATTTTGACAAGTAAAAAGCGTTTGCATTTGTGCACCGATAAGAAAGAACTTAGGTTTATGCACGTTACAGCCATGGGCTAGGTCGTGCCAGGTGCTGGTCTCGTATTGGTTCGTATTCTGACGTGAATCTTTTCAACATTAGGTTGTACACAAATTTATACACAGTTTTGTAAGTGCTTTGTTGATTTTGTAAGCTGGAGTTAGAACATGTTACGCTTTTTCTCGCTTTCTTCCCAAATGTGTACATGGGAGTTCATGTGTAAATGTCCATGATATGAATTGTGATTCAGCTTTTTAAAAGAAAATTGTTGAAAATTGCAGGTTCAAGTATCAGAATTTCTGTGGGATGCTGCCAGTGGTCAGACTTTTCAGAGTGTCTGTGGTGTGCCTTATACTGCCCTTCCACTTGCCACAGTAAGTGGATAATTCGTTGTTATAAATTTATGCATGTTAAAATATGCATTCGAGTCATTTCTATAAATTTTAGTTTTTATAGTATTTGAAATGAAATGACAGTAATAAAAAATACAAATGCATACATCATGATCCATATCAGTTAAATTCTTCATGTAACTTGTTTTAAATGAGCAAAATTCACACCTGAAACATTATTATGAAGGAATGTAAATTGTAATTTACGGGAAGAGAGTCAAACATTGACAGCTAGTGACATAATGACATTAATTACAAAATAGGTTACAGTAAATGTATTGTAAATTTAAAAACTTTGCAGTAGGTGAACAAATATAACCACCTGGAAATTAGCAGGTATGTTCTTTGTACATGTGGCTTTGTGAATACTTCATGCACATGTACATGTATGCAATTCTTGAATGTTTTGAGGGACAGCTTACTGTAGCACAATTCAGTATATATATATATATATATATATATATATATATATATATATATATATATATATATAATACTTATCTGTGACTTGTTTGGGATTTTTTTGTTGTTGTTGGTGGTGGTTTTTGTTGGTTTTTTATTTTTGTTGCTTTCTTTCTTTATTTTTTTTTGGGGTGGGGGGGGGGGGTGGGGGTGGTGGTAGTGGGTGGTGTTTTTTTTTTGTTTTTTTTAAAAAATTAATCTTTCTTATTACCCCCTCTCTGCTGTGTACAGATTATTTCAGCGAAGCATGATCTCCCCATGCTAATTCGTCGCAAGGAGGCCAAGGACTATGGTACAAAGAAAATGATAGAGGGCCACTTTCAGCCCGGTGATGCGTGTCTGGTGGTGGAGGATATTGTTACTAGTGGAGGCAGCGTTATGGAAACAGTAGAGGTATGTATTCCCACAGTGACACAGTTGTCATGAACACAGTCACTCTCAGGCATTTGGGGGGAGGGGGGGGGGGAGGGGGGGGGACCCAGTCATTTCCTTTGTTTTTGGTTTTTGTCATGCGTTATATGCTTCAGAATTTTGAAGGGGACATCTTTTCCACAAGAGGTGTAACAACACTAACTGACTTAATGTAAATCGTATTGTTTTGTAGATTTAACCACCCATCTCCATAAAGCAATATGCTACTTGTTTATTTGTGTGTTGGTTTTTTTTTTTCCAGGCCCTCTCAGGAGTCGGGGTGAAGGTTACGCAAGCGGTGGTATTGTTGGACCGAGAGCAGGGCGGTGCTGAACGCTTGAAGGCCATGGGTATCGATCTTCACAGGTAGCCATCAGTGTTCCCAATTACGCACAGGTGTGCGTATTTGTACGCACAAAACTCTTCAATTGACGCACAAGTTTCAGACCAGCGCGTCACGGGGACACACGTTTTTCGTCTCGCCTTGACAAACAGTATTTTTCCAACAGTTTCCCGAAAACTTGATGAAGAAAAAGTGATGTGTAACTAGCAGTGGACACTTGCAGCATCGCATTTCCGCTGAGCCATTGTGCATAACATTAACAGACAAAATCTGATTGGTTTAAGCACTCTTGGACTCTTTTTATCCTATCAATCGTAATGCTCTATTTGGTAAGTGTGCGAGTGCCTCGCCGTGCCGATCCGCTGTGGCTGACACGCTACAGTTCACATTCATCTCTCCTACTTCAATACTTTTGTAAACAACAACAACAAATGGTTTTGACTTGCAGACTTTTTATACCAAAAGACCATGGACCCTTAAAATTTACGAAAGGACCCTCAAAAATATAGAGGGTCCCAAGGACCTTTGTATTTTTAAGTCACAGGGAACGCTGAACTATATCATGCCCTAATTTGTAATAGGTTTCATTGGCACTCTTTTGAAGCTTATAAATTTAAAGGCCTCTGTATTGGATTCATTAAGCAGTTATTTTTATTTATTTATTTATTTTTTTAAATAAGCAAAGTTTTTACACATCCAGCAAACACTTTCTGACAGTACCGTATTCCTGATGCCACCCTTGAATTGTAGCTGTGTAACATGGATGATAATGATAATAATAAATTGCTTTTATATAGCGCAGTATCCCAGCAGACGCTGGCTCAGAAGACGCTGGATAGAAGCTAAAGGGTGCATGCTATTTGACTGTGCAGTGTGTGTACCTTGACTAAGGCCCTGGAAATCCTTCAGTCAGCTGGCAAGCTTGATGAGGACATGGTCAAACGGGTCACCGACTTCATCGCAGCAAACAGATTTTCTCCGAACGGCAATACCTCAGCTGTCAGTCAAAGCGTCGGTGATGGCCAGTCGCCAGAGAAAAGGACCAAAAAGGTAACAGTGAATTTCAGGCTGCTCGTCACATTATTACAGACATTATTTGTCAGCATACTTTCATCCAAACGGCAACATCTGAGCTGTCAGACAAAGCGTTGGTGACGGTCAGTGCTTGCAGTTTTTTTTTTTTTTTTTTTTGTAAGCATTTTTTGCTTTCAGGGACCACCCATACCTGTTCTGTTGTTGTTAATGATGTGCTGTGGTGTTCTTTGCAACTTACACAAATCATTTTCCCGCCTCATATGATGAGCGAAACAAGTGTAAGGTATAGCCTTTGAAGGCTTCAGTTGATTGCAGTTGTAATGGGGTGTTGCAGGGCCTGAGTTTTGGAGAGAGAGCCCAGCTGTGCAGCAACGCTGTCAGCCGTCGTCTGTTTGAGGTGATGGAGACGAAAGGATCAAACTTGGTGCTCTCCGCTGATGTCACGCAGTCTCTTCAGCTTCTGCAGGTATTCACACATTTCTTACTGTACACTAATGGGGTGGGAAGAGATATTCAACCTGCAAAAACCCACTCATTCAACCTTACCATACTCAGCGATTTTCCATTCTTCCAGTTTCAGTTGAGGCATATGTATATATACATACATGTGTGTGTGTGTCACGCCGAAGTAACAGTTCTTTGTCTCTGTCTATGCTGAAAGATTTTTCACAGTAGCATTGTAACAGATAATTGCTTCCCTTGCAGAACGAGCTTCGACTGTCTATGCTAAGGTCTTCATTTTGGGCACTCATGTTCACAACGCTTGGTTGCAGAGACCCGATTTATGGGTTCGCCAACTTTGTATTCTTAGTCTCAGTCATTAAGCGCAGAACTAAATACAGCGCTAGCAAAACGGGTTTCTGCCAGTCAAGAGTTGTGGAACCCATAAATCAGACCTCGTTGTGAACATGAGGGCCCCATACTGGGGACCTGAGCATAGAGAGAGCTGATGCTTGTTTTACAAGCGAGAACACTCTGCCTATTTCAACTATTGGATAAATCTGGAAAAATTAATATGTTTTTGCGAAGCCAAATATTGATGTATGTTTGGCACGAAAATGCGTTCCAGCGTAACTTTCACATGATAAGTATTGTGTTGAAAATGACATTTCTGGTCCCAGTGTAGGACAGACAATAGTTTATGCTGGTGAATTAGTAAAGTATTGTACTCGCTTTCATCCTCTCAACCCAGCTTGTTGCTGCTATTACATGTGCCAGCTGCTGTCGTTTTTGATGCCGTGTCATTGTTTTTGTTTTGTTTTTTCAGTTAGTGGACAAAATTGGGCCATATGTGTGTGCCGTGAAGACACATGTTGATATCCTGGAAGACTTTACACCAGACTTTGGTACCAGATTGACGGAGCTGGCCACAAAACACGATTTTCTCATCTTTGAAGACAGGTTTGTTTACTGTGACGACGAAGAAGGAGTTCATGACTCCACCCTACCTGAGTGCTTGACACAGGACTTGGAAGATGTTTGAGGGAAGGACAGGAATAAAAAGTGCAACTGGTTAATGGAATGATGTACTGAAGAGATAAGTTTTCAGGTGCTTCTGAAATGCAGTGATGATGACGATGCGTCCTTCATTGACTAAGGAAGCAAATTCCCCGTACAGTTTCTTTCCATGATTTGATTTTTTACTGTGTCTTTGTCACGAGAGCAGATCTTGTTTTGAAAGTGCCTACAATTACCAGTCGTATGTCAAGTCATCATGGGGCGCTCAACGGTCTAGTGGTTAAGAGACTTCATCACCAGTGTGAGAGGTCAGGTTTGAGTCCCACTCGGGGCGAAGAGTTTTTCCTTCTCGTGGCACCTTTCATTCTGGCCGTCCACCAGGGGTTCTCTCCGGGTACTCTGGCTTCCTCCTCCTCTGCTTTGGAAATGTTCAACCCACAAAATTCGGAAATAAATGCAATTCTAAAATTCCAAAACTTGAATTGCTGAGCTGACCCTTTGCACCATGTGCTCAAGTCCAGGGTGTGAGAGAATGCATGTGATTCATGTGAGCGTGCGTGTTGGGTTCACCTCGTGACGCTTTGAGCCAATTCAAGAAATGGAGTAAAGCGCCCATGCAGGACACAGTTATTATTATGATATTACACTGTACACACAACTGTTTCCACAAGGGAGGCAATATGTTGCCATTTGGAGCGCAGTGTATGGGCAACAGTTTGAGTTGTCTTTCTTTTTCCTCAGGAAATTTGCAGACATTGGCAACACGGTGTCTCTGCAGTATGAAGGTGGCATGTATCGTATCAGTGACTGGGCAGACATTGTCAACGCTCACACAGTGCCAGGTAGTGGCGTGGTGCAAGGGTTGAAACAGGTTAGTAATACACATAAAACTGTAACAGTAACACAGTGTTTCAGATCTGTCAGAACCGTAATAGGACTAATTGTCCTGGCTGACTGTAAAAGTATAGGACTTTTGTCCAGGACATTGTAAAGTGTGGTGCAGAAGTGAAAAGACATATGTCCTCCTTTGTAAGAAGTAATTGTATATTTCGAAAATGATAATAAAGCACATTGTACGAAGATGCTGCAACCTTGCACTTTGCAGCTGTACATACAACCTTTCTCTTGACTGGCTTTTGACTGTGTACTGTCGTTTTTGATTGGAATGTCAGTTGTAGAAGGTTATCCTCAGTCAGTGGAACAGTGATACATGTAAAACATGGCCATTTAGGGTTTCATAGCAACACCACCAAGAAACGCTTTGGAGCTTGCTCCTTCAAGTGCTCTGCCCCTGCTGTGTGGAACGCCCTGCCGCCATATTTGAAATCCAGCACCTCCACCGAGTCTTTCAGAAGCAACCTGAAGACCCATCTTTTCTCAAAGTTCTGACACAGACTCCCCCCTGTACCGCCCACACAACCCCCACCCCCACCCCCACTCGCTCTTAATTTTCGTGTTTAACTTTCAGACTTCTTCCTCTCACTCATACGGGCATGCTGTGCATGAATTTTTAAGACATCATTATCATCCTCATTGTCATCATTTGTCAGGTTGGACAGCCAAAGGGAGGTGCCTGTCTTCTCATCGCAGAAATGAGCTCAGCCGGGAACCTGGCTAATGCAGATTATACTAAAGGTCAGTTGTTGTTTTTTCTACTTCCTGGCTGTAATTAAACAACGTCCATCCCAGCCAAGCCTCAAGATAAAACAAACTTTTATTGTTTTTAAAAAAAAAATTCCTATTGTGGCACAGCCGATGTGTTGTGGGGTATCAGTCATATGAGAGGAACACCTTGGTACGCCAAAGAATGTAAACACAGACAGACTCTGGAAACACAATGTGACATCATACAATTCTCGTATTTCTCACTCTGTCAAAAACAGTGTTCGAGGATCCATTGTATGTAAACTGGATGTTTGTGTGTGTGTGTGTGTGCGTGGCGTGCGTGCGTGCGTGCGTGCGTGCGTGCGTGCGTGCGTGAGAGAGAGAGAGAGACTGTGTGTGAGTATGTGTGTAGGCGTGCGCTTGAGTACATACATTCTCAACTCCAGCTACAACACTTAACTGTGACTTTCATTTTTGTGTTTTTTTCTGTCCATGTTTCAGCTACAGTGAAGATGGCAGAGGACCACAGAGACTTTGTTATTGGTTTTATCTGTCAGTCCAGGCTTACCTCTGACCCCACATTTTTGCATATGACACCTGGTATGTAAAGCTCAGGGGTTGGTTTGGCTGTTGTTGGTGGGTGGGTGGGTTGATTGGTTGGTTGGGGTGTGTGTGTGTGTGTGTGTGTGTGTGTGTGTGTGTGTGTGTGTGTGTGTGTGTGTGTGTGAGAGAGAGAGAGAGAGAGAGAGAGAGAGGCTGTTTCAGGTTTCTGATGTACAAGACATTCACAATTCATTTTAGCAGGGCTTAAAATCTTCCACCTTTTGGCTAAAAAATGTCCTTCCCTCAAAAAGTGTTTCCTCCTCGGAAGCCACTAAATATCATGACAAAATGCACCAAACTGCACAGATTTTAGTTTGATTTTAAAAATGTTCCTTCCCAAATAGTGTTTCCTTGTTTGAAAAGCTTAAATCATGTCAGAATGCACCAAATTACACAGATGTTGGTGTGATTAATAAAATAAGAGAAAACTGGGGAAGCATACTCCTTCACACTGCTAGCATTACGTGTGTGCTTTGCAGACGCGCACTCATGGCTAATAATAATAATAATATATTACACTTGTAGAGTGCGGAGTTCTGCTTAGAAAAGCACTCAACGCGCTTTTTGCTCATGCACACATTTATACACATCAATACAGGTGGTGGTGTTTAAACTTAAAGATTAAAAGCTAGTTTGAAAAGATGTGTTTTGAGTTGTGATAAACTGTAGGAGGGAAGGGGTGTTTCTCAGAGAACATGGCAAGGAGTTCCAAACGCGGGGGGGCACTACAACTGGAAGAACGTTGGCCAAATGTTTTGAGGCTGACCCGGGGGACCTTAAGTAGCTTTTCTGAGGATGAGCAGAGAGTGCAGGATGTTTCATACGTGGTGAGCTTATCAGAAAGGTACAGGGGAAGTGATTGGTCAAAATGACGGAAGGCTAATATAGCAATCTTGTACTGAACTGGCAGCCAGTGAAGCTCCTTTAACAAAGATGTTATGTGATCCCGCTTCCATTTCTTCATAATGAGACGCGCTGCGCTGTTCTGCACTCTTTGAAGCCGATGGATCTGGTCGGCGGGGAGACCACACCACTTCTTCACTAATTGCTGTACGCTTTTCTTCCTCCTTTTGGTCATAGAGCATTTTCAGCCGTGTTATAGACAAATTACCAAGAGACACATTTCTCCTCATATGAAATAGAAAGTGGTTTGCTTCTTGGAAAGGTTCACTCTCTTTCAGTTACCATTGCGTAGTACAACTGTGATAATTATGGTATGGCTTGACTTTAAAATAAATAAATAAAAGCAATACAGTTTCTTAACTTGCGATACTTTTCCTTCACATGATGTGTAGGAGTTCAGCTTGAGGAAGGACGGGACGGGCTGGGCCAGCGCTACCTGACCCCCATGGAGGTCATCAACAACCGCGGCTCGGACATCATCATCGTCGGGCGAGGAATTATCAAGGCGGACAACCCCGAGGTCGCCGCAAAGCAGTATCAGGAGGCTGGCTATTCTGCCTACCTGTCTCGACTGTCCTGACTCTCATGATTCCTGGCAAGGACTTGTCCTTCACAGAGAAATCTCTTCCATTCTAAGCCATTCGTGGCACCCAGAATTACAGTCCAGTCACCAGCTCAGTGATTCCTCTGGAGATCGTCAGCTGGCTGTTTGTATGTGGTTTGCGAAAGTTTCGTCTTCTTGGTGCTTTTGGTGTTTACTTGACACAGGATTTTGTCTCGTGCAACAAACGATGGAAAATGCAAAACTTTTGTACGTGGCACTTTGCTCATCGCTAGCACCATTTATTTGGTGAACTTTTTCTGTAGCTTCAGCCAAGAGTGGGTTTTCGTATTGTGGAGAAATTGTCAGACTAAGATTTAATTGTGCCATGATAATTTTTTTTGCATAATCTTTTACCGTAATAATCTTAACTTTTCGTCCCATCCTTACTTTTGGGCTACAGTGCAAAATCTGGGAAAGTTAGATGAAAAAATCTCCTTCCTTTTCGACCAAGCACCAAAAATCTGTCCCTAAGTTTTCAACAAGACCAGTAAAACTGTGAAGCAAACCTGAAAATAAAGCCAAATGTCCAGCCATTTTTTTTTTTTTTTTAAATGGAACTGATTGATGAAACTGTGCCAATTTTTCACTCTGGCATTCAGTCGCTTTGTTGATGCCCCCATTGTGAAAACTGAAGCACAGAGTAGTCTCCCTTCACTACTTCCATTTCTGCAAGTTTCAGTTCTTTGCGGTGGTACGTTTGGGAGTTTAGAAGGTGGAAAATGCTCATGTGCAATTAAAAAGACAAGAAGGATATGGTGATTAAAATGTAAAGTAAGGTTTTTGCGCATTTTAAAACCCTCTGATGCAAGATACTGTTTACAAGCAACATTGTTATTTGCCCCAATGGCACACAAACTTTTTTTTTTTTTTTTTTTTGCTGCTTGGTTTTTGATCAGACCTTCAGATTCAATATTTTGGATTTTGTAGTGTGAAAAGCGGTCATCTCAAGTTAAGGTCATTATGGTACGATGTACAGTGTAGGTGTTTTGATACTGACGTCCTTCTCTTTTTAATAAAAGTCTTTCCAGCGTTGTCAGAGGTTATAGTTGATAAAATCATGCTAGGTAGAAGAGAACGGATGTAAATTGTTTGTTACAATGACTTTTGTTATACTGTTTGTGTAAGACTACCTGTGCGCACATCACACACATCCTTTCTGCCTCCCCTTCACACCCCTTCGTCTGTTCCCCTACCCTTAATTCACCTCCCCCTCCCACCCCATTTTCCCTGCCTCCACCCACCCCCATCCCTCCTCCTTTACCCTTCCACTCACTGCATCAGAGCTGGGTGTTAACAGTCATCGAAAAGTCATGGCAGTTTTGTTTGTTAGATTATGCACACATCCTTACTGGTTTCATACAACAGTATTGGATCGTTTAGTCACACTGATTTTTACCGGAGCCCTGTATGGCAAATTGCGCCAGTCTACCTCCTCTAAATATCGCTGAGTTGATACAAACCTCCCCCCCCCCCCTCCACCTTAGTTTCAACAGCCTGTTCCCTGTACTAAATGTTGCACCAGCTGTTGTAAGTCCCATTTATGGCATTTTGTGAACTGGTTGTTTTCTGATCTTGGAGGTACATGTAGATCTTTTTAAATGATCATTTCCGATTTTTCTTGCTAAATGAGATTTTGTGTATTTGTGACAGATTGTTTTACACATTAGCACGGTGCTATTGGCTCAGACACTGCCTCAGATGTTGAGTTAAAAATATTTTCTTAATTCTTGTCATTTGGAAAAACTAGGTATTACTGTCTACTTGAAGGAGAGTCATGTCTATTGTTTGTTCATTGTTACTAGTGGTGTTCTAGAACTCTTTCAGTGCGATGTTCGTACAAGATTGATCTGTTTCGTGGTGTAGATATGCCAGCAGAGCTTTCACTGTTGTCCAGTACTTGATAAAAGAACAGTTTTCTACTTGTGACCTGCATTCTTTTTCCACTGATATCGAATAAAAGTCTTTGCTATTTCTGTACAATCGTCTGTTTGTCTTAGTGTGAAAAGGTCATTCCGGTGCTAGAAGCCGGGAGTCTGGAATGCACTTCCACTACACATTCATCAATCCGTCTCATTCACAGTTGTGTGTAAAAACAAATTCAAGACTTCTTTATTCCTATCAGCCTCCCCCTTCTAGTAATTAGCTCAGCTCATCATGTGCCTAGCTGCATGTTGCTGATTTTTTTTTCTTCTGGAAAGTGATTTGTTTGGGGGGTGTGTGTGTGTGTGTGTGTGGAGACAGTTATGATGTGTACGCTGCATGTGAAGCGCATCAGTGGAAAGTTTATAAGAGCTAGTAGTAACAGTAGTGGTAGTAGTAACAGTAGTGGTAGTAGTAACAGTAGTGGTAGTAGTAACAGCAGCAGTATTAATTGTAGTAGTAGTGACAGCAGCAGTAGTAGTGGTAGTAACATCATTAGTAGTAACAGTAGTGGTAGTAACAGTGGTAGTGGCAGTAACATTAATAGTAGTAGTACCGGCCAGTAGTGGTAGTAACAGTAGTAGTAGTAGTGGTAGTAACAGTAGTGGTAGTAACAGCAGTAGTAACAGTAGTGGTAGTAACAGCAGTCATAGTAGGGGAGCCGGGGTGGTCGAATGGTAGAGCGTTGGACTTCTAATGATCGGGTTGTGAGTTCGATCCCGGCTGGGGCCAAATATTTGTGCTGGCTTTTTCATCGTTGCCCCGTCTTTGGTATCACCCGTATGTGGTGGAAAAGGACGTTAAACACCCAAACACCCACCCACCCGCAGTCGTAGTAGTAGTAACAGTAGTAGTAGTAGTAGTAACAGTAGTGGTAGTAACAGTAGTAGTAGTAGTAACAGTAGTGGTAATAACAGTAGTAGTAACAGTAGTAGTAGTAACAGTAGTGGTAGTAACAGTAGTGGTAGTAACAGTAGTGGTAGTAGTAACAGTAGTGGTAATAACAGTAGTAGTAACAGTAGTAGTAGTAACAGTAGTAGTAGTAACAGTAGTAGTAGTAACAGTAGTGGTAGTAGTAGTAACAGTAGTGGTAGTAACAGTAGTAGTAGTAGTAACAGTAGTGGTAACAGTAGTAGTAGTAACAGTAGTAGTAGTAACAGTAGTAGTAGTAACAGTAGTAGTAGTAACAGTAGTGGTAGTAGTAACAGTAGTGGTAATAACAGTAGTAGTAACAGTAGTAGTAACAGTAGTAGTAGTAACAGTAGTAGTAGTAACAGTAGTAGTAGTAACAGTAGTGGTAGTAGTAGTAACAGTAGTGGTAGTAACAGTAGTAGTAGTAGTAACAGTAGTGGTAATAACAGTAGTAGTAACAGTAGTAGTAGTAACAGTAGTAGTAGTAACAGTAGTGGTAGTAGTAGTAACAGTAGTGGTAGTAACAGTAGTAGTAGTAGTAACAGTAGTGGTAATAACAGTAGTAGTAACAGTAGTAGTAGTAACAGTAGTAGTAGTAACAGTAGTAGTAGTAACAGTAGTAGTAGTAACAGTAGTGGTAGTAGTAGTAACAGTAGTGGTAGTAACAGTAGTAGTAGTAGTAACAGTAGTGGTAATAACAGTAGTAGTAACAGTAGTAGTAGTAACAGTAGTAGTAGTAACAGTAGTAGTAGTAGTAGTAACAGTAGTGGTAGTAACAGTAGTAGTAGTAGTAACAGTAGTGGTAATAACAGTAGTAGTAACAGTAGTAGTAGTAACAGTAGTAGTAGTAACAGTAGTAGTAGTAACAGTAGTAGTAGTAGTAGTAACAGTAGTGGTAGTAACAGTAGTAGTAGTAGTAACAGTAGTGGTAATAACAGTAGTAGTAACAGTAGTAGTAGTAACAGTAGTGGTAGTAACAGTAGTGGTAGTAACAGTAGTGGTAGTAACAGTAGTGGTAGTAACAGTAGTGGTAGTAATAGTAGTAGTAACAGTAGTAGTAGTAACAGTAGTAGTAGTGGTAACAACAGTAGTAGTAGTTGAAGTAGTATCAGTAGTAGTACATCGGACGAGTCTGTGGCAACTGAGACTTGGTGGTTTACCCGCTAAACACAGAAGAAGACGAGCTCTGCATTCAGTTTAAAGCTCCATGTTTAATGACGTGAAAGCACTCCGTACAACATGAACAAAAATCAATTTGCAAGTCAACAACACACAAAAATGCATTCACTATCACTACTGCACGAAGAAAATTGTTTTCCATCAGTAGCTGCAGCTAGCTAGTCTGAAACTAACAGGTTTCAAGTTCTTGGGTTTGCAAACGTTTACAACGGTAGTAAAGTAGAGACTACCTTTTTTGTCCTTGGTTATATAATGTCCTTCTGTACATCTTCCACACCAAACGGTGTTCCACAGAAAGAAAACAGAAAAAAGCACGGAGAACATGGGGAATGAGACATCTGAAACTACACATTTTTTTTAGGACAGAAATCTGATTATGAAAATTAATGTCTGACCGTTGGCAAGAAAGTTTGCGACAGCACCCATGCAAGCACAATTTAAAAAAAAAAACCAAAAGCATATATCTAAATTTCTAGGTTTCGGCAGACACACGCCATGATTATAGCTCTTCGTTAAATGTTTTATATGTGACTATAGTTATTCATACTCATTAAAATTTTCTTTGGTTTCAGCGTTATAGTCGCATTCATTCCACAAGAAAAAAACAGATAATCATGAAAAATGTAATGATGAACAATGTTTTTGCGTAGTGCATTCTGAGAAACCATGCACATAAACCAGTTTATACTCGCACAGAATGACTGTATTAGCGACACAACAGCAGCAGACGACCGTGACAGTTTCTGTTTGGAATCAGATAAGGAGACATTGCATTGAGACTGAAAATGCCACAGAAGTATATGCCAAACAAACACACAAACAACAATAACAACAAAATCACAAAGGGGTTCGTTTGGAACAGGTGTGGGGACACATCAATTTGTGACACAAACATTGTGAAAGTGACACTGAATAAACCTTAGAATACAGGGTTTTTTTTAAGTACACTTTTTAAATTCACAACAAACTCACTCTGCCTCTCACAATCGTACGTGCAAGCGTGTATAACTTGGAACAATGAACTCTGTTTCTACAGTCGTGCATTCTAGGCTTCACCAGATAAGTGATACATATAATTTATACGGGTTTTTTTTTTTTTTTCTGTGCAGAATGACCAGAAAATAATCGCTATGGACGACAGTAATGGCAATAGTCGACTCCACTCAGAAAGCCCTGAGACCAAAGCCTCTACTCTGCCGTGCATTGGTAAAGCACAGTACGTCCATGACGTCATTGTATGGGATAAGGGGTGATTTCAAGATGAAAGATTGACGTAACGGTCATGACGTCAACGGACTTACTGCTTTCTGTCCACGTTTCAGTCATATCGACATACATGTGCTTCCCTCTTTGTAGTGCTTGCCAGACCATGTCATATGTGTTGTGCCTATTATACCACGGCACGCTGACTGAATTCTGAGGGCTCGACCCTTTCGATTGACAGGAGTGGAGTCGTCTATCTTGGAAGCACTACGAACGCGAGCATGTAACAGCTAGCACAATGTTCACGTATTTACCATAAACGGTTTTATTCAGGCACGATCACAGATTAATACACCGCTTTTTATGTTGTTTCCATAGTAATGTCATAGAACGTCATAGATTTCAAAGAAAACAACTTGACGTCTCTCTTCCAAAACCAAGATTGGTCTGACAAGCCCGGTCAGTTGTTTCCATTCAGAGAGAGAGAGAGAGAGTGTGTGTGTGTGTGTGTGTGTGTGTGTGTGTGTGTGTGTGTGTGTGTGTGTGTGTGTGTCCTCTCGGATACATGGCATTACAAAAGAACGACCGTGACGACAGCACGGGTGATTAAATGGAAACAACATATTGGGCTGGTGGCCATCTTGTTTGTGTGTGTCACTAGAGACTGTTGACTGTTGAACTTGACTACCCATCAGTAAACAGCACGAGACAAACACAATCAGTCCAAATCAATAAATAATATAGGTCACTTTGTTTGCCAGTCTGATGAGAAGACTAGTTATTACGCAAACTGTCAAATTATGTTTCGAACAGACAGAAACAAACACCAAACAACAGCGACAACAAAAATGCAAAACACCGGCTAGTAAAGGCGATTACAGCTATACTACAACTGAGAACAGAAACGCAGATATACAATTCATCCGGATTTGACTGGGCATCCGTATATTGAAAGCTGTCAAAAATGTGAGATGGAAAATGATTCGACAATGATTACAACAATGATGTTGGAAAACTGACAGGAACAAAATGCTAGAAAAAAAAGGAAGAATGCAAAGGTGTCACGGCAGCCAAAATGTTTGTGGCCTTCAGTAATGAACTTGACCTTGGTGGAGAAGAAGTGATATTAAAAATGATTTTTAAAGGAAATAAGATCAGCAGGAAGGCAAGAAAGAGAGGCAGATGCAAAGGTGTCATGGCAACCAGTTGAAATGGTTGTGGCTTTCAGTAATGAACTTGACCTTGGCGGAAAAGCAGTGAAGATTTAAAAAAAAAAAAAAAAGAAAGAAAGAAAGACCCCCCCCCAAAAAAAAACAAACAAAAAAAAACCCAAAAGACAAAAAACCACTGACTAACCAAATATCCAAATAAAATAAATCCACAGAACTGCTCATCATTCATTCTCTGATAAATATAATATTTACAAAAAAAAAAAATAGCTCGCAAATATAGCTTGCAAAACCTCATCTCCAAGCAGTCAAAAAAAATTGCGTGAAATGGAAAGTCAAGTTTATCATAATGCTGCACTGAAATCAGATAACCAGGCACAAAATACAGAATAATTTAGCGCCAAACGAAACACAAATTTATACATGTAACTCCTGCCACAGGCACGCAGAGCCCAGAACTAAACAGGTCTCGGCACAAAAGAAGGAAAGTGATGATGATCAATGTAGATTGTAACTATGTCCCCCATCATCTACGAAACTTTGGCTGAATATATTCGTACCTTTTTTTTATTTTTTTTTATAGTAATTATAGACCATGCTGCTTGATGTCAAAAATATGATTTACATGAATGTTAATGATTCCCTTCGATGATTATTACCCAAGGATGGCGTTGTGTAATATTGTTAGGACAAAATCGTTTGTGGGCTGACACACTGCCCTAACCTTCACCTTTGCCTTCGCACCAGGTGTTTTCGCACACCACCTACCCCCGAACCCCTACCCTACGTCCCCCGAACGACTCCCCCCCCCCCCCCCACACACACACACACACAACAACAACAACAACAACAACAACAACCACAAAACAACAACAACAAAACCCCACACAACAACAACAAAACACAAAAAACAACAACAACAAAAAACATGAACCACTGCACCCCACCCCCTCCCCACTTCCGTTTCCCTAAATACGGAACGGCTGAACACGGCAGTTTCTTAACCTCCCTAGCCGTAGCCAGACAATAGCAACAAACAATGTGAGAGGAAAAAAAAACAACCGAAAACACCCACGAGATTAGAAAATACCTTTAACGGCCCACACACAAGCAATGGAAACACGACCAGGATCTTATTAGTTAAGGAGCGACAGACAGCAGCTGTTTCACATTGTGTATCAGTGAGATAATTATACATGTACACAATACAAACACGACATGGAGGAGATCTTTGGTCTAGAACAAAGGAGACAGAAATCAGACAAACCGGACATGCTAATTAAAATGTTTGTATAATTTATTAACCCTACATGTAGGGTTACCTACAGGCCAAAAAAAAACCAAAAAAAAAACGTTAAGACTCTCACCGGTGAATTTGGAGGGGATGATGGCAACCTCAAGTTCCTCCAAGTTGTGGACAAGTAAAAAAAAACAAACAAAAAAACAAACCCCTCCCCCTCCCCATCCCCCCCCCCCCAAAAAAAAAAACAAACAAAAAAAACAAAAACAAAACAAAACAAAAACAACAACAACAAAACAAACACAAAACAACAACAACAAAACAACCCCCCCCCCCCACACACACACACCAAAAAAAAAAATATATAAAAAATTCAACAACAACAACAACAACAAACCCCCATCAAACTGCATACTACAACAGAAACCACGACAGGAACCCCACCCGCACTGTTTCCACAACAGAATTCTTATACAAACAGCCATCGTGGACACTAAAGTGCAAGAACTAACTGTTAGGTGAGATGAAGCTGCGTATTCCAAGAGATGGCTTTGTTTTCCCTTACGGAAATCAAACACAACACTGAAACCAGCATGAGCAGTTCAACAGGCTCCAGCCGTGCGCTCTATCATAACAAGGCCAAAGCAGCAGCATGGAAAAAAAATACATTTCTCACAGAAAAAAACAAACAAGCTTTGGTCTCAAATATTAAAGCCCTCAACCATTGCTACGAACAAAGACCTAAAGAGAGGTGACAATTAAAAAGAAAACCAACCAAACAAACAAACGAACGTGAACCGGCTTAGATTAGCTACGAACTAGCAACAACTTCATTTGCAACATCAGCAGGCCCATTCGCTGTGGCGCCAGCGGTTCCTTCCCCCATCTTCTTCTCCAGGTTGTTTAGGACGTCAGTAGACAGTGACGTCTGACTTTCACCGGAAGTAGAGGCCGCTGACTGCTTGCTTTCTGGTTCCGGTCGCTCTTCGTCGTCCACTTCCGGCACAGTTGCCTCCCTTTGCTTGGGCGGCAAGAGTCGATCTCTGGCCGTGGGCTCTCCGCCCTCGTCGTCTGTCGTTTCGTCGATGTAACGGATTTTGTCGATGCCGTTCACGTGCGAATCTGTGCGATAGACATTTGAGTTATCATTCAGAACTGTGCACAAGCAAACTCGAAGACGATACTTACGTTAAAAGCTACATACCAACTGAAAGAAATTGTTCTATTACTATAGTGTCCTAAATTTTCGGCCATTGTCCTCCGAAGATGGGTACCGTCGACATTAAAACTGCACTGTACAAAATAATTATCAGTATTTACATTTCGGTTGACTTTAAAAGTCTTTACACGTAGGTAACTATGCCGACTGTACAAATAATTATTAGAGTTTGAGTTTTGGTTGACTTTTCACGTCATTACTCGAATGTATGTAGCCATCAACGATGTCTATCAAGATGTGTCAACGCATACGGACAGACAGACACACAGATGCTAATAAAAACAAAAGTCCCCAATCCCTTGGCCGGAGGACTGTGTAACAAGTACCGTGTATAATCTCCTCTTTCGGTGGCTGTCGCTTCTTGTTGACGACAGCGTAAACGGGGTCTTCGTTGGGTGCTGGCGCACTGGCCAGGGGCGTGTAATTGTTGTCTGCATTGATTTTCCGGTAACCTCCCTTGCTGCCAACGTGACCCGTCTCGTCCACCTCGTCATAGATGCCGGTGCCGTCACTCAGGGGCCGGAACTCTATCGACTCTGCGTTGCCGTTCCCCATTGCTTCGTTCTCTGACGGCACTTTCTGTACAACAATTATTGTAGTAATTACAACCGTGACAACAACAACTGAAAATGTTTCAAGTCAATGGCCACCTTCCACTTCCAGGTGATGTTGTAAAATGGTCATTGTTTGTAATCTTGTTAAGATCACGTCAAGTGACACGGCTTCACAGTCGCCGTGTTGTAAAGACGTCAGACTACGCAGCGGCAGCAGATAATCTTGCTCGTGCACCTTACAATTGATGATAGTAACTTTTCGACTTCCTTGTTCTATTCCCGGCGGGTAGTTTGCTTTTTTTCACTTTTTTTTTTAGGAGAGTATCGAAATCACTGTGTCAGCCACTGGACGACTCCACTGCTGCCAATCAAAAGGGTCGAGCCCCCAGAATTCAGCCAATCGCATCTCATGGCATAATGAACACAACACATTGCATGGTCTGGCAAACTGTTTGCCGCCAGACATGAGGAGGCAAGAAGGTGTAGTTTGATGTGACTGACACATGGAAAGAAAGCAGTAAGTCCATTGACGCCTTTTGGGGAAAGAGGTCATTGTGTTAATCTCTTTCATCGTGAAATCACCCCTTTTTCCGTACAATGGCGTCATGGACGTACTGGGTTTTGCCAATACACGGCAGGTTAAAGGGGTGGGGCTTTGGCCCTGGCGAGTGGAGTCGTCAGTTGGTGATAGTTGGTGACTTTATTGTGCTATTTCTTGCAGGATACTTAAGCGAGTTTGTCTCTTGTTTCCCTTTATTTTATTTTATTTATTTTATTTTTAATTAATTTTTTGGGGGGGTGGGGGGGGGGAGGTATCACCGGAATCGCTGTTTCAGCCGAATGAACCCGCAAGCCACAAACCTAATCGAAACATGGAGTGAGTTCGCTGCCCCTAAGAGAGGCGATGAACATAGCTAACAAAAGAACAGTTCGTATAACTCACCTTCATGACCTTGAAAGAACCACGCTTCCTGCATACGCGTGATAACAGGAAGAGAATAGCGAACAAAGCCACGCCCCCAATAGCCACGCCCACAATAATGGCCGTCCTCTTCTTGCTCTCCGTATCCTCTTCGCTGTCCTGCCAATCAAACGTTCGAGAAGTGGAACGATAGCTGCATTGGTTACTGTCATACTTTTGAACTTTTGGCGACATATGTTGCGCGACGTAGCCGTGCATTGTAAAGTCTCTCTGTTTTTAACGCCGCTAAGATGGAAAAACTGCCGTTTTCAAAGCTCTTAGGCTGTTTGCCAGACTGTTTTTGTTTTTTTGTTGGATTTTTTGCTGCCACAACTCTTTGCCGGCTCCAGTGGTGTTCCTCCCTGTCATGGGTGGAATCCACGGAGGGCTCGGAAGCTGGGGCAATTTTGATTATGCATGATGATGGAGATGAGGATGATGGTAAGATGATGCTATGGAGGTCCGTGTGGTTTGGGACTGCGGGACAGGGCCGCATTCCACGCTTCCTGTCATAAATATCCCGGCATTAACCAGGCCCGGGAACTACGGCACTTGCGGTGCCGGCCGTGTAATCATCCACATCATAAGACGTGTCATACCAAGGGAAGCACCCCCAAAGTCGCACCCGTGAAGTGGGTGAAGCTCGGCTGTGTGGCAACAGCCTCCCCATTGGGCCCATAGCACACCCGCTCTGGGTAGGAGCCGACCTAGGTAGAAAAATCCCGCTTGCCTCGGCTGGGACTCGAACCCGGGTCTCCCGGTCCATGGTCCGAAGTGCTAACCACTACACTACGGGGGCCGGTTGTTTGCCAGACTGTTGTCGTGACTATGTGGCCAGTAATATTAGAGAAAATTAATACGACTTTCTTTAGGCCTACGGTCCATTCCTGAACAGAGTAGGGCTCGACAGAGCTTCTAAAATTAGCTACCAATCAAAACAAAATTAGCAAGCTAGCACCTGTGGGCATCCCCGCTTATTTTTGTAAAAAAAAAAGAAGAAAAAAGAAGGCAATGTACCCCAATGGACTCTTCCACCTCAATCTCTGATGCTTCCCCGTCTGCCTCCGCTTCCTCGAGCTCTTTCTCTGCCTCCTCTGGTTCTACTGTGTGTTCTGTGTGTTCTTCCTCCTCTTGCTTTCCGTGTGGTTCTATGTGAGTGTGGCCCCTCCTCGTGCCGGCTACAAGAAACGATACAACAACAGCCAACCTGATTTACGCGCGTGCGGGTAAAACGACAGAACAACCACAACAACATTTCAAACAAGACAGAAAGAAACGAATGATACACAACAAAACAATCACTCTTTTGCAAATTTGACCGTAAAAAATTGCTTTTTCCCTCAAAGTTTGGTACTAGGAACTGCCTATGACATTTTGTATGCATGTTTTGACATTTGAAACTAATTTTGTATCTGAAATTCGTCACGACCTTCAAAGAAAAAACAATCACGTGTTTGCCGATTTTACCGTTAAAAATTCTCAAATTTTGGTCCTAGAAACTGCCTATGACATTTTGTATGCATGTTTTGATATTTGAAACTACTCATGGTTTTGAAAATTGCCATTTAGTAATATGACATTTTTGCGCCTTGCATTTGTCGTTTGTTCATTTTGTTGTAGTCAGAGAGGAGCCTGTCCCTCGTGAAATTAACCATAACTATTTTCAAGGTGGTGGTTGGTGGCACAAACATTAATACTGTAGATAGGTCGACACAAACACTTCTTCGTAGGTACTGTTACGCTAGAAGCCAAAGAAATTTTGCTCTAGCTGCCAACTTAAACATAAAGCTGAGGGGAGAAGGGGGGGGGGGTGTTTAAGAGTTTAACGTCCTTTTCCACCACGTATGGGTGATATCAAAGACGGGGCAACGAGAAATAAAGGCCAGCATGTAAGGACCGAGGGAGGTAACTTAGGCAGAGTCACTTAGGAAAGCGAAAACAGAATACCAGTTTGTTTGTTTGTTCTTCCCGGGAAGCGGGAGAGAAGGGTGGGAGTTGGGGGGAGGGGGGGAGGGGGGAGGGGAGAATTTTCAAAAGAGACAAAATTAATGCACTTACAGCTAGGTCCACCAGGCGGTTTCGTCCGCTCTACGCCCACGTTCACATCCACCCCTGGTGTTGTCGTCTTTTCTTTGCTCTCCTCCTCTTTCCCGACGTCGATGACGATCCCAGGGACTTCTCCGGACCCCAGGTCCACCACCTCGCCCTCCTGCCCCTCCCCTGGGGACTGAGACGACTCAACCTCCTCCAGGGTCGGGATCCGCTTCGTTGTCGTAACGGCCTCCCTGACTGGTTGGACAGTTGTTGTGACGACTTTGCTGATTGGCTGTTCCACAGGAAGGACAATGTCCACACCTTCGTCATCCTCTTTGCTTTTGACTGTTGTGGTTGTGAGGACCGGCGCTGGTGTTGGGGAAACTGTAGGTGTATGTGTCGTGGTTGTTTTCGTATCGTCACCCACCTCAATGTGCACATCGACGTCTGTCACGACAGGCGCCTGTGTCGATGTCTTACTATCCTCTTCCTTATCTGAATCTTCGCCGCCGTCAACAGCGGGCAGAACGACCGAGGATTCAGTTTTGTTTTCAACGTCCTGCGTAACGTTTGGCTGGACAACGTCTTCTGTTTCTTCAGTGTCGTTCGCGGAACCGTGCTCCCCTGAACCATCTTCTTCGACAGTCAGTGTATCGCCTCCAGGTATCGCTGCTGCTGCCGCTGTAGTAGTAGTAGTGGTAGTAGGGGAAATGATGGACTCAGTCGTGAGTAGCTGTGGCTTATCATCGTCCGTTCCTAACACAGGGGCCACTACAGCTGTATCCTCTGTTTCGTTTGATTTAATATCTTTTTCTGGGGCAGTTTCAGTCGGGGCGTGATGAGAGGGGTGGTGTTTGCCGCTAGAACACATCTGACACACGTGTGTCGTCTGATCCACGTCGTCCTGTGTGGCGTTACCGCCGTCCTGCTTAGCGTCCTTGTCTGGGACGTCACTCGTCTCGGCTGAAGCCACATCGTCCGTGTCATTGGATTCACTGCCCATAATGTCTTCGGCACCCAGTGCTGGCAGAGCAGGCTGGAGATCGTCATCTGTGTCTGCTGTGTCCTCTTTCTCTTCCTCTCCAACGTCTTCCGTGTCGGTAATGTTCACAGCCTCTCCAGATTCCACTGCGGTTGGCAAAGGTGTGGTAACCGTTACTGCTGAAGTTGTGGATTCTTCATCGTCATCGTCTTCGTCGACATCATCTGCATCTCCACCTACATCATCAGGTTGAGAGTCTGTCGGCGGCTGTGGTGGGGCCAGAGAGGTTTTCACATCTTCCGTCTCTTCTTTCGTCTCCTCCACGTCTACAGTTTTGTCGTCGGTGACGTTCTCGGCCTGCGCAAGTTGGGCAGCTTCTGGTGAGGGCGTGGCAGTAAGTGCAGCCGGAGATGTAGGTTCTTCATCTTTTTCTTCAGCTTCAGTTTCGGGAGTTGGTTGTTTGGTTGTTGTTGTAACACCACCGGCCTCACCCGTTTCTGTTTCAGCGTCATCTTTTCCATCTGCTACTTCAGGGTTTGGTGAGTGGTGTTCAGCTGTAGGAACATCATCATCATCATCATCGTCGTCGTCGTCGTCGTCATCGTCAGCTTCCTTTTCTGCTTCAGCTTCCCCAACATGAAGCCCCACAACGTCATCCTTTTCCTCGCTATCAGCATCAGCTTCAGTTGGTACTGGTGCGGGTGTAGTGGTTGTTGCGACATCATCTTCCTTCTCTTCATCGGCAGTTTCCGTCAGAGCATGGTCGGTCGTGTGCACAACTTCTCCCTGATCGCCCGAAACATCTTCATTTACGACGTTCTCTTCCTTCTCTTCTTCTTCATGGGTTTTGTCCTCAGTTTGGGAACGTGCGGTAGTTGTCAGCGGAGTAGGTTCAGCTTCGCTCTCATCAGTAGCTTCTTCGGACCTTGAGTCACCTGGAACAGGAACAACCATTTCTGCCTCTGACGCTTCTTTCTCCTCTGTCACTTCCTCGGCTTCCGCCTGTGCACCCTCGTCGTCTTCCTCCTCCTCCTCCTGTTTCTTTGCAGATGCCACTTCAGGCTCCTCTGTAGGGGACGTAGGTTCACCGGTTTCTGCCACACCAAGCTCGTCCGCAGCGTCAGGTGCTGCAGTTGTTGGAGACACCGATGCTACAGCTGCCGGTGACGTTTTCTCTGCGTCAGAGTCTTCGTGACCATGGTCGACCAGGTTTTCTGTATCGTGAGTTACCCCGACCGGGTCAGCGCCCGTTTCCTCTGCATGGTAGTACTTCACATCACCTGCATCACTGTCATCGTCATCATCATCGTCGACAGTATCATCGCCGTCAACGTCGTTCTCTGCTGCAGGATGCTCTTCAGTAGGATGCTCTTCAGTATGATGCTCTTCAGCAGGATGCTCTTCAGTAGGATGCTCTTCAGCAGGATGCTCTTCAGCAGGAGCTTTGTCAGTAGGTTCAGGTTCTGACACCACGTGTTCCGGAACTCCTACTGGGCCGTGCATGTCGGTGTCCGCGGTAGCTTTCGTGGTTTCTGGCGCTGCAGATGGTTCGTCCACAAGATTTTCGTCCTCTGTTTCCAGAGGCTGCTCTTCAGTGACCTTGTTTACAAAGAAGACAATCTCAGTTTATTCAAAGTTAATGCTTAGCATACTCAAAATCATCAATGTAATGAGGAATCTCATTGTGACCTCAGGTTAACTACTTCAATGTTTCCGAGCTTAGCGTCCTCCTCCACCACATAAGTTAGGGCAACGAAAAGAAAGTCAGAACAACTGAAGTTTGGGCTCCCGGCCGGGACATGAACCCAGAACACAGTAGCACCATTGGTTATAAAGACCTATTCTCACACCTGCCTGTTGGAGTGTGGAGTTAATAAACAGAGACAAACAGGGACAGATATTCCAGCAGATACAAGCAAAACAATACTGAACAAAGTGTGCATATATATACATGAACACAAATACATAATGATGCAGTCAAACCAGTCCAGCGGCTGGATTCCAACTCATGGCCCGAACATTTAAAGTCAAGAGCTACACCAGCTCGGATATAATTATATCCCCCCCCCCAACCCCAAGTGCGGCCTACCCCACCCCCTTATACAAGACCTGCTGCTCATGATCAGTAGCCTAGCCAGGAGGATGTCGTATACAGGTGGCCGACCAGACATGTTTGTATCGTGAGCTGTTCAAAAATTTCACTGAACTAACCTCAGCAGGTTCAGTCGGTTTGTCGTCTTCTTTCTGATCGGAAGAAGCCTCGGTTTCCTGTTCAGGAACTGCCGAGTCGTCTCCCTTGTCTTCATTAGCCTCCCCTGTTGCCTCCCCTGTTGTCTCCCCGCCTTCAACAGGCGCTGGCACAACGACTGGTGAGGTCTCCGGTTTGGGGTCGTCAGACGTTTTCTTCCCATCAGTGTGTGAAGAATCCGTGGGAACAACGTCATCAGGGACGGTGGACGCGTCATCCCCAAGCATCATCTCGTGCATGTCTTTGACGTCAGGGTCTACTATGACGTCAGAGCCAAGCTGGACGTCAGAGTCCTCTTGCTCTTCTTCTTTCTCCTCCTCCCCGAGACAAGCTTTACGGTAATCCTCAAGGTCCGTAGCAGTTGTAGAGGCGCAGGAATCACAGACTGTGTCCGAGGTCCTCGTGCAGGCTTGCGCCTGGAACAATCCAACTCCGCACTGGGAACACGGCTGACACTCAGTGTCCACGTTGTCCTTGTCGGTGAACGTGCCATCCTCGCAGGCCGTACAGACAGTGTCAGTGCCGTGGAAACAAGGCTTGGAAGCAAACAGGCCTGGCGGGCACTTTTTGCATTCGGGAAGGTCCTCAGGCTCGGACTCCGATCTGCGGAACAACTGTCTGATGATGTCAGGGTCTCCACGCGATATCTGCAAAAAGATCAAAACAGTTTATTGGTTCTGAAATCAAGGACATGGTACATGTATGCCGAAGACCAGTGTCAGCTTTTAACTTTTGCCGATTGATGTCCATGGAAATGTCAAAGAAAGCAATGCTAACCCTATCCAGGGTGGGTGGGTGTTTGGGGGTTTAACGTCCTTTTCCACCACATAGGGTGATATCAAAGACGGGGCAACGATGAAAAAGCCAGCACAAATATTTGGCCCCAGCCGGGATCAAACTCACGACCCGAGCATTAGAAGTCCAACCACGCCGGCTCCCCGCTAACCCTATCCAAGTTTACCCACAAACAGTAGAGTGGTATAAGACTTGTATACATGTATTTCGCAGATAGTCATTGTCAGTCTCGTGTGTTGTTAACGCCTGAATCTTTGCACTTTATCAGTGTTCTTGTATTCTTTGTGTGTGTTCTTATCTTGTCCTTTGAACAGTTGTGGTTTCCTTTATTCAGAGCATTTACGTTCGCTCTGAGTTTCTCTATTTCAATGACACCCCAGAAGGGGCTACACGAATGAACTTTTTCGACTTTTGAATTTTTGACATAACTCTCAGGGGTGCCGCACACTACAAACACACACAGCATCTACATTTCTATCGTTCACACTTGATATCTGTGCGTGCGTGTGTACACGAGGGCGGGGCAGGCACCGTAAACAAGTCTACACGTGATTTTGACTATTTGGAAAGGAAAAATCTACCCAAACTCGTGGCGACTAGGGATTCGAACCGGGCGGCTCAGGATCCGGAGTCGGATGCCTTAACCACTACACAAAATCCCCTTTTTCTTCACAGACCTGCATCCAACATTGTTCAGCATACTCATTTCCGTCCTCTGAATATTCAAGCAGCTTCACGTGCACAAACTTAGAAAAGACTCGGCTTCATCAGGCTTTGTTCTAAAGAGCACACTGCCCTCTGAGGATTCAGAAGAGCGACTCAGGGGAAGTAAATCAATTAGGACTGAGATGATAAAGCCGGTGTGACAGCAATTCGTCTCCCCGATAATCCGAGCAGGTAATTCATCTTGACAAACTTGCCACTGTACCAGGAAAACAGCGCTCCAAACACGCAACATCCTCCCCAAAACTTGCGTATTATGCAATTTGCGTAATTTATGTATTCCTGGCGAATCCCAGATTGTGGGCATTTTTTAAGTAATTTAACACTGTCTCTGTCAAAGTGTCTATCTCCGTGACCTCCCCTCCATCTCCTGGACCACGTGTGCCGTGTGTGTGTGTGTGTGTGTGTGTGTGTGTGTGTGTGTGTGTGTGTGTGTGTGTGTGAGTGTGCGTGTAAAATTAATGAGGGTGTGTTTGAGAATACTGGCTCAGGTACGTAAAGAGGAAAGAGCCAACTTATTCTGCTGAAGCAGGGATAACTCATAAGTGTCTGCGCCCCCCCCCCCCCCCCCCCCCCTTCATTTTGTGTGCAAGTGAAGGCATGTGTTGACGTGGAACAATCAAAATCGACAAAAGCCAACAGACTGTGCTCGCTCATTCTAATGGACGGCTCCACTCCTATTAATCAAAAGGGTCGAGCCCCCCAAATATTCAGCCAATCGCGTCTCGCGGCATACTGAGCACAACACGTGACCTGACGG
The DNA here is from genome assembly GCA_018292915.2 of Batillaria attramentaria. NCBI lineage: Eukaryota > Metazoa > Mollusca > Gastropoda > Batillariidae > Batillaria > Batillaria attramentaria. Next base: position 1,032,471 of record JACVVK020000037.1, on the reverse strand, counting down.
CTGGGCAGCCTTCTGCCAGACACTACAGCGAGGGAAGCACGTGTAGTTTAATATGACTGAGACGAGCAAGGAAAGCAGAAAGTCCATTCACGTCATTTCAGGGGGGAAAAGACCATTACGACAGTTTCTTTCATCTTGAACTCACCCCTTTTCCCTTACAATGACGTCATGGACGAACTGTGTTTTTGCCGGTACACGGCAAAGTAGAGGGGCGGCGCTTTGGCCTCGGGGCTTGCCGAGTGGAGTCGTCTATTGCTTTAATGTGTCCACATCTTTTTAACTTTGGGTAGTTATTGTAGTTACAGTTCTCCCTTACTTTAAAAAAAAAATATCCCTTTCGGGAAATTCGGGCTGCTTCCCCGGGGGAAGCGCGTCGCCGCGGTGCAGCGCCACCCAATGCCTATCCTATATATTTTTTTTACAATTTTGCAATCTTTGTTAACTGTCTTTGAGCGTTTAGCGGCACACAGGAATCATCCAATCATTATCCCTTCAAGTTTCCTCGAAATTATCTTCTGAAGACTTTAATTTGAAACTTAACCCTTAAAAGCCCAAGCAAAAGTCGCGTTTTGACTTGAAATCTTCAGATCACTAGGAGCCATTTCAAGCCATTATTATGCAGTCTGCAGCGGTCTGGGGCCCAGAAGGAAGGTCAACTACTGGCGTGCAGTGGCTTGTTCTTTTTAACCAGTCGTATCATATAGCGGGCAGTGGGTGGTCGGGCTTGGTCTCTTAAGAGTTAAAAGAGTTGCACCCCTTTCCTTCCGCCAAACACAGACACACCTCTGTCTCAATTTCTAGTTACCATAGCAATAATGACCTTGGCAATAACGTCATAGCGGTAGATATTGAAGTAGGCCTAAACGTACTAACATGGAAACCGTGGCGGCGTTAGCGACTTGAAGGGCGAGGGCAGACAAACTGTTAGCGTGTGTATATGTGGACGATAAACACTGATGGTCTATGATGGTGCCACAGGTAGGTGTGTGCACGGTCAGGTGTAGAGAGGTATGTTCAGGTATTAATCACTCGGCCTCCCTTCACGCCTCTCTCTCTCTCTCTCTCTCTCTCTCTCTAATCGTTCTAGATTCGGCATCTCTGAAATTTCCGTTCACATTTCCACGTTTGTGCGTGGCACTGAGGCTGACTGAGGTTTAGATTGTCCACTTTTTGGTGCACCCCGGCAGGGAGAATGGACTTCACTTTGAAAATTGTATTTTTGTTCTGTTTTGCCTTGAATTGGAATGTGGCCTTCGCAATAAACATTCGTATTCTCTCTCTCTCTCTCTCTCTCTCTCTCTCTCTCTGTTGTCACTGAGTTTAAATGTGTAACTTGTTTCTACATTGGTTTCTCTTTCTCCCCCCCCCCCCCCTATATTCATGTAGCATATAGATTTTTCTTCCTTTGCTCATATTCTCGTAGTCACAGCCGGTCAGCAACGGCAAGTCCGAACATGGTATTTCTGCCAAAACGTTTACCGTTGGAAAATAAAGATTATTGTCACTGGGCGGTCATTCTCTCTCTCTCTCTCTCTCTCTCTCTCTCTCTCTCTGGAACCGTTTTAGATTCGGCATCTCTGAAATTTCCGTCCACACTTCCAGGTTTGTACCACTGACCGGCTGACCACAATTTGTTCAGTTTGTCAGTCACTATGTGTGTTTTGTGTATATGCTCTTACCCTTTCCAACTGAACACGACTGGATGCGTAACGTCCCTACGGCCACAAGCGTGATCATTGTGGGTATGGGTTTGGGGAGGGGATCCTTTCCAACCACACGCATTCAGTCTTTTCAGTTCTGACACGGTACCTTGTCCCAGACTTCGTGGCAGACAGAGTCCGTATGGTGCTGAAGCCAGTCACCCTCTCTCTCTGTGGATCACTGATTCTAGTGAGAGCTTAATGGGACCAGTATCGCGAACTTTGATAATTAGCCACAGCTCTTATCGTCTGACACGCCGGACCACTAACACTCTCCCCCTGTTTTTTTTTTTTTTTTTTTTTTTTTTGCGTCTGTGTCACTGAAAGAGAACATCACGAGGAAAAAAAAAAAGCCAGCACAAATTTTTGGCTTCTAGCCAAGGTTCGAACTCAACTGAGACCCGAGCATTGAAAGTCCAAATGCTCTACCACTCGACTCAGTGTCCCGGTTCGCAGCGCACACATAAGTGGCTGTGTGCACGGTAAAGATCCCATTGCCTCCGCCATGATGGGGGGGGGGGGGGAGTGGCGTTGTTTAAATCGCTACGCGCTCCTCTCAGGTACAGCAACAACTGACCCCACCAAACTCCCTAGCTACCCTAATAACAAAGAAAGACGTCAATACTAAACAACTTGATTAGGACTTCGTAAAGAGGACTTCGCTGAGCAGCGTAACCCATTTACATGTAAATTAATTGGGTCAAAGACCGTAGATAAGATTATCTACGGTCTTTGACTGGGTTCACATGGCAGAGGCCGCGAGCGGCTAACGCACTGCGATTAGCTATGGGTACACCTAACTTGCCTTATTTACGGGTGACGCTGCTCAGCGAAGTCTTCTTGCTTTGTGGTTTAGCAACGGCAAATTATAAACTGGTACGTGTGCTACAATTTCTACCGTTGAAAAATAAAGTGTCATTGTCATTGTTCTTTACGAAGTCCTATTAGACATGCCTAATGGCGCACAACAGTTTAAACCGGGGCAGCCGGGGTGGTCGAATGGTAGAGCGTTGGACTTCTAATGCTCGGGTCGTCAGTTCGATCCCGGCTGGGGCCAAATATTTGATAATTAGCCACAGCTCTTATCGTCTGACACGCCGGACCACTAACACTCTAACACTAATATTATCGTTGCCCCGTCTTTGATATCACCCTATGTTGTGGAATAGGACGTTAAACCCCCAAACACCCACCCACCCACCCGCGTTTAAACTGAAATAGGATTTGCGGACAGCCCCCCACCCACCCATCCCCTAAAAAAAAAAAAAACCTCTGATAACGGGTTCCTTGCCATGAGCAGCTGGTCAAACCGAAAGTGTCAAACATGTAGGACGATCTGTCCCTGTTTGTTTTACAACACGCTGTCGATGAAGAAAAGAACAGAGGAACCCTGGAGAGACAAGTGGTCTCACACCTAGAAACAAACCCTTCATTCAGAGACACAGGACAGACAACAAAGACTCGTGTTTATCGGACCCCGTGTGAACACTCAAACTGACTGGAGTATCAGTGATTATGAGCGCCGATAAGACAAGCGGGATCGAGTGGTAGAAAAGGTGGCAGAGGGGGAGGGTGACGGGGGCAGAGGGTGGGGGTGAGGGTGGAGGTGGGAGAGAATGATGAGGGGCTTGGCTAGGGGCTCATAGCACATATAATAATAATAATAATGGATACTTATAAAGCGCTTATTCTCAGTGAGCTCAAAGCGCGTACAAAAAGAACTAAAAGAACGCAAGAGAGCTAAAAACTAAAACTAGTAAAAGATCTAAAAACTCGTAAAAAGAGTTACAAGAACTAAAAGAAACCAGCACAGCAACACACACACACACAGACACACACACACACACACACACACACACACACACACACACACACACGGATTTGTCATTCACTCAGGACAGCTGACGGAACATATGCAGAGTCGTTTCGTAAAAGGGCTTAACCACCACGGATTTGACCAGCGCTTAGATCCAGAGCTAAGAATTGAGGCGAGAGGACACACAGCAGAAACATAACACTCCTCTCTTTGCACGTCACTTGTACGTCTGATAGTTTTAGAAACGATCATGTACGTGTACAGAGGCTTAAAAAAAAAGTGGATCCATGCACTTGAAAGGTCAAAGGAAAAATGTCACTGTTTGGTGCAGTATGTGTTGTCTGGGTCCGTGTAAAACGCCCAAAGGTCACGCTTGTGCTTGCTGAACGTTTCTCAGCTCGTGTGTCGCACGTATGTCTGCGTGCAACAGCAAGGCGACTCCGCCACTTCTGTCAATCAAAAATGGCGTACCCCCAGAATTCAGCCAATCAGCCGATGAGCACAAAGTAACACATATACATGGCGGCATGGTCCGAAAACCACTACAAGACACTACAAGAGAGAAGCACATGTATTTTGACTTTGATATAACTGAAACGTGGGGAAAGAGCAGTAAGTCCATTGACGCCATTGTAGAAAAAAACCCATTACGGGGCGGTCGGTGGTCTAGTGGTTAAGAGACTTGTCACCAATGCGAGACGTATGGGGTTCGAGTCCCACTCGGGGCGAAGAATTTTTCCTTCTCGTATGTGGCACCGTTCATTCGGGCCGATCGTCGGGGGTTCTCTCCGGGTACTCCGGCTTCCTCCCCCTCTGCTTTGGAAATGTTCAGCCCACCAAATTTGAAAAATTAAATGCAATTCTAACTTCCGAAATTTAAATAGCTGAGCTGACCCTTCGCACCACGTGATTGTAATGTGTTTATGTCCAGTGTGTGAAAGAATGCGTGTGATTCACGTGAGCGTGCGTGTTGGGTTCAGTTCGCGGCGCTTTGAGCCGATTCGTGAAATTGGGTAAAGCACCTATACAATACTCATTATTATTATTATTATTACGTCAGTCTCTTTCATCTTGAAATCAGTCCTGAAATGACGTCATAGACGTACTGTGTTTTGCCCATACACGACAAAGTAAACGGGCGGGGCTTTGGCGTCGGGGCGGCCTGCCGAGTGGAGTCGTCTATCATTGATTTATTGTGTCGTTTCACTGCAAAGCATGCGCGGGGGGGGGGGGGGGGGGGGGGAGGTGCATAAGCAATAGCATTGTAAATCTAAACAAAAACATGCGTGAGTATGACATGAAAAGGGAAAGACGGTTTCAATAGTCTTTAAAACAAAAGTGCAAGTACGGACACAGACTGAAGTGCCGCCGGCTGGAGGAGTGGGGATACGGACACAGACTGAAGTGCCGGCTGGGGGAGTGGGGATATCTGAACTGGGATAGCGTTGGATTTTCGATGCTCAGGGGTCGTGAGTGCGAATCCCGCCTGGGACCCGAACATTTGTGCTCAATTTTTCCTTACTGCACCGTCCTGGGCAACACCCTGGAAAAAGGATTTTAAACCCCTATGCATCCTCCTCCAGTACCCCTCCCCCGAAAAAAAGACACACCGACAGACAGATGAAGCGCAAAATGTTTCATAAGGGGTCTGGAATCATTCTATAACATAGAATACGTTTTATAGTTATAAAATGACTTTTATAGTTATAAAATGACTTTTATAGTTATAAAATGACTTTCGTCATTATAAAACGAATTTTGAGACTTGAAAATAGCGATGGCAGTACAGGCGCCAAACGTTTCTTGAAGGTCTCGAATGAATTTTATAATTATAAAATACATTTTATAGTAGTTTTATAATTATGAAATGACTTCTTCATTATGACATGATTCCAGAACCCTTATGAGACATCCGTCGTTCATTGGCTGGCGTGCGGACGTCGGGTGGGTGCGTGGGTGTTTGGGGGTTCAACGTCCTCTTCCACCACCCTGGCTCCCCTGTGGACGTCAGCGGAGTTCTCGCAAAGAGAATATTAATACTGAAAATGAAATATCCTTCCGCCCAGTTTGTCGTCTGCTCATACGTCTAACCGGCGGCCGGAGTGAAAACTGGTCATCTGAACAAGGAAAATGAAAAGGAAGCAATTCATATTAGGGACATGGGCTGGACGACAAACAAACAGACAGCCTTCTCTTTATGATAAGAGGAACGACGATGTCCGCGATGACAGGTTGTCGGCCACACAGCAGCTTGACGATGACCGACGTTTGTATGACTTACCCCTACAACCCTCCCCCCCCCCCATCTCTCTCTCTCTCTCTCTCTCTCTCTCTCTCTCTCTCTCTCTCTAGGAAGGTGTACACGAATGTGTTTTCCAGAGCAATGATCTGTTTTTTGTGTGTTTTTACCTGCTATTTAACACAACCCTGGCAAAAGACATGAATTGCAAGTACAAAAAATCCCGGGGAGGATTATGAATGCATTATGCACCGACTACAAAATGAATGCAACAAGGCGTCCACATTAAAGTGTCTGCATATATGGAAGACCAGGAAGAGAGAGAGAGATAGGGGATGGGGGGAATGGTGTGTGTGTGTGTGTGTGTGTGTGTGTGTGTGTGTGTGTGTGTGTGTGTGTGTGTGTGTGTGAGAGAGAGAGAGAGGGGGGATGGGGGGATGTGTGTGTGTGTGTGTGTGTGTGTGTGTGTGTGTGTGTGTGTGTGTGTGTGTGTGTGTGTGTGTGTGTGAGAGAGAGAGAGAGAGAGAGGGATGGGGGTGGATGTGTGTGTGTGTGTGTGTGTGTGCGTGTGCGTGCGTGTGTGTGTGTGTGTGTGTGTGTGTGTGTGAGAGAGAGAGAGAGAGAGACAGAACGACAGAGACAGAAAGACAGAGACAGGCAGACAGACAGCGGGCCGAGCCGATGACAGGCCACTCGGTCGGTGACTGCATGAGTGCAGCTAGTTCGTGTACTACAAACACTACAGACTAGAGTTCAGTTTGTAGCCTGCACACTATTGGCATTCCAGTTCGTGCAGCTCGGAGCAACAAAGCAAAACTGAAACAAAGAAGACACTGAAAAGGAATACATCTTACTCTTGAAACGTTTACGTGCGGGCAGATGGGTGCTTCAAACGTTGATTTACAATCTTGCGGTGAAAATTTGTACCAGCCGGCCGCCATCGGTAAACAGTACAGTTCCTTTTCGTTGTCTCGGATTTCCCACACCTATAATTTCAGTCTTTGCGAACCTGTCGGGCGACACAGAAAATGTACAGCGACTTCGTTCAGGATTTCTAACGGTTGCAGTGTCACAGTAGGATTGACAGTTGTCATGTCACACCTTTGATTCCAACCCAAATTGCCACCCACCCAACCGACACACAGTCAAACTCCCCGCCGCCCCACAATGCCCCAAACAGCCTTTGTAAATATGTAGGACACTGACTGTCAGGCCTCCCGAGTCAGATGAATCGGACTAGAGTGCAGCAAATGGGGAGTCAGTTGGTAGATCGATTTCGTCAGTTACCGAGTTTTAATACAAATCATATCCTCCCCCAAATATATTTTTTTTAATAACAGAGACGCTGTCGGACTTAGTACTGAGCGTCGAAACCCCCTCCCTCCGCTCAGTACAGGCACTCAAGCCGTTATTTATGCCTCACATGCACTTTCCGAAATACCTTTTCCCAAGTCGGACATCCGGCAAAAGGCGCGTCATGGTTTTAAAGGTCTGCAATCTCAACAAAATGCCATAAACAGTGCGTTTTAAAAAGAACTATCCTGTCAACTCTGTAACAGTTACAGAGTTTTGTGCGTTCCTAAAACCCGTATAAAAGCCAAGGGAGACTGATTTCACAGCTCAGTTTGCGTTTTGATACTGAGCGAGAAAAATCACAGAGGCTAATCCTCTCATGCAACACAGAACACCCGCTAGACACTGTGGCCATGTGTCTCTCTCACTGACCAAAAGCACTATGAAGTCTGTCACCGCAAACTCACGCTCTGGTTTTACAAGGGTCTCCGAAGCGGTGAAAAACTCAACTGTGAGTTGCCTGTATTATGCCAAGTCGCAGGAGTCGCACCACTCACTGTTTGAAGCTTTTTGTTGAGATTGCAGACCTTTAAGTTTACTTCCTTGTGTCTGCTTCCGTTCTTTCTTCAGCGTTACAAATTTCCCACGAAACACATTCTCTCGAGTTTGTTATGTTTTGATCTTGTGCCGTTTACCACTCGTGCGGCACAGATTTGGGGTCGTCTGTATCACTTGACCTTTCCTGTCTCCTACAGAGAAGATTTAGATGCTGCGGTAGGCAACTGTCACACACTGTTCTCCAATGTTTTTCGAATGAATGGATGAGGAAAGAGATCGATAAAATAAAGGTTCGAAATGATTGGTATGTGTGCTGAGAATTACGTTTTCTGTCCCGTTATCGCGATGGTAAGGGAAATTCGGGCTGCTTCCCTTGCGGGCAAGTGCGTCGCCATTATGTATGTACCCTGCGTGTGCGCTGTGCACTTTGTTATTTTATTTTCTTGCCGTGGCCTTTGCCAGAAGATCTTTAACGTGCGTAATGATATTTATGTATGTGTGTGTACACACAAGAACAAGCAAACAAACAAACAAACAAACAAACAAAACAGGTGCCGTATACAAGTCTGGATATGAATTTTGAGTAGCCTTGGTGAGGACAAAAAAAAAAAATCAAATTCTTCTGTTTGTGTGTGTGTGCACAAAGGCAAAACAAGTGGTGAGTCTGCATATCCGTTTTGACCGGACTTGGAGGGGAGAACATCCCAACCCAAATACTTGCCCACCAGAGGATTCGAACCCTGTGCCACAGGCACATCCGCAGACAGACTCCTTCCGGGTAACTGCTAGAGTTTGGCGAGTGTGTGTGTGTGTGTGTGTGTGTGTGTGCGCGCGCGTGCGTGAGAGAGAGAGACAGAGAGAGGGTGATTCATACCCGCTAGGCATACCTCTCTGCACCTGACCATGCACACGGCTACCCATGGCACCATCATAGACCATCAGTGTTTATCGTCCACACATAATTATATACATAGGCTAACAGTTCCTCGGCTGCCCCTACACCCCTAGGTCGGTGTGGCCGGGGGCGTAAAGGTTGAATGAGGACTAACATAAGACACAGCCGTCCTCTCTCTCTCTCTCTCTCTCTCTCTCTCTCTTAACTTTCCTATACCATTTTATAATATAATTTGTGTTTACAAAGGTCGCACGTGTGTGTGAATATTTTTTGACCTGATAGATTCTTGTCTCTATGATTTTGTTTCTTGTAGTTTAGTGCATAATTTTCTGTCTTGAATTTTTTTTTTTCATTTCAGTAGATAGTCTCTGCAGCTCTAGTTACGGCAAGTTTGGAAACTTTAGAATCGCTGTCAAAACTGTAACCGTTAATAAATAAAGTATCATCATCATCATCATCATCATCATCATCATCATCATCATCTCTCTCTCTCTCTCTCTCTCTCTCTCTCTCTCACACACACACACACACACACACACACACACACACACACACACACACACACACACGCACGCACGCACGCACGCACGCACGCTCGCACACACGCACACACACAAACAGACACACCTATTAAGTTTCCACCGTGCACGATGTTTTCATGGACGACCGATATTAAAACTGTAAGCAAAACGGACAGGGTCCATCCGGTACTGAGTTTGGGGGTTTAATTCTTCTACCAATAAGATATCGCGGCTCATCCGGTTCCTGTGCTGCTACTCAAGTTCACTTTCAGCTGGATCACCGTGACCCATTTTGACCACAAGGGCGTGTCTGCACGTTCAGCTCGACCAAGGCACCATTAGTGAACCAATAATTATTTGTCTGAATACTGACTTCCATCTCTACCCCCGGGCAGGGGCGGTGACGTCAAATCTCTCTCTCTCTCTCTCTCTCTCTCTCTCTCATGCACGCAGTACTAAATTCGGGGTGTGTGTTTGTGTGTGTGTGTGTGTGTGTGTGTGTGTGTGTGTGTGTGTGTGTGTGTGTGTGTGTGTGTGTGTGTGTGTGTGTGTGTGTGTGTGTGTGTGTGTGTGTAAAGTTTTGAGTTCCACTTTTAAGTATGTTCAGTACGAAAACGTTGAAATGTTTTTAAGCGGCGAGTTTGAAAATTGGAGACGACATCAAAACTACCACCGTTTTCAAATAAAGTTTACTTCAATTTCAATTCTCTCTCCCCCCCCCCCCCCCCCGGCTGGGGCCAAAATTTTTGTGCTGGCTTTTTCATCGTTGCCCCGTCTTTGATATCACCCATATGTGGTGGAAAGGACGTTAAACCCCTAAACACCCACCTCTCTCTCTCTCTCTCTCTCTCTCTAAGGCGGAGGGGGGGGGGGGGATGGGGGAAAACTGACAAGTGTCATGTAATTTTATTAAGATGAGCACGGTTCGCTGACTGTGAAAAGAAAATAATAATGACACCAAAAAAACAGCCTTTTCGCTGACACGGACAATGTCATTGTGTCTAGACACCCAGCTACCAATCAGTCTTCTTCATCGTCACATTTTTTTTTTTTTTTTTTTTTGCACTGGGCAGTAAAACCTTGCCAACTTTAAATAAGCGGAAGGGCGGGGCATGGATAACTGGCGTCTACAGAGCACGACTATACCGCGTACCGCACCAGGATATGGCCGGTCTCTTTACGACTTTTATTTCTTCCCTCGGTAATTCGTTCTTTGTAGCAAGCCTCCCAAGAAGAGGTGAGCGCCCGTTCCTAAACAATGTGGCCTTTCTGGAAGGGAATGCATTCGTCTTGTGGACCGCTACATCTTGTTGGGGGGGGGGGGGGGGGGGGGGCAATCAAGATGGCGGAGAGCTACTCAGCATAACGTTTTGCCGAGGGTGGGTGGGTGTTTGGGGGTTTAACGTCCTTTTCCACCATATACGGGTGATACCAAAGACGGGGCAACGATGAAAAAGCCAGCACAAATATTTGGCCCCAGCCGGGATACGAACTCACGACCCGAGCATTAGAAGTCCAACGCTCTACCATTCGGCCACCCCGGCTCCCCTGAGGATTCCTCTCGTATCAGAAGCAGCATCACGCATGATAAAGTATATGCTAAAATGGCAATAATTTATCTCTTCAGAGCCAGAGCCGGCCCGACCACCCCCTCCCCGCTATATGATAAGACTGGTTAAAAAGGACAAGCCACTGTACACCAGTAGGAGCCACTTCAAACCACGGTTTCGCAAGGCGTGGATCCGTCGTCAGTCTCCGTTAGGCCGCAAACCGCCTGCAGATAGCATAATACTGGCTCCTAACGATCTAAAGATTTCAAGTAAAATTTCGATTTTTGCATGGGCGTTTAGGAGATATTCTGATCTGTATCGGTAACCTTTGAATCGAAATAACATTGGAAAAAACAAAACAAAACAACACAACATCTGTAAAACTCTCCGGTATTTTCATTAACCCCCCTGAAGCCTTGCCTTGGCGTTGTACTAAACACAGGAGAGACAGAAAACAGCTGGTTCTGCTCATTTGCCACCTCGCGCCTCTCTCTTCCGTCATAGCGGTACACAAAACTATAATTAGGCCTGACCGTATTTGTGTCGCGTGCATCTAAACATGCCACGCCCGCCTCATGCTGCCTGACACATACCACTCCCATAAAGTGTAGCGTACGTACACAGCCTACTAGGCCTTGCTAAATAGCAGACCTAAGCAAATGATTCTTGTGTACATACGCGTATTACGAAGATAAACCTCGCGGGTTGAGTTCCCACTGATCATTGCGACCGTTTACGGTAATTTGCGGCTTCTGATATTGGAAAAATGTGATTTTTTTGTTTTTGGTTGCCTACGCTACCATTCCTGTACAAAAGTTCACTGGAAAGTCTCTAAAAATAGCCACCAATCAGCGCCGTCTAGTTTATCCTCAGTACGCAACCAGATAACGTCGTCTGCTCAGTACGCGGTATACTTCTATACTGAACAACATGTACGTCGACCAGAGTCACCACAATGGTTTCAGATGTTATGCAACTCAGTGATTCTGATGCACAGGTTAAAGCGTATTTGATGAAGTGTGTTCCAGAGCCCGGCGGCGTTGTTGTATGCCTGAAAAAAGTATTGCGACTGTCAATGTTGATGTGTGCACTGATTACAACGCCAACACTTGTCCTTATTTGTGCGCGCGCACACACACACACACACACACACACACACACACACACACACACACACACACACACACACACACACACACACACACACACACACACACTGAAACGGGGGTAAATTGCCAATGCGATGTTCTCCCTGCTTCTGTAAAATCTCTTGGCTTCTGTTCTTTTCCGCGAATGCTTGATTTTTGTTTGTTTGTGTGTGCTTCATTTACAAGCTTGGAAACAAGGGGAGAAAAAAGGTGTGCAGAGTTTTCCCCCTTTGCTCTCATTTCCGGCGCTGAAAGTGAAAAACCTGAAGGACACCGGCACGCAATATTTTATCAGCGAGTGCGGCAGACGCCCGGTGCTGCAGCCAGAGGTCGAGTGAAACAGTCCACGTGGAGATTGTTTACGCGCCCACGGTTCGAGTGCTGAGCAGGACGCCATCTGGCGGCCCTATCCACCTGCCGGCCTAAACAACTCAGGTCCGGCTACTCTCACCTCCACCTGTCGCCATGGTAACCCGTGTAAACAGGTCTGTTGATCTTGCCATTTTGAGGGAGTAATTTTATGTGCGCCTTCCTCACTACACCACCACGGTCGGGGGGGGGGGGGGGGGAATTGTTGCATTGCTTGAGAGGTCGGAATGAGGGGTGGTGGTGGTGGCGGGAGGGGGAGGAACCCAGGAATTTGTAATTTCAGGATACGGGAACATGTACTGGCTACTACTGGCTTTACACTACCTAAATCTCTCTCTCTCTCTCTCTCTCTCTCTCTCTCTCAACCGGAGTGTTTCTTTAAAACCCCTATATTCGTAACGCCGCTGATCCTGATGGACAACTGTCGATTTCGAAGCACTAAGGACGTTTCATTTGGTCATTGGGACCGGTTTTGTGACTTTGTGGCTTCTAACAGTAGAGAACGACGACTTCCTTTCAGCGTCCTTTCCTGAACAGACCGTCTGGGACTCGACAAACCTTCTAAAAATAGCCACCATTCAGCAACGTCTCCTCAGTCCGCAGAAAAATATGCTGCCAGTGTTTTAGCAGTAGTCTCACGTCAGTCTCTTCCATTTCTATGTATGGCAGCTTGACCTTTTTACACTCAGTGACGGAAGCCGGGTGCGGTGGCATTAAAACTGCGTTTGTATAGTTCTCCAACGGAGCGACATGAAGCGTGTGACAGAGATGAATGGGCAGATCTTCAGACTAGTTTGTATAGTATTCAGGAAAATGCCGAGAAATGTCAGAATCTTGAAAGACGCAGTACGCAAAAAGAAACAAAAGCTGGCTTAGACTCTTCAGCATTTAGCTCTGTTTTCTGTACTTGCACTGAGCTAAAACACAAATTTGACATAAAGTGGTGCGCAACGTTGTGAAAACCGTGTAATCTGTGGCTCGCTGTCGGTAGGAAGACTGACGGACGAACAGAAAGACACACAGACAATTTAAAATAAGAAATATAATTTTTTTTTAAAAGTCTTGATTACAGCTTACCTGTGTGTAAGTCCAGATTTCCCAAGCCTGTATTCGACAAGATGTCCGCTAAGAACCTAAATCTGACCCCCCGCACGCCCCCCCTCCTCCTCTCCGCCCCCCTCCCCTCCTCTCCCCCCCCCCTCCTCCGCCCCACTGCCTCATAAGACTGGCCCGCTAATAAGAAACAGCCACTGCACACCACTTCAAGCCACTATTACACAAGGCAGATTGCAGAATAGTGGCTTGAAGTGGCTCCCACTGATATGCATGGGCTTTAAGAGTTATAATGATTTCAGCATACGAATATACAACTGGAAATGTTTAGCCCACAAAATTCTAAACTAAAGGCAATAAAATTCCGAAACTTCAGTTGCTGAGCTGGCCCTTCGCAAATCGTGTTTGTAATGTGTTCATGTCCTGTGTTTGAGAGAATGCGTGTGCTTCACCTGAGCGTGCGTGTTGGGTTTAGCTCGCTGCGCTATGAGCCAGATATTGAAATAAAGCGGATATATTAATGAGATTACTATTACAATTTTGTGCTAGTGGCCGTAGAGGCAGAGCGTATGTCTGTCTCAGAAGCATAAACTCTCGCATTCCCTGTGGTTCCTAAAATATATAGCCAATCTGATAAGCGGATGATATTTCGGTGTGAGGTGTTTTCTTACAGCAAAAGCAACTCATTGTGCCTGACCGTCTCATGTCGTGAATGAAAACTCCCTATCCCAGTAGACCTCACGCAAGATGGCTGACAGATCTGGGTCAGCAGCTCATACTTACAGCACAGACTATCAGAATTCGCCTGTGGACGATGACAAAGTTACAGGAGAGGTGAGATAATGACGCCCTTACGAAAAAAACAAGCGTTCCTTTGACTTTCACAAGCTGTCCTACATTCACGTTACCGTGCTCAGTTCTGATGAAAACAGAACCAGATTGCAGATAAGCATGCGTAAACAAAATTGTGACGTTTCAGTAACGCATATCGTAAGTATGAAATAGACAACTCCACTCCTGTCAATCAAAAGGGGCGAGTCCCAAGAATTCAGCCAATCGCGTGCCCTGGCATAATGAGCACAGCACATGGTATGGTCTGGCGAACTTTCTTGCCGGTCACTAACAGAAGGAAGCACATGTACTTTGATATGACTGAAACGTGTAATGAAAGCAGTAAGTCCGTTGACGTCAGTCATATGAGGAAAAAGACCATGACGTCAATCGCTTTCATCTTGAAATCACCCCCTTTTCCATAAAATGATGTCGTGGACGTACTGTGTTTTGCCAATACAAGGCAAAGGAGCGGGCTATTTTGTCCTCGGGGCTTGTCGAGCGGAGTCGTCTATTGCTAGCACACGCTGCCGCTGATTTACAACAAAGACACAAGGGTTGAAAGGTAAGGAAAGTAAATTCTAACTCCCAATACTGTTAGTGAGGCGTGTGTGTGTGTGTGTGTGCCGGTGTGTGTGTGTGTGTGTGTGTGTGTGGTGGGGGGGGGGGGGGGGGGGGGTTAACGCCCTTTTCCACCACATACGGGTGATATCAAAGACGGGGCAACGATGAAGAAGCCAGCACAAATATTTGGCCCCACTGTTAGTGAGGCACTAATACTCGATAGCTTAATAAACTAAACAGCGGGCACACAATTAGGCCACGCCATTTTACAAAACAACAACAACAAAAACAACAATTAGTGAACTAATTTTGTCTACCTTCTTCATATACGTATTCCCTCCCCCCCCCCCCCCCCCCTCAGAACGTATTACGAACAAAGCGATTTTAAGTCATGGAAAATCGCAAACAGCCGACCACCCATTTCGGTTGCACCCCTGCTTCCATTAACATGGTGTGCACAAATATTGAAGTGTATTTCTATTGCACTGAGCGCGTGTGAACACGATGGTCGGGACGGAGCCTAGTTTGTGTGTGATTTGCCTTGGCGGCACGAACGACAAACATAACACCTAAACATTCTATTGTTTTCTTTTCTCGTCTGTGACATCACCAAGCGCGGAACGAGAAAACGCGAGATTTCTTTCTATCCTTTGCCTTTGTTTTTTTCCTTATTGGGAACTGTTGTATTGGTATTGTAAGTTTCACAACTGAATACAACTGTGAAGTTTAAAAGCAACGGCCAACGGGGCAGTCGGTGGTCTAGTGATTAAGAGACTTGTCACCAATGCGAGAGGTGAGGGGTTCGAGTCCCACTGGGGGCGAAGAATTTTTCCTTCTCGTATGTGGCACCGTTCATTCGGGCCGACCGTCGGGGGTTCTCTCCGGGTACTCCGGCTTCCTCCCCCTCTGCTTTGGAAATGTTCAGCCCACCAAATTTGAAAAAATAAATGCAATTCTTAATTCCGAAATTCAAATAGCTGAGCTGACCCTTCGCACCACGTGATTGTAATGTGTTTATGTCCAGTGTGTGAGAGAATGCGCGTGATTCACGTGAGCGTGCGTATTGGGTTCAGTTCGCGGCGCTTTGAGCCGATTCATGAAATTGGGTAAAGCGCCTATACAATACTTATTATTATATTATTATTATTATTTTTACGTGGGGGGGGGGGGGGGGGGGGGGGGGGGGTGGAGTTGTTTGCCGGGTCTGTTTGTTTGAGTTTTGTGGTTGAAATTGTCAGGTACATTGTTTCAGCCCATCGTGTACCCGAAGGTAGTTTGTCCCGTCTATTACATTGCTCGCCGGCTTCGGTTATTCACCTACAATCTAGTGCAGACCCGGACGTATCACGCAGTGATGAAATACCGACCTTCTTCCAACTCACTTGTCTTGCGGTAAGTGACCGTATCTAGTGACGCGTCTAGTGTCTCGGTGTCTAGGAGTCACCTTAATTACTGCAGAGCACGCTACACTGATTCCCTCCCCCCACTCCACACACACACACACACACACACACACACACACACACACACATCACTCGTCGTTTCGGGTATTTCTAGAGTGGTAATATAATTTAACTTCAGTTTGGGGTTAATAAAATATTTTGAATCTAAATTTGATTTTGAAATCGTCCAAACCGAAGCACACACTACTGTTTCCACCCCCTCCTCTCCCAGACCTGTTCCACTGTTCCAAGCACCCCCTCCCCCCCCTCCTTTCCGACCCCCTGCCACCATGCTGGAGAGAGGACCGAAACTTGACCGCATCCCCCCCTTTCCCCGCCTTCCCCCTCCTCGAACCGCCACCACCTCTCATCCCCCCCCCCCCCCCCCGTAAACCCCCAGATCAAGTTACCATAATTACATACCGTACCGTATTTGGGTATTCAGATCCTTTCGTGGAAATGTGAAAAGTTTCGAAATTTTGGCCAGGACAAACAATTAACTATTTACCGTGTTACACTTGGATCATGACATAATGTATCCTCTCAATCTAAAATCCGGACACAGGCCACACGTTTTGTGTCACGTGTAACGAATGGGCAAACACCTTTCATAGTAGCAGGCCTGTCACACGACCAGCCGCTCGTAACACGACACAACTGTGATGGATGACCCACATGTGTCAGACACAGGTTATGTGTCACTTACTTGTCAACCGGGCACCTCTTTCACGAGTACGCTAGACTAAGGCAGTAGATCTGTACAGCATCTTGGTAGGTTCTCTGATTTCGGTAATTCAACGCCTACGACTGACTCGCACACGAGTACAGCAGATTAACTCAGTCCCTACCAAGTAAGTTTGGGGTTGTAAACCAGTGGCCTCCCTTTAAAAAAAAATCAAAATTGATTCCTGTCTGCATGGATTTAAGTTTGGCTGAGTGGGAGTGTTGTACTTTGATTATACCCGTGTTAGCTGCAGTGAGATCCGTCAAGGAACTTCTTGCTTGATTTTCGCGTACAGGGCCAACACCGACAAACGTGGATTACTCGTGCACGGTACGAACTGTGCTACGGCAGTAGATACGGGTGGGTGGGTGTTTGGGAGTTTAACGTCCTTTTCCACCACATAGGGTGATATCAAAGACGGGGCAACGATGAAAAAGCCAGCACAAATATTTGGCCCCAGCCGGGATCGAACTCACGACCCGAGCATTAGAAGTCCAACGCTCTACCATTCGACCACCCCGGCTCCCCGGCAGTAGATACAGAATCTTGGGTTGATGATGATGATGATTATCATGATCATGATTGGCCATTTCTAGGGTGCAACAAAAACAACAACAACAACAAAAATCCATCCCTGCGCCGACCATTCTCACGACACCTTTGGGGTGGGGCGAAATTTAACCGTCCAAGATATCTCTGTTTTACTTGTAGCACTGCACTCGCCGCCACACAGGTCCTTCTGTGTCAATTTCTGGCTCAACTATCATCAGACTATCATCCAAATCATCATCACCTTCACCAGCCCCTTCCTCACTACCCTTGCCTATAGACACCTAAGTGGCGGCTTCACTGCAGCAACCGTCAGTATTTGCCTTCTGGCCAACACATAGACGACAAAAAAACAGCAAGAACAACAAATAATAATAATAAAAACATGGATCTATCGTACAGAGCATGTACGCAAAGCGTTTTTGTTTACAAACGAGCCGTGAAAGAACAGATACTCATGCCACATTCTCGCATACAGGGCCAAAACCGACAGAAGGGTAAAACACACACACACACACACACACACACACACACACACACACACACACACACACACACACAGAGTCGGAAACGCGTGCACGGTACGCAATGAGTTAACAACATCTGAGTCAGCATGGATCCAAAATTCATTTCGGTGAGCGGGTCAGCAGGTGTATATCTGATACAATGAAAACCAACCCCTCCGTGTATCCGGTTGCTCGATCTGTTTCACTTCTTCGACACCGGCTCAGTCTCGAGGCGAGGTTGGATAACCTCCGCACACGGATGAAAGAGAAATTAACTCTTATCGTGCATCGTAAGTGTTGCGTGCTCCTTTGACAGTCAAGTCTGCGGATAGAGGCATTTGATTAAAAGAAAAAGTTTAAATTTGATACACGGCAATCTACGGTATGAATCTAGCTGCCGAAGCAATCTTTCTGTAGCACGTACTTAACCTAGAGGAAAGACTACACGTCCTTCAGATTTATGGTAGGGAAATAATGATAACAATCTATACAGCATCTTGATTAGGTTCTCTGATTTCGGTAATTCAATGCCTACAACTCGCTCACGAGTACAGTTGGTTCACTCAATTCAACTGAAATAATAGACGGTGATGATCCGATATGAATGCTCTGGTTTCAGTTCAGCATAAGCCCCTTTTCCACGACCGACGTACGTCGACAGACATCGGCCGATTGTCGGGCAACTAAAATCTGCCATGGAAACGCGCGCTCGCCGACTCGCTCCCACAAGTATGGCCGGTTGTGAATCAAATCGATTATTTCGATGACTTAAGCCGCCGAAAGTTGAGGCTGAACACTGCTAGCCGCCATCTTCAAAGTTTCCGGTTTCCGGATCAAGGCCGCATTCCTATGCTAGCGGCCAATCAGATCGCTTGGATTTCCGCCGACAAGGTCAGCGACTCGCCCAGAGTAGAGCGCCGCTCTACTCTCACCGACGCGTCGGCCGATGTCTGCCAACTCCTTTTCCATGGACGATTTTCAGCTGGGACGCGAAGTTGGCCGATTGTCGGGCGACGTACGTCGGTCATGGAAAACGGGCTATACTGACTGACTTAGTAGTGTTTGTTGTTGTTGTTTGTTATGTTTTGTTTCTTGCTCAGTGCCCAAACACTTCGCCAGCTCCAGTGGTATTCCTCCCAAGTCATGCGTCAGTTCGTGAGCAAGTCCGGGGCGGGGGGCGGTGGGGGTTGAGGGGGGGAGGGGTGGTGGGGGTACATTACTAATAATATTATCGACAAACCCTTTGCCTACCGGCTACTGCTTATGATGTGAGACAAATACACTCTAAATACCAAGATACAATTCAGTCGCTGTTGTTGTCTACTCACACACACACACACACACACACACACACACACACACACACACACACACACACACACACGCGCTCACACACGCTCACGCACGCGCACGCACGCACATTCTACGATGCCACCGTCGTGAAACGCAAGTGTACTGGAATTTAGAAAGAAGTTTTTAATTTGCTGAAAATTTTAGATAAGGTTTTCCGCGGAATTCTTGGCATGAGAAAGTCGGGTGTGGAGACACATTTCCCGATGTGCCAGGTTCACTGATCGCGGGCGGGATTAAAGGTCAGGAATCTCAACAAAAGGCCGTAAACAGTGTGTTAAAAAAATACAACCTATCCGACAGTGCAAAATGCACAGTCAACTCTGTCACAGTAACAGAGTTTTCAGCGTCTCTGAAACCCATATAAAAGCCAAGGGCAGCCTGATCTTACAGCTCAGTTTGCGTTTTGACATTGAGCGAGAAAGATCGCATTGGCTGGTCTTCTCGTGCAGCATACAACACGCGTTAGTCGCTGTAGCGACGTGTTTCGCTCACTGACCAAAAGTACAGTGAAGTCACCGCAAACACACACACACACACACACACACTCACACACACACACACACACTCACACTCACACACACACTCACACACACACACACTCACACACACACACACACTCACACACACACACACACACACACACACACACACACACACACACACACACACACACACACACACACACACACACATCTTGCTATCGAAGTGTTATACCAATTTTTACGGGGGTACTAATCATAGATCAGTTGACGTTTAAAACAAGAAAGAAGGAAACTTGAGAACGAAAATCATACTGCACATCTCCGAACGATGACATTAACGCTCGCTATCACTGACCAGCAAATCTGGAGGTTAAAGAGGTTCTTTGCAGATGACCGAAGTGACAGCATGCGACAGATTTTATGATACCGGAAGTAGCACACGGCTGTCTAAATGGCAGCCGCAGACGCTCTTTGTGCATGCGCACTCGCCCGGAACCGACTCGTCCCGTATGACGCTAGATGTAACACTCTAAACCCTGCATGCCAACTGCCATTTCAGGACATCGCGTCACAGTCACTGACAGACAGGCTCATAATTATACCAGGAAGTTTCCTGGATTCTTGTCTCCGGGTTCTCCGGCATTCCGACCTCCCCTAGCAAACTTCAAACTAGAATGGTGGCCTAGCACGGAAGAACGCACCAGGAAAAAGTCCGCATTAACTGTTCTAGATAAGGCAAATTGAGTCCACAACACAACTTGGCCGATTTTGTTGTAACGGCTTTGCAGAACACACCGCTGAGTGACCAGTTGTCCCTGCTGCTTGTGTTGTACTGTGTCGCTGCTACTTTTGTTGTTTCACTGAGTAATCCGTATTGTGCTCTTGTCTTTCTAACTTCATTTCTAGAATTCATGTGTGTGTGTGTGTGTGTGTGTGTGTGTGTGTGTGTGTGTGTGTGTGTGTGTGTGTGTGCACGGTGTGTGTGTGTGTGTGTGTGTGTGTGTGTGTGTGTGTGTGTGTGTGTGTGTGTGCGTGCGCGCGCGCGCGCGCCTCAAATTGTTTATTTGAATGTGTTTTAATGCCTTGTGAAATTTCTCTTCTGTTTACCTGCTATCGTAATGGCGCCTTGAGCTTCTACCGAGGGACAGGCTCACAATCAAATGTATTTAATTGACATTGTTAATATCACTAAAATAAATACTCCGCATTTACTGCGGTGTACTAGATGCAGGTGTGTGTGTGGGGGGGAGGGGGGGGGTAGATACAACATGTACTGTGGCTCAACCGTGCAGTCCACATCAGTCACGAAATACTCAAGTCCACATAAACAGTTTAAGATAACCGAAAAACATCACGTGTTCTAGAGGAGTCCACAGTCCATACAAAAGAGGGGGGGGGGGGGGGTGGCTGAAGGCGGAAACTGAGGGGGGAGGGGAGGGGGGAATCTGAAACACAACAACGTGACCGATAGTCTCAGCTGCAGTGTAGCTCAAACGCTGAACTTTAGATAAGAAAATTGGGACAGACGCATTAACATGCCCTCCGACCAAACCGCACCAGACACAGTATGCTTTTCGGCACGTCAGACTGCCGATCCATCAACAACCCCCTCCCCCCCCCCTTCCCCAACCCACCGAACTCCCCCACCCCTCTCACACCGCGTATGTCCCTGCATTTGCCATGCATTTTGTAATCCCAGCATTCAAAACTGTCAGTGACGTGTTCAAACTGAATTGATTACCAAAAGTGTAATGAATTATTCAAGTGACCTTGAGTTTTCAACCGGGTGAAGTGTTGACCGTATGCGTGTTTGACCTTGAAGAAAATTGATTACACTGGCGTCACGACATGAGCAGATGGGGGGGGGGGGGGGGTGTAAGAAGGAAGGAGGGGGGGGGGCAGCAAATCGGTACTGAGTAAATTTTAATTTAATTTAATAGAACGAGCACACAAGTGTGCACGCTGTTAAGTCCGCCCTAACCTAGAATCAAGCCTTTTCCACCACTGTAGATTGTATTTTTTTTTTTCATTGCCGTTTGCCGTAACTTCCTGGACCCTTGAATAATTATTTATGTTTACCAGAGTATTGCCTCCGTGCCAGTAGTGGTGAGGCAGGTCGGTAACCAAAACGATGGGGACGGACCCCACAAAAGCACCAAACTTCGTGGACCACGTGTTTTTATGTCCTATTGATCGGATTTAGAAGGAGAGCAAACGAATTCATCGGGTTGGAACATGTAGTGAGGTTTTAAATTGCTGATTTGCCCTTCTTTAGGTCCCATATTTGCATTTTGAGGGCACGATTGGTCAGGGAGCTGCTGAGCTAATCAAGATATTTCTAATTAATTTACGTTCTCTGAGAGAAAATTGATTACCCTGTAGTTGGTATTCGTTTTTATTTGATATCTGTATATTCCAGTTCACAGTTCCGATCAAAATATAGTCGACTTTTCCTTCATTGGGCCCTATAATTATGTGGGGTGGGTGGGTGTTTGGGGGGGGGGGGGGGGGTTAACGTCCTTTTCCACCACATACGGGTGATATCAAAGACGGGGCAACGATGAAAAAGCCAGCACAAATATTTGGCCCGAGCCGGGGTGCCAACTCACGACCCGAGCATTAGAAGTCCAAAGCTCTACAACTCGGCTCCCGCCCTATAATCATGTGTTGTTGTTGTTTTTTCATGGTTGGTTGGTAAGGGGGCACAGGCCTCTGATACGTTGAAGTGATTCATCTAACAGTTTTTAGGAGTACAGATTCATTGCTTTCGGCACACGCTCTTCTACAATGCTGCTATGTATTTCTGGCGCTGGAGTGGCACATTTACGCAGTCTTTAATGAGAATTAACAAAAACAGAAGAGACAACTTAGTAGGTTAAGCTGTGCTGAAGGGGAAACACAAGCAGGACAATAAACAGGACACAGTACTGTAGGCATAAGGACAAATTGAGCGTGAGGTCAAGTGTGGTATTTCTTTGAAGGATTCTGCTGTTGCCAGTGTGCTAGTTTGTAGTGATCTTTGTGGTCAGGAAAAAGCGCGAATTTCGTGATTTGGTAGGGCAAGGTGCGTGCCAGGGGGATTCAAGGGGAGGCAAGCTGCCAGTGAAGCTGGGACTTTTTGCACACAAGAGAGGCAAAGGTGGCACGAGTGGATTTCGGTGACGTGGCTTTCTGGCCTAAACACGAGCAGAAAGTAGGATAGCATAACTCCAGTGAGGCCTGAGCGGACAGGAGACAGAGTGGTAGAGCGTTGGACTTTCAATGCTCGGGTCGTGAGTTGGAATCCCGGCAGGGGCCAAATATTTGTGCTGGCCTTTTTCTCGTTGCCCCGTCTTTGATATCACCCTTACGTGATGGAAAAGGATGTTAAACACCCAAACACCACCACCACTTCCGTGCTTTGGTTTTGTAGGGCAAGGTGCATGCCAGGGGATGGCAACAGAAGGCAAGCTGCCAGTCAAATTGGGACTCGCGTGGAACAAGCCCGGCAGGAGTCATGTTTGTGACTCTCTAAATGGCCTGTGCATAGTGATTTTTGTTGATTGAAGCATTTTATGGGTGCCTCGGGTTAAAAGGGATTATATTATAGGGGTTATATAATCGTATTATTACACAAGCAATTTGTACAGGCTTTCACCAGTACCCCCGTGTTTGGAATAACCGTCTCTGTGGACAGATGACGTAAAGCCTCATACCGCCCAACCATTATTTGTGGGTGAAGACCACTCATGCTAAAGCCTCAAATTTTTTTTTTCTATATAATATTATTCCCTATTAACTTCAGGCATCAGTCACAGCTAAAAGTGCTTCAATCAAGACAAGAAACAAACATTACCATGCACAGACCACTCAGGGGCACGCACAGGACAGGACTAAAAAAAAATAAAATAAAATAAAAAAAATTCCATGTCTCTTTTCCTCTCAGCTTTTACCGGAGTGATCCAACTCTACTTTCAGTTTCTGCCGGAAAGCCTCTTCACTCACTTGCACTTTTCTGCTCCCATACCTCCTTGTTCCAATTCAGTAGCCCCCCTCCTGCTGCACCCCCTCCATCCCAACCCCCTCCCCCACAACCCCCTACACCCCCCCCCCACCCCCGGCATGCGCCTCCCCTGACAAATACAAAATCATGAACATCACACTCAGTGTTTCACGCTATGCCAACATAATTATCACAAACTGGCACAGTCGCCAAAGAGGGTCCCCCAGAACTAAATGTGGGTGGATGTTTGGGAGTTTAACGTCCTTTTCTACCACGTTTGGGTGGTGTCAAAGACGGGGAAACGAGACCCCCAGAACAAAACTACACCTGACCGCAGGCCGAATCAGTGTGGTACATTACGTCTGTAATCTCAACGGTCATGGACGCCCGTGGGCCTGACCCCGCATCGAAAGTGTTTCGAGTCGCCGAAATCCCCGGTCATGACCTCAAACAGGGTAGCTGAACTAAACGTTGCAAAAGAGATAATTCCGATACTCGTGACACAACCACTCAAAACACAGCCAGTCGCCTGCCGAGACTAACGGATTGTTTCCCCCTTGTATGGACGAAGAGTTCATGTGTACACATATACGAGTCTGACCCGCTGAAGCATCTAGCACGCTGACGCCTGGCTAAATGCTTAAAGGGGTTATTGCTACCATTTTTATGCTCACAGATCGTTCTGAGCTGTTTTCGTGGTATCTATCATCACACCACTCAGACACCTGGACAGTGACAGCGTCTGTAAGGCTGGCACTGAGCCAACAGAAGCGTGTTCGATGACGCGGCGACCACACTGAGCGCTCCAGTCGTGTAACAACAGTCGTAGAATTTGAATGTTTGACCGCTGGCGCAAAGTGTGTCGTGTCGCATTAAGAGCTCTACTAATTATCAAGATAGAGTATTTCGAGCGTACAGGCGCACTCACCAGCGAAACTGTTCCAAAACATAAGCTGACTTAGCAAAGATGGAATTAGCCTCTTTAAACACACCGTGAAAGTGCGCCAAAGAACACCACACCACACCACACCACACCACACCACACCACACCACACCACAATATAGCATGCCATACCATACCACACCACACCATATACCACACCACACCACACCACACCACACCACACCACACCACACGCACCACACCACTCCATACCACTGTACACATATAGACCGGGTCACGGCAACAAATTGTCCGTCACTGATGGCGGCGCCAATTTTTGCAGCGTGAGAAGATTACTGCACATTTTGTCGCATGCTTCGTCCTCCACTCTCAGTGACGTCGCGTCTGCACTTCCATCTAACCCCTGATTGAGGAAAGACGAATTACACTAACAGGAAGTGCAGCGACACTGAGTACACGGAAAAACGCCACATCGCGGTACGTAAAGTGCTGCCTCGACAGAGTTCTAGAACCCGTTGAAACAGCATGGCCCTTGAAAGTGGCGAGTAGTTTTCTCGCCATGGCGGGTAGATAAACATGCTGGTGAGTAAAATTAAAAACTTACCCGCAAGAGGCGAGTGCGGTAAAACAAAGTCGATTTTTTTTTTAGAGTCATTGCAGTAAAAAGACGTTTAGCGAATTGCGGTTAAGCTCAAAGTCGATTTTTCAGTGTCACTGCAGTAAAAAGACGTTTAGCGAATTGCGGTAAAACTCAAAGTCGATTTTTAGAGTCATTGCAGTAAAAAGACGTTTAGCGAATTGTCTAATCCATACTCTTCGTCCGTGAATGATTGTTTGAAGTTGCCGTCTGCATCCGTGAGGCGAAACAAGCCGTCAACTTTGGATGCAGCGAAGGTAGAGAGACATCTCCTGGGCCCGTATGCAGAACTCGAGGTTAATTTAACCCACGGCTACGGGCCTAACCTAGACTAGGACAAAAGAAACCCCAAAACAAAATTAAATAAAAAAGGAAGCAAAGAAAGGAAGACAAAAATCCTTCTATAACGGCTTAGGCACCATGGTGGAATGGACCCGCTTCCTGATTTAAAACAGAAAACAACAGAAAATTGAACCCTAGAGCTAGTTTAGTTCGAGGTTAGATTCTAAACCGGGGCTAAACTCCTTAACCCTGACTTTTACATGCGGACCCTGGTCCAAAGAAGGCAAAGTCAACAGCAGCTGTTCCGAGGTGGAACAAAGAATTTCCGTGGCTGAAGTATGACAAAAAAGCAAAACGTTCGGCCAGTAACTTCAGCAGATTGCGTAACAGTGGGTTGGAGTGGCTCCGAGTGTTCTGAAGATTTTAAGTAAAATTGCGATTTTTGCATGGGCTTGTAAGAGATAAGTGTTCAGAGTATCTGAGAGAATGAGTGTGGTTCACTGTGACAAGAGCGTGCGTGTTTTGGTTTAGCTCGCGATGCTTTGACCCATACACCAGTAATTATTTGAAATATATTATTATTATTATTAGTGAGGGGGGGGGGGGGGCTGAAATCTTAAAAGTAAAGGACTTTTTTTTTTTTTTTTTTTTTGCTGCCCCAACTCTTTGCCAGCTCCAGTGGTGTTCCTTCCTGGTAATGGGTGGGATCCACGGACGGCTCGGAAGCTGGGACAATTTTTCTTATGCATGATGATGAAGATGAGGATGATGGTAAGATGATGCTATGTGTGGTTTGGGACTGCGGGACAGGGCCGCATTCCACGCTTCCTGTCATGGCATTAACCAGGCCCGGGAACTACGGTACCTGCGGTGCCGGCCGTGTAATCATCCACATTATAAGACGTGTCATACCAAGGGAAGCACCCCCAAAGTCGCACCCGTGAAGTGGGTGAAACTCGGCTGTGTGTCAACAGCCTCCCCATTGGGTCCATAGCACACCCGCTCTGGGTACTCGGGAGCTACGGGGGCCGGTCACACGTAAAAGACTTCTTCGTCCACGTCTGAGGGACTATTAAAAACACACCATGAACTCTCATACACGTCGTGTATGACTGAGTGACTACGCCGGGACACAAATTCAGAGGAGGTCACACTAACCTCACCTGCTCTAGAGCAGTTAGAAAAAAATCTACGCTCGTAAAGATTCGTCAAGGAGCGACTTTATAAGGCCAGACAAGTGACCTTGCGACTTTGCTGATAATGGCGACCAAATAACCGTGTTGTGAGCGCCAGCGGTAGTTTTTTTTTTTTTTTCCACGCGATCCATTTCTTGGGGAGGTGTGTGTGTGTGTGTGTGGGGGGGGGGGGGGTGTTGGGGAGGGGAGGGCATATTCAATCACTTCTTTTGCATATCAGCTAATCCTCCCAGACGACCAACCCGCTGATTGCAACGTTAAAACGAGAACTAAACATTAACACGACCTCAGAACAGGGGAATGTCCTTCAGCTGCGTGGTGCATTTGTACCCTAAAAGAGAAGGTTCTTGTTTTTCGTCCTATCAGCCCAGCGAAAGGGATACATAATTTCACTTGGTGTGCGTTATGGGGCGTGTGTGTGTGTGTGTGTGTGTGTGTGTGTGTGTGTGTGTGTGTGTGTGTGTGTGTGTGTGTGCGCGCGCGCCTTCTTGTGTGTTTGTGCGTGCATGCGTATGGGCGTGTGCGGGCGTGCGGGCGCACGTGTGTGCGGTGACAACTGTACAGCTTTCGGCCAAAATCTGGAACACCTGTTCTTGATCATGGAGCATTCCTTGGCAACGTAGCAACAAAACCCCAAAACAAGGTTTGTCCTTCTACCATCGATTTATGTTCTATTCGCGCCAGGCCTGGCAATAATTCTTAAAGTCTCACTACTTATGACACGCATACAATATCGTGTGGAAAACTTTTCCTTGAATGTGCTTAATCTGTACATCAGAATCAGTCACGTGGGTCGCAAGATAGCGTCTGAAATCATTACGGTAACTCGGGTTGACGTGTATGTTTGGGGATTTGGTCTAGTGGTTAAGGCATCCGACTTCGGATCCTGAGCTGCCTGGTTTGAGTCCCCGATGGGCAGGAATATGGTTGGAATTTTCGAGTCAAATCCATGTGCAGATTCGTTTACGGTGCCTGCCTCGCCTTCGTGTACACACGCATGCACAAATATCAAGTGTGCACGCTAAAAATCCCACGTTTATCTTTCGAAGAAGAGTAGGCTGTGGCCGGTGGCGTGGTAAAACAGAAATACTGTCGCAGGCACCAGAGTGAATAGCACGGTGGAGGTTTGCACATAAAGTAGCGCTTAGCGGCAACAGGCTTCCACTGCTTCCTCCTCCAGCCCTGCGGCGCCATGAACATCTCGGTAGAAATGGATACGTGCGCCGAGGAGAAGTCTACCATGTTGTTCTACGTACGTAGAAGAGTACCGAGTCATAGAATCGAGCAGACGACATTAATTTACTAGACTGCGGACTGAAGACCCAACTAGACAGCGCTGACTGGTAACTATTTTTAGCGACTTGGTCGTGTCGATGTGTAGTACAGGGGTGGGTGGGTGTTTAGGGGTTTAACGTCCTTTTCCACCACATAGGGTGATATCAAAGACGGGGCAACGATGAAAAAGCCAGCACCAATATTTGGCCCCAGCCGGGATACGAACTCACGATCCGAGCATTAGAAGTCCAACGCTCTACCATTCGACCACCCCGGCTCCCCGTGTATTACAGGTATGGCCGGATGCGTAACTACTACTACTAATAATAATGAGTATTGTATAGACGCTTTACCCAATTTCATGAATCGGCTCAAAGCGCCGCGAGCTGAACCCAACACGCACGTTCACGTGAATCACACGCATTCTCTCACACACTGGACATAAACACATTACAATCACGTGGTGCGAAGGGTCAGCTCAGCTATTTAAATGTCGGAATTTAGAATTGCATTTACTGATTTTTCAAATTTGGTGGGCTGAACATTTCCAAAGCAGAGGGGGAGGAAGCCGGAGTACCCGGAGAGAACCCCCGACGATCGGCCCGAATGAACGGTGCCACATACGAGAAGGGAAAATCCTTCGCCCCGGGTGGGACTCGAACCCCTGACCTCTCGAATTGGTGGCGTCTCTTAAACACTAGACCACCGACCGCCCTACCGTTACTGCCAAAGAAAGTTATACTTCTCTACTATTGGAAGCCGAAAAGTCACGAAAACGGTCACTGACCAATGGAACATTTGGTAAACAGCATTGGAGCTTAGTAAGCGGACTGTGCTTCCCCGTCAGAACTCATTGAGAATGCAGATACTTTGCTGATGAATTCAACTCTGAGGATTTTTTTCACCATGGATAATATTCATAAGCATAGCTGTCATCTCTCAGTTTAAAATGCCGTGAAAAGAACCACATCGGGAGGTGGGAGGGTGGATGGGAGAGTGAGGTGGCGGGGGGGGGGGGAGGGTATGTGAAACGAGTAAATCGGTGGCAAAAATGACTTTTTCATTTTCGTTGTTGGCGTATTACCACAAACAGACCGTTGGGCAGTGTTTATTTCAAGGACTGTTTTGGCGAGTGTGCGAGTTTGTAGTGATTTTTCTTGCCTTGAAAAAGTGTGATTTTCCTGACTTTTGTATTTTGTAGGGCAACGTGCATGCCAGGGGGTTGCAACAGAAGGCAAGCTGCCAGTGAAACTTGGACTTTTTGCCAAGAAGGCAGAGGTGACGCGAGTGGATTTGAATGAAGTAGCTTTCAGGCCTAAACAGAACGTAGAAGTGCACTACTCCAGCGAGGCTGTACAAACACCACAGCATCATTTACTATCGTGCTGAAACTTGCTCAACAAAAATCGCTGCCTTGTTTTCGTTCAGTGTGCCAAAAAGCTGTTTCTCAATGAAAGCAGGTTGTACGACTGAAAATTTCGTTTAAGCTTGTAGAAATCCCTTCCATTCAACACTACAATCCCCCAATAGTACGTTCGCGAACCGACTAAAGATTTCACTGACGCCTGAGAAAAAAAAATCGTCCACGCAAGGCCGTAGATACTAGATAACATTCAGGCCTTTTTATTTCCGTTCCACCTTTTTCTATTGCTGCGTGCCCTAACCCAAGCAACGAAGGCAATAAATCTGTAATTCTTATGACACCCTTATAAAGACGGCCAAAGCAAACTAGACCAACAACTATACTTTGCCCGGAGAAAGCTCAGATAAAACGGTCATTTGTTTGACTGCAGTTCAAATGTGCGTGCGTGCGTGCGTGCGTGTGTGTGTGCGCGCGCGCGTGTGTGTGTGTGTGTGTGTGTGTGTGTGTGTGTGTGTGTGTGTGTGTGTGTGTGTGTGTGTGTGTGTGTGTGTGTGTGTGTTCTTCTGTTCCTTCCAAATACAGAACCTGCGGAGTACGGCGTGTAATTTTTGTCAAATGCTGTCAGGGGTTTAATCTATTTGCTGTCAGCAATTCCAAAGGATATGTGGAATCAGTTGTGTTGAACTATGGTTGTCGCTTGTTCCTTTGAGCACGGGGAGCTGGGGTGGTCGAATGGTAGTGCGTTGGACTTCTAATGCTCGGGTCGTGAGTTCGATCCCGGCTGGGGCCAAATATTTGTGCTGGCTTTGATATCACCCTATGTGGTGGAAAAGGACGTTAAACACCCACCCACCCTCCTTTGAGCACGCACGCATGCACACGCACGCAAGCAGAAGCACACGCAAAATTAATATCCCCATGTTTGACCTGCGTCCCCCTCCTCCCCTGTCACCCCCTCTCCCTTGCCCTCTCCCCCCCCCTCCTTCCCCACTCCATCCCTCCTCCCCCTCCCCTCGCCCTCGCCCCAATCCGTCTCCGTCGTGCAATTCGCCGATCTTCATCTCCCTTGAAAGTAACTTTTTCGACTTTTAAAAATTGTTACTAGTGTTAAGTTCACGGATACAACGGCGTTTGTCTGTGACATTTTAGCCGCGAATTTAACCCCCCAACACCCCACCCCCACCCCACTCCACCCCACCCCATCATACCATCAGCAAGTCATACAGTGAGTATCGAGACATGACCACGACGTACGTAACCCAAATTTAAACTTTTAAAAATTGTTACCATTGTAAGTTCACTAATACAACTACTTTTCTCACGTGACGTTTCAGCGGCTAATTTGACCCCCTCCCTCCCTCCCTCCCTCCCTTCCCTGCCGCGCAAATCGTACAGTGACTGCCTCGGCAAGAACACGACCTACGAGAGACACGCAACCCAAATTTATACCCTTTCATCCCAGCCGGAAGAAAGACAAAGGTGTCACAGGGACATGTCAGAAGACAGACAGACAGAGCCGGCACACACAGTGTTACTCATCCACAGAGAACCTGGCGACCCGTACGTATAAATCTGCCATCAGGGTAACTTCACTTTTACGGTCTCCGAAATGACATAGCTCCCTGGGTCAGCTTAGCCGCGTGGACTTCTCCAGCACACGTAAATGAATTTCGAACCGAGACGATGAGGGTGTAGTCAAAATTTCGCGGCGTGTGTCACGTTCCCGGTGCTACCCCCGATTCAAAAGCGGTTTCGACCGCGATTGCTTTCAAGAAACGCCGTGTGTTTTAGATACGGGCATGCGTGTGTGTGGGTGTCTGAAAGTTTAACGTCCTTTTCCATCACGTATGGATGATACGTTCATGTCAAGTCTGATTTACAAACATATCTATTCCGGCTGGGTTTCGACTAGGTCCGCTTACTTCCTCTTGATACAGCTGCTGTGTGTGTGTGTGTGTGTGTGTGTGTGTGTGTGTGTGTGTGTGTGTGTGTGTGTTGCAGATTTGTTGGTATGAATACGGGAGTACGCGCACAGAGTGACTTTGTGAGAATTTGCGCTATATAAGTAGTGGGTGGGGGTGGGTGTTTAGGAGTTTAACGTCCTTTTCCACCACATACAGGTGATATCAAAGACAGGGCAACGATGAAAAAGCCAGCACAAATATTTGGCCCCAGCCGGGATTCGAATATATAAGTAGTAGTAGTAGCAAAGATCTTTCTCCGTAGGGGAAAGATCTTTGGTAGTACATGTAGTAGTAGTAGTAGTAGTATATCAAAGACGGCGCAACGAGAAAAAGTCCAGCACAAAATATATGGCCGCAAGCGGGATTCGAAATTACGACGCGAGCATTGAGGGTGGGTGGGTGTGTGGGGGGGTTGAACGTCCTTTTCCACCACATACGGGTGATATCAAACACGGGGCAACGATGAAAAAGCCAACACAAATATTTGGCCCCAGCCGGGATTCGAACTCACGACCCGAGCATTGGAAGTCGAACGCTCTACCATTCGACCACCCCGGCTCCCCGACGCGAGCATTGAAAGTCCAACGCTCTATCATTAATGTTTGCATTGTACATGTAGTAACGCGTTAGTGAAAGTCGTTGTCTGGTTGATAAATGGCTTCTTTCTCAAAGGGAACGAATAATTAACGTGTTTGCTGCAAGGGAGAGAACTGTGCCGGCCTGTACATATGAGAAGAGTGATCGCAAGATCTAGCAGATCCCAGCACAAAAAATAATAATAAAAAAATGGAGAGGGTGTGGGCCCCTTCCTCAGTTTTGGCTGGAAACACTGAGTGCTATTCAAATTTGAAAATGGAAACACTTGGTGCAACTGTTTTGATGCAGAGTAGCACCAAAACCACTCGCGTCCGTTTTCACTAGCCCCCCAGCCACCCCACCCCCACCCCCCCACCCACTGAAAGTTAGACGGTCGCCGACTGATGGTCGTGATAACGCCAAAGATCGCAATCACATGTACGTGCAAAGAGAAAGAGCGGAGGACACGGTCTGCTGGTTTGGCGTGTTACTTTATCTTGAGTGGGTTGATGTGGCGTGTTAGCAGGAGGGTGCGTGTCGCTAGTCCTACGTGTCAACTGTCCTACGTGTGGACAGTCCGAATTCTCGATAGTCCTACGTGTCGATAGTCCTGCGTGTCGATAGTCCGATTTCTCGATAGTCCTACGTGTCGATAGTCCGATTTCTCGATAGTCCTACGGTCGGTTGTCCTTTACGGTTTTCCAGTAGGACTATCGACACCTAGGACTAACACGAAGGACTGACGAGACTTTGAGTAACTGTAGGACTATCGACACCTAGGACTATCGAGCGTAGGACTATTAAAATCGGACAATCGATGCAAAATGCGTAAAATCGTCGGACTATCGACAAGTAGGACTCTCGACACCTAGGACTATGGACACGTAGGACTATCCACACGTAGGACTCTCGACACGTAGGACTCTCGACACCTAGGACTATCGACACGTAGGACTATAGAGACGTCTCCTAGTCTACATACCACTGAACTACAGAACAAAACCGAACACGAATGATTATTTCTATCAGTAACAGTGGTTCGCGTGGACATTAGCTTAATGGACCTTTATAAATGTCCATCGAGATAAGGAAAGACTAATTTTGATGTTTGTCTGGACCCAGAGGGAAAAGGGATGAAGCAGGTGAGGGGGGGGGGAGACGGGAGGGGGAGGGAGGGAGGGTAGCATGAAGAGGAACGGGTTGTTTTGTTTTTCGTGTGTGTGTGTGTGTGTGTGTGTGTGTGTGTGTTTCTAGTCAGTGCCAGTGTGCGTTGTGTACTTTTGATTAGCTTCGATTGTAATTGTGAAGTGCCTTTAAGCCCACCTTGTGGGGGCCACTGCTCTATGCAAGATTATTATTATTA
Source organism: Batillaria attramentaria (assembly GCA_018292915.2). Classification (NCBI taxonomy): domain Eukaryota; kingdom Metazoa; phylum Mollusca; class Gastropoda; family Batillariidae; genus Batillaria; species Batillaria attramentaria. Next base: position 999,336 of record JACVVK020000037.1, on the reverse strand, counting down.
TTATTACGGGACAAAGAGGAAAAAGCCAGCACAAATATTTGACTATCGCAAGGATTCGAACCCACGACCCGCCGAGCATTGACATTCCATTCGGCTCCACCCCTCACGCTTGCCGAAAGATACATACACGAACCGGGCAAAATGTCATTCTCGTGATCCAATATCCACACAAGCGGACTCAGAATAAAGGCGATTACAAGGACTTGCCTGAGTCCAGTCGTAATCATATAGGTAACAGGGAGGACAGACGACTGTCTGTTACATATACATGTATCAGGACAATCGTGACTCTACGGCGTCAGTTGTGACATGCGCAGACAGGTGACCTCAAGTAAATGGTCACGAATGGACGGCTGGGACTTGGGACTACATAAGACTGGGTAAGATTGAATCTCTGGTCCTACACCAGTGGGTTTATGCGAAAACACCCCGCGAACACACAGTGTGTCACACGGACAGCACGTGCAGTTTACCACATTGTCGCCAACACCCACAGGCTTCTGCCAGCCGCGCAAAGTACGCAGGACAAATGCAAGTAGCGGAGGAAGAGCAGGGCCATGTGTGTGCATTGATCAATTTCTTCCTCGGTTGAAAGAAGAGTTGTTCAAGAGACACTGTTGCGTTGTATATCGCAGTTTTTTTCCTCTCCAGTTTTCTACACATTTCCTAACATCGAATGTCCATGTTTCATAATGGTTTCTAGTCAATAATCCACACTGGATTTGCCCCTACCCCTACCCCCACCCCCTACCCTCCATTTCCCACTGTGACCCTTTTGCAAGACGCCCTTCGGTCTGCGCAATGAAAGCTCTGAACTCACTCTCTCTCTCATCTAAGGAGACCTGTCTTACACAAACACACAGGATTTAGTTTTTTTAATGAACCCTAATCACTGACGGGCACGGGCAGACAGGCAGAAAATCATACAAAGTCCAAATGAACTCAATGTGAAATTTACAAAGTTTTACGAAGCATAACCGGTTCAGTAAAAGTGAAAACGTGCACTTGGTAATGAACCAACCAAACAACAGACAAAACGTTCAAATATTCAGGACAAAAAAATGTATTGTGGACACCTTAAATTTACATGTTTTCACAGAGAGAGAGAGAGAGAGAGAGAGAGAGAGGGGGGGGGGGGAGGGAGCGAGGGAGGAGAGAGAGAGAGAGAGAGAGAGAGAGTTGCACCACAAAAAAAAAAACGACAAAAAAACCCCGCAAGTCTGACGTAATACTGGCCACGCCCACACGCTGTCCCCTGAAATCACACCAAAGATTACGCCTGCGTTACAGCACACAAACACACACGCGTACCCAAGAAAAGTGAGAGACGGAGGTATGTGCGTTTAGTGAGTGTTTACAGTGCTGTCTAAAGTTCCCACGACATGCAACGAACAGGTGGTGAAGTTCACGGTAACTTTTATACTGTTAGAACTTTGTGCACTGAGTCGAGCTGATCAAGTGATTTAAGTGGGCGATAGTCGTGACTTTGAAACTGCGTGCGTGCGTGCGTGTGTGTGTGTGTGTGTGTGTGTGTGTGTGTGTGTGTGTGTGTGTGTGTGTGCGTGTGTGTGTGTGTGTGAGAGAGAGAGAGAGAGAGAGAGAGAGAGAGAGAGAACTAAATGAAAAAAAAAAAAAAAGCAACTTCAAACCCCCGAGGCCAAAGCCGCGCCCCTTTACTCAACCATTCATGACACACAGTACGTCCATGACGTCATTGTACGGGAAAAGGGATGATTTCAAGATGAAAGAGATTGACGTAATGATCTTTTTCCTCAAATGACGCCAATGGACTTACTGCTTTCTTTCCACGTTTCAGTCATATCAAACTGCACGTGT
>JACVVK020000037.1:942500-990000 GCA_018292915.2 Batillaria attramentaria | reverse complement strand
GACCAAAATCCAAATAATGTCACGGCAAACTCGTGCTCTGGTTTTATAAGGGTCCCCGAAGCGCTGAAAACTCTGCAACTGTGACTGAGTTGCCTGGATTATGCACAGTCGAAGGAGTCGCAGTTTTAACTTAAAAAAAAAAAAAACAACCCGCAATGTTTGCGGCTTTTTGCTGAGATTGCAGACCTTTAAGCGCATTCGATGAAAAGTTTTCCACAGCGATGTTGCAAGCCTGACAAACGTATTGAGACTTCTAAAAAAAAAAAAAAAATGGGCTCTAGCCCTACGCAGGTACATGTACCTGCGTGAGGAACCCGCCGCGTATGCCTATGCAGGTACATGCACCTGCGAGCTAGTGAAAATTTCTACTCGCTCCTCATTGGCCAGACTACTGAATATTCATGAAGCAAGGGGCACTACTCTGCTGTGCACTTCCTTTCCTTTGTATCAATCAGGTCTACACATGGGTTTGAACGATTTTGTTTTTGTTTTTTTTAACTGGCTAGGCTAAAAAGTGCCCAGGACAGGGACAGCATTCAGGCCTGGAACCAGCAAGGGCTGAAAGGGTTAAGGTCGTAAACCCCTAACCTCTAACACCTCTAGTTGCGCAGGTAATGCCCGGTAAACAGTACCTAACCGAGGGTACTGACAACATGAGAAAAAGAAATCTTTGAAAACTTTTCAGAAGATTTTTTTTTCTCATCTTGTCAGTTACTATGATCATAACAGACGGCAGTCTAACATAATTATCTTAGAAATATCCATTTGAATAGTTTTAATGTTTTAAACTGACGACTGATGAAGATGAGCGGTGAGCAGCTCGAAAAGGATAATGAAGGTTTGTTGTTGTTGTTGTTGTTTTTAGATCATAGTGTCTAGCAGGGCGTGGGGTTCAGTCGGGGATTCCAGTTCTAGTTTATTCAACTGGGGCACATGGCAATACAATAATAAAGCGGACTGATTACGCGACCCAAGGTCTACATACCTCCTGGGAAGTACCCTACACAGTCCCCGCCAAGTACTCTCACAGTCACCATATCATCATGTCACGATCATCATAACTCCCAAAACAGCAACGGGCCGACAGACTGCAGTGCTGAACTTTACAGTGACCTTCAGCTGGTTCACAATGTCATATAATATTTAAATGTACTACTGATATAGAAACATCAGTGTACTCATGCTCAGGTAAGATAAGTTCAAGTACAAGACATTTTTTGTCGGCCAGTGGTGTAGTAATATTGATTTTGTCGCGGCCTGCACTGACAGACTGGCTCAGTGATAATCATTACGTGGTGACTGAGTTGTAAGCATACACTATATTCCGCTGGTAAATCATTCAGTAGAATCATTTAAACAGACCGTAGGGTCGGCGTCAGGAATGAGAAGAAAAATAAAACCGTATGAAATGTAAGAGGTGACCAATGACACACGTCAGTCACACCGGCCGTTCCCCCCCCCCCCGGCACTCATACCCCCCTCCCCCCCTCCTCCACTCCCCCCCCCCACCCCCACACATTTTCTCTCCCACCCACCACCCACCCCCTATTCCCCCCTTGGGGAAAATGATAAAAACAAACGGTTCGAGGCTTTGTAGCTGACATGAATGTGTATATTTGTCTAACTGAGACGTTTTCATTCAGCCTATCGTGACATAACACCGACAGACACGTGAATTAGTGCCAATAACTAGTCTCTGCTCCATTAAAAAAAACTAGAGGAGCAAAGCCTCCTTGGCTCACTTGTGAGATGGGTCAAGGTCATTCAAAAGAGTATGTTTCTAAAGCTCTTATCACTAGCTTTCACGAAATAAGGTGTCTTGTGTTCATAGTTCCTAAGAAAACAGCAAATGGCAACATAACAGTTTTCCCAGGACAGCTTCTATGACCTTGACCTTGGGTCAAGGTCATTCAAATGAGATCTGTAAGTGAAGAGCTTATCAGTGACTATCATTATGCCAAATTTGATAACTCTAATTTTTGTAGTTTCTGTACAAATGACAATGTAAAATTTTACAACAGACAGCTGTAATGACCTTGACCTTGAGTCAAGGTCACTCAAATGGGTATGTCTGCATAGGTCTCTTTGCTGCCTATCATTGTGCCTTGCTGCTGTTTGTTGTTTCCAAGGAAATGCTAACGTTAAAGTCTCCACAAAACATCTTGAATGGCCTTGACCTTGACCCAAGGAAATTGAATACAAGTATGCCAGTACAGGTTATGCCAGTACAGGTTTTGTCAATGTCTATCATGCCATGCAAAGTTTGATGCCTCTGGTACCACTACATTCTGAGAAAATGGCAATTTTAAATTTCCAATTACACATCTTTGACGACCTTGACCTTCAGTCAAGGTCATTCAAAATGGTAAGTCTTGAAAGGTCTTGCTGCTGTTTATCAGCAAGCCAGGTTTGGTGCTTCTGCTGTTCATTGTTTCTGAGAAAATGCCAATGTTAAGGTTTTGGAAGGTTTTCCGCAAAACAGCTTGTATGGCCTTGACCTTGATTCAAAGTCACTTAATACAGGTATGTCAGTAAATGTGTTGTCAATGTCTATCATCATGCAAAGTTTGATGTCTCTGGCTTTTCTAAATTCTGAGAAAATGCCAATGTAAAATTTCCAAACAGACAGCTTTAGTGACCTTGACCTTGGGTCAAGGTCAATAATTATGGTATGTTTTGAAAGGTCTTATGGCTGTCTATCAGCTTGCCAAGTTTGGTGCCTCTGCTGTTCATTGTTTCTGAGAAAATGCCAATGTTAAGGTTTTGGAAGGTTTTCCGCAAAACAGCTTGTATGGCCTTGACCTTGATTCAAAGTCACTTAATACAGGTATGTCAGTAAAGGTGTTGTCAATATCCATCGCCATGCTAAGTTTGATATCTCTGGCTTTTCTAAATTCTGAGAAAATGCCAATGTAAAATTTCCAAACAGACAGCTTTAGTGACCTTGACCTTGGGTCAAGGTCAATAATTATAGTATGTTTTGAAAGGTCTTATGGCTGTCTATCAGCTTGCCAAGTTTGGTGCCTCTGCTGTTCATTGTTTCTGAGAAAATGCCAATGTTAAGGTTTTGGAAGGTTTTCCGCAAAACAGCTTGTATGGCCTTGACCTTGATTCAAAGTCACTTAATACAGGTATGTCAGTAAAGGTGTTGTCAATATCCATCGCCATGCTAAGTTTGATGTCTCTGGCTTTTCTAAATTCTGAGAAAATGCCAATGTAAAATTTCCAAACAGACAGCTTTAGTGACCTTGACCTTGGGTCAAGGTCAATCATTATAGTATGTTGTGAAAGGTCTTATGGCTGTCTATCAGCTTGCCAAGTTTGGTGCCTCTGCTGCTCATAGTTTCTGAGAAAATGCCAGTGTTAAGGTTTACTGCGGACAGACAGACAGACAGACAGACAGACAGACAGACAGACAGACAGACACACAGACAGACGACGGAGGGTTATTACATAGACTCACTTTGTTACACAAGTGAGTCAAAAATGTCTTATGAATTTCACTCTTTCTTGTACTTGTGATGCGACATTCAGTGTTATTCAACATACGACGGAGTGCATGGAAATATTCGTCTGATCCGACTGCCGCACAAACCACGATTCCGCACCACACATCTCAGTCACATACATGAGATAGATCCATGTACAGGTATCACTGTATCTGATATAACTATAATCAGAATGATTATCAGTATCATAGTATCATTGCATTATCGTCATAAGTATTTATACGACAGAGTACAAACAAGTACCTGTCTGCTCATTGTCGCACAAACCATACGATACTCTACTAGGTTGTTCACAGCGGCATCAGTGTCAGTGACATAACACTCACTGAACCGTTCTGTACTTTTATGAACACAATTGAATCAGTGAACACAAATTCTGTCACTACTTACCTGTATCGGGACCGCCGTAAACACCACACAGACGATTATAACACTCCTTGGAAACATCGTCGCCTCAGTTGTGTCACAAAAGATCCAGCGAAACACAACTAAAACGATCACGGTTGGACGGATATTCCGGGGGGTCCGGCTCAGACCCTTCACTATAGAATTGCGTCAAAGACTCCAATTCGATGAATGGAAGGAGTTTTCACAGCCCTTTAACCGGCCCGTCCACAGCCAAGAACCGAACGTTGATGTTACACCATTCACATTTGCCGTAACTCGAGCGTTACTCAAGGTGTCCTTTTCAGCACTGATACACACGGGAGACTAGCACGCCACACACTGGAGAGAGAATCGAGAGACTGAGAGGTAGAGAGAACGCTGCCACAGTATAGCCGTTTTCGTCAGTGTAGATAACGTCAAATGTTCACGCTCACGGAGTGGCGCGCATGCACACAGATCCAGTTTTCAAGCGGAAAAAAAAACCTCTTCAGTCTCCCGTCGTGTGTCTTTATCTATCTCTTGTCACCCCTTTTGCATTGAACCGTCACAGAAAGGTCTGCCTTAAGGATGACATGAAGAGTCGTCGAAACGGTAGACAGGTACACACTCAGAAGCGATGCGCGTAAAACGCAGGGGGGAATTAACCGTTAGCCTGTTGTCTTCTGTTAGGATTAGTCCTGTAAGCTCAGCTGTCATGTAAAGTAGACGTGGTCAGAATCAGCTGCACGTATATAAACTGTCGTATGCTGAAGACTGAGGGGAAACTGATAATTTATCCTTATTAGGTCACGCAAGTTCCTCGTTAGATTAAATCTGACTGAGCCGGCAGTGTTTTCCTCAATCACTGACTCTGAACTTGTAAAAACTTCTACACTCAAACCTGAACATAAAACATTTGTGGTGGAAAAAGTTTCACTCTACACTTCAACTTCAGCGTAAAACTGGTAGAAGAAAAGTTGGACACTCAAACTCCAACATCAAACACTCCGATGAAAAAAATTCAACACCAAACTTCAACAAAAAAACACTCCTGGTTAAAAAGAAATCAACTCTTAAACTGATTTAAACAAAAAACACATGTGATAAATGAACAAATAAACACAGTACTTGCGGCAATGCTGCTGATTGAAAATCACTGACTGACCAGCAAAATCGTCACTGAACACTAAAACTTCACTGACTTTGAAGACTCAAACTCAAACACTGCTGGTCACTTGAAATGAGCCAGTCAACACACGAGGTTTGATGCTGTAGACTGAAGAGTTCTTGGTTGGTCACTAATACTATTGACACATTTTACCGGCTTGCCCCAGGATAGTTAAAACAGCCGTATCAGTGAATTCACGTGAGTCTATGCCAGTCAAACTTCACTGCCTACACCTTGAAGACGTGACAAACATCATCAGTCGAACCATAGTCTCATCAGGGAAACTGTTACACTGAAACTCTTCGGTTGTCCGTCCGTCCGCAAAAAAAGAATAAAGCCTCTTGGCTAACAATCTTTTTCTCAGCGACTAAAACACGTTCACGACGGTTACTGAGAAGCACTGAGTGCGTGACAGCCGTAAGGGAACCTGCGAGGACTCTCGCTGTTACGTAAGAGACGCACGTAGGTCAAAGTCACTCTGTGACGCCGGAAGAGGGAAAAAGAAATGAAGAAGGAAACTGCAGGTACCTCTCATATCACTTCCCCTGCCCTCACCGTGACGTTAATGCTGCGAGCCTGTCTGTCACAGGACGGGCATGGAGAGAGAGAGAGAGAGAGAGAGAGCCGGGGAAGAGAGAGAGAGAGAGAGAGAGACTGGCTGGCTGACTGACTGACACACTGACTGACACGTTTATTCAACGGATAGACTACAGCCGGACACTACAAAGCCCATTTTGCAAGCCTTCCTTACAATGAGAGAGAGAGAGAGAGAGGGGCGGGGGAGGAGGGGGTGGGTGTTGTGAAGAAAGGCTGTGAGAGACTGTAGTAGACTGTAGGTAGTAAAATGGCCGACTTGTCACGGAGTTCCTCCCGTCAGTAGTATTAAATGGTATCCTGATACGGAATCTTTTCAAGAGCGGACTCAGTGTTGCCTGGTCCAGCAAACAACTCCAGCATTTATCTAGAGAGGATAGAGAAGGGGGGAGGTCGGTGGGGGGAGGGGGGGAGGGGTGAAGGGGAACCGGCTGATCCGGTGGCGGGACGACTAATCCGGGGGGATCGGGTGTGGAGTGAGGGGGGGGGGCGGGAGGGGGAGGACAAGAGGCTCAGTCAAAAATATATACTTCGGTTAGAACACGGGGAAAACTGAAAACAAAAACAACAACTTCGATTTTCATTCACCTCCGACACTTCACACACACACTGACACCCTCCCCCCGCCCCCCCCCCCCCCCCCCACACGGCACTGACACACCACCACCACCACCACCACCACCACCACAACAACAACAACAACAACAAATGACTGGGTGTTGCCCACCGCGGCCAGCGGAACCTCAACAGAGCAGGGAAATGAACTTAGTTTAGTCAAGTTGGGGGAGCGGGACCGGCTGCCGTGGCCGAGAGCAGGGGAGGGGGGATGTGAAGGGGAGGGGGCGATGGGAACGGAAGCAAGAAAGTAAATTCACCAGACTGTGCCCCCACTCGACACCGGCCGTGTCTTGTTCTTGACTGAATTACACCCACCTTAAATTTCTCCCCCTACCCCCCGCCCCAACTCTAAAGCCACCGCGGTTCCCGCCTTGCTGAGTGCCGCTCTCTCTCTCTCTCTCTTTCTCTAATGTGTAGCATTAGCAACGGCAAGAATGAAAACTGGACCACTGGACCAATGTCTGGCTTTTACCGTTGACAAATAAAGTTTCATTTTATTTCATTTCTCTCTCTAGTAGCAACGGCATGACCAGTTGTATTGTGTAAAAATGGCTGCATACTGGCTGAGTCAATCATCAGTCTCAGTATTACTGACGGTACTCAAATGAAGCTCGTAATTGTTATTCAGGTATCTGTACACACACACACACACACACACACACACACACACACACACACACACACACACACACACACACACACACACACACACACACACACACACACACGCACGCACACACCAGTCAACACCCATTACGTTCAGTTCACAAGCTAAACAGAGATAACCTCGAACGGTTAAAAAAAATAAAAAAAAAAAGTGTGTGTGTGGGGGGGGGGGAGGGGGAGGGGGGGGGAGGGAAGGCCGTGAGCAACTGGATGACCCGGGAAAGGTCAGAGAGTGAGAGATAATACTACTGGGAACATTGAACTAGAAACCTGTTGAAATGCCCTGTGGAGGTCGGCCACGGCAACGATTTCTTCACTTGCCAGTTGCCACACATACGCTCCTTCGCGCCCCTCAGGTTGTACTGTTGCGTCTGTGGAACTAGGGAGACCGGCACTGAGTGAGTGATGTTCTACACTACAGTACCTTCATTTGGATAAACCGCTGAGGACCATGGATTTGATCAGCACTGACTTAGGCCCCGGCTTTTACCATTTCTTGACGTCAGTCCCAGTTCATCATCGTTTTGTCATTGTTTCCATCAAAGTGATGTTTTGTCAGTACACAGGGAACCGCATTATTATAACGAGCGTTGGACTTTCCCTGCTCAGTGGGGTCATGAGGTCGACTGAATCAGTCCGGCAGTCCTGGCGGTTGGGAGCTAAAACAACAACAACAACAAATAACAAACAAACAAACAACACCCCCCAAAACAACAACAGCAACAACACCCCCCCCCCGCCAAAAAAACAAACAAAACAAACAAACCCAAAACCCCCAACCAACCAGAACAAAAACCCCAACAAACCAGACAAACAAGGATGGGTGGGGGTGGGCAGGTGTTTGGGGGTTTAACGTCCTTTTCCACCACATACGGGTGATATCAAAGACGGGGCAACGATGAAAAAGCCAGCACAGATATTTGGCCCAAGACGGGATACGAACTCACGACCCGAGCATTAGAAGTCCAACGCTCTACCATTCGACCACCCACAATTTTTATTATGCATGATGATTGAGATGAGGATGATGGTAAGATGATGCTATGGAGGTCCGTGTGGTTTGGGACTGTGGGACAGGGCCGCATTCCACGCTTCCTGTCATAAATATCCCGGCATTAACCAGGCCCGGGAACTAAGGCACCTGCCGTGCCGGCCGTGTAATCATCCACATCATAAGACGTGTCACACCAAGGGAAGCACCCCCAAAGTCGCACCCGTGAAGTGGGTGAAGCTCGGCTGTGTGGTAACAGCCTCCCCACTGGGCCCATAGCACACCCGCTCTGGGTAGGAGCCGACCTAGGTAGGAAAAATCCCGCTTGCCTCGGCTGGGACTCGAACCCGGGTCTCCCGGTCCATAGTCCGAAGTGCTAACCACTACACTACGGGGGCCGGTTATAATAGTAATTATATATGCCTGCACCAAGACTGACAGTTAAACTGATTTATAACCAAAATGCCTGAACAACAAAATCAAAACAAATGTCATGGCCGAATGACACCGGCTTCTAACTCCGACGTAAGTATGACTAACCAGATCAAGAATTTTTACTTCTCGTATGTGGCACCGTTCATTCGGGACGATCGTCGGGGGTTCTCTCCGGGTACTCCGGCTTCCTCCCCCTCTGCTTTGGAAATGTTTAGACCACCAAATTTGAAAAATAAATGCAATTTCAAATTCCGAAATTCAAATAGCTGAGCTGGCGCTGCGCACCACGTCATTGTAATGTGTTTATGTCAAGGGTGTGAGAGAACTGATGCGTGTGATTCACATGAGCGTGTGTGTTGGGTTCAGTTCGCGGCGCTTTGAGCCGATTCGTGAAACTGGGTAAAGCGCCTATACAATACTCATTATTAACCCGATGAGCGACTTGTCTTTTTGTCACAGCGTCCGAGTCTGGAAGCTCAGTCCCGGCTGGAGCCAAATATTTGTGCTGGCTTTTTCATCGTTGCCCCGTCTTTGGTATCACCCTACGTGGTGGAAAAGGACGTTAAACCCCCAAACACCCACCCACCCTGGAAGCTCAGTGATGGCGTCTGTCGTGAACTGACAAAGGATAGGCTGACACAGGGTGTCTCCATTGGCTGGAATTTTCAGCGTATGATAATTATGGTCACAATTTTGTTTCTGTCTTTCTTTCTTTCATTCTTTGTTTGCCTGGTGGAGATCGCGCCGGCTGTTGAACACTGACAAATCGATCTCTGTTAGATTTCCTGTAAATTTTAATCATATGAATGCAAATGTTATTGCAACGGGGAAAAAAGACAGAAGACAGAATGACCAACTGTGTTTTGTTGTTCAGTGTTGTTGTTTTTGTCACGTTATTGTTGCTGCTGTTGTCGAGTCATAGCTTTCAAGTGATTAAAATTTTATCAGTGAACGAAGGTCAGTGCGCGTGCACACACTGTGCTGTATTCCGCTTAATATGACCACCATCATTTTTTTAAAGGAAAAAAAAAAAAAAAAAGACGCCGGCCGGGCATCCATTACTCAAAATCAATGAAAAGGCCGGCTGTGTTCAGCGACCCCGTGCCCAGTGTGGGTTACGTCGCAGACCAGACTGACTGTGTCAGCATAACCCTGACCTTCACATGGCGGGCGACACCTTGGCCTGTGAACGGGGACACGTTTTGAGCAGAACGGCTCGGTGTGGACTGTGGAGGAGGAAAGGTAGCGGGGAAGAGGGGGTGGGGGCAGGGGGTAAAGGGATGGGGGGGGGGGAGGGGGGCTTTTGACTGAGAAGTGGGAATGGGCGGCGGGGGAGGTGGAGGAACATGGGTTCAGAAACTGGAAGGGGAGTGGGGGGGGGTGGGGGTACCCGGCTTGCTGACGTAACATTGCAGCCTGCTGCAGTTCGCCTGAGTCGCACGCCTGTACTGATGTGAACTGCTGGAAATTACGCGAGTTATTCAGTGTCAGTTTAGTAGGACCCGATACGAATCAGTACTGTCTTCCCCCGCCCCCGCCCCCGCCCCCCGTGAGAGCAGAAACGTGATTTTTCTATGATTAAAATTTTTAAAAATATCGATCGATGATTCCGAGGCTCAGTCAAAGTTTTAAGCAGTCACTGAACTACACTGACCAAGGCAACTTTCAGTGACTCAGTGACCTGAGCCGCCGACACCGGTTTCACTCTGTAACACACAAGCCGGCAGTCATACTAAGACATTTGTGTGTGTACATAATGTTTTGTAAATGACACAAGCCGGCAAATAAATACGACAGTACACGACAGTTTGGCCAGTGGTCCCCACCAACCAGACTGGCTTGGACCAGCTGGGCCCCCTCCAGAGAGGTATAAGCTAGGGGAAATAAGCCTGACTTATGCTGAACTAGAGGTATACAGAGTTAGGCCCCCTATAATCTTAAGCGTGCAATGGGTCCCCAGAAAATCGTTGTCAGTCTTCCAAATAACTGAATTTTGCTTTAAAATAGTACTGAAATGGTCATTTCCACGCAGCTATTCCCCTCTGTGTTTCAGTAGGGTGCAATTTTTGCCGGGTTTCTGCTACTTTCTGTTTGTAAACTTTCCCAGGAATCCATACCCACCCAGACAAGATGGCGACCGGCGGTGCGGAGAGAAATGCAGGTGATGATTTTCGTCAGACGTGTGGGCTGTGTATGGAGTCGTACCGAGGCCGTCAGCCCAAACTACTGCTGTGTTTCCACACCTTCTGTCTGCCCTGTCTCACTACACTCGCTGAAACAGCCGCCACCTCGGCCAACACTCGACAGAGTGAGACGACGAGCGCTGAGGGTAAACAACAGGAAGAGAAATCAGAGAGAGTCGAAGCCGCGGCGGCTGTGGCCGACACTGGAAGTGAGAAGACGCACGATAAAACAGAAGACAGAGGGGAAGGTGGTGATTCTGCAGCGCCAGATTCTACAGGTAGTGGTGGTGGTGGTGGTGACAGCGGGAGGGTTGCCGTGAGTGGCCGCCGGGAGGGTGGTGGCGGTGGTGCCCTGACAGGACCCGCGGTTGTGTTTCTGTGCCCCACCTGTCGAAGTCCCGTCACTGTACCAGAAGGCGGAGTAAAAAACCTGCAGGTGAGCTCTTCTGTCTGATATTTTATAGGCACATAGATAAGAAGAAAATGTTTTACTGATTTGGTGCAACAATGTAGCCACTACTTGGCTTAGACCAGCGTTTCTTTTGCACTTACAACTTCCGGGTAAAGGCCGGACTGCACCCTGTATAAGTAGCAGTACTGCACTCTCTGGGGCACAGAGTCTTTCAGTGGAAAGTACCTCTGTGCACGGTGGGGAAATGGCGCTCACTGCGCTACCGTGACGGGCCTAAATTGTCTCGGTGCTCTCAAACACAAGGTCGCGCACTATGTCATCCTTGACCAGCTTTGAACCCAGAGGGATCCTCAATGGCGCAAGTGATGGCAGGTTGTCTTCAGAGTGAAAGTACGCGTGTTTCTGAATCAGAGACACACATAACGTGTCTCTGTCTGAATGGACAGATCTATTATTACATTCAGTCCTAGAGCACGGGTGTGTATGCTTTTGTAATCGTCTCTTATTCCACCACAAGGCAGGTACGTGATCGTCTGCACCGTGCGATAATACTTGCGTGTAGAGTGCAACACCTTGGCTAGACTCCACAGTCCAGAGTGCAGTCCCTTTTCGGCGAGGCGTGAAAATGTGACTGCTTACACCCAGCGCCATTTTTAAAAATGGCGAATTTTCTTTTTAGAAAAGCAGAGACTTGTGTGTCATATGATTCGATTTGAAACGAAGTCTTAAATATCCGACCACTTTTCGTTTGGGCTAAATCTTTGCCAGCGGACAATTATTGTTGCGCTTTGATGGCACTGTTTACGTGGTACACTGATCCAACAGGATGTGAGTAAACGGCAAGGGGGTTGCACTCTGACAGGCCCGCAAGGGTGTTGCACTCTACAGGCAAGTATTATTGCACGGTGCAGACGATCACGTACCTGCCTTGTGGTGGAATAAGAGACGATTAAAAAAGCATACACACCCGTGCTCTAAGACTGAATGTAATAATAGATCTGTCCATTCAGACAGAGACATGTTATGTATGTCTCTGATTCAGAAACACGCCTACTCTCACTCTGAAGACAGCCTGCCATCACTTGCGCCACTGAGGATCCCTCTGGGTTCAAAGCTGGTCAAGGATGACATAGTGCGCGACCTTGTGTTTGAGAGCACCGAGACAATTTAGGCCCGTCACGGTAGCGCAGTGAGCGCCATTTCCCCACTGTGCACAGAGGTACTTTCCACTGAAAGACTCTGTGCCCCAGAGAGTGCACCTTGGCCTGTCAGAGTGCAACCCCCTTGCCGTTTACTCACATCCTGTTGGATCAGTGTACCACGTAAACAGTGCCATCAAAGCGCAACAATAATTGTCCGCTGGCAAAGATTTTGCCCAAACCAAAAGTGGTCGGATATTCAAGACATCGTTTCAGATCGAATCATGTGACACACAAGTCTTCGCTTTTCTAAAAAAAAATTCGCCATTTTTGAAAATGGCGCTGGCTGTAAGCAGTCACATTTTCACGCCCCGCCGAAAAGGGACTGCACTCTGGAGTCTAGCAGTACTGTAGATAGGTTTACTTCCCTTTCGGTGGTTTTCCAGCACTGACTTCATCAGATATAAAACTCCTACTGAATGTGGAACCATATTCTTTGCTCGCATGTCCGAACTTCTTGTGCGTGGGAATGCCAAAGGGTGTACATGCCCGCTTAAAGAGTTTTTCGTTCATGGAGTAACACTGGTAAAACTGAAGAAATTTCACATCAAGTGACTGAAGAAACACGAAGGCTGAAATCAGCCTTAGTGAAGGTGTATTTCACGATCTGTAGCCAGTGTAGGCTTTGCCGGCCACGGTCTGCTGATCAGTTACTGAAACTGACTTTAGTACATGTTCCCGCGTTACAGCTATGACATTTTCAAGTCGTAACGAGCACTGAAGTTTTGAAAAATCCAGTCGCAAATCATTTCTTTTGAACACTGAACTGCCAAAACTATCATGTGACAAGTATCCAGCCAGTTTCGCATGGCAAGCTCTGCACTGTACGTTCAGGCTATACTGATCCAACGACCACATGTGATGTAAAATAACTAATTTAACTGATGAATCAGTAACCCTGAAAGGTTCTGTATTTTAAAATGGCCGAATACCGATTTTGTTCCAGACAAATTTCTACCTAGACCACGACGATGCAGACGACACTTCCCACCCTGTGCCGTGTGACCTGTGTGAGGAGGACCAGAAGCAGGACGCCACGCATGCGTGTGAGGAATGCCGGGTACAGTTATGCCGACCTTGCCGCAAGATCCACGACAAGTTCCCCGGAGCACGTGCCCACCACCTGACACCCTTAGGTCAGGGTGACCGACCAGCCGCCCAAATGGAAAAGAAAATGTGTCTTTACCACCCGGACCAACGACTCTGCTTCTTCTGTCAGAAGTGTGACGTCAGCATCTGTCTGCTGTGCAAGCTGACCTTACATGAGAGTCACGTGACTGTGGACATGGCTGTTGCTGCCGCCAACGCTAAGACGGAGCTGACGGGATTGATTGAAAAGGCAAAACAACAGGTACAGTTTGACCAGCAGTTCTCTCCTGTTGTTGCTGCATCGATAATAATATTTTATTATCTGTTTTTGTCTTCTGTTTATTGTCCTCTATGTTCCTACCACCAGTGTATTTATTCAGCAATATTCCCTAAATTCAGTTTTAACTGCATACTATGTCGACAAAATGTATAAAACCAGTAAAGAAAATGTTTGAATGGTAATCGGTGTATTTGACTTTCCAAGCAGTCCGTGCTCATTTCAGCCGTAACACTGTGATCGATAATTTTGCTCCAAATTCACAAATCATTTCTGAAATACAACCAGACGCAATATTTATGATAATCATTATGATACCATTCGACATTGTGTAGTTTTAACGCGGTAGTATTTAGGGGGCTAAACAGTCTATCAAGCAAGAGATGGTAGATGATTTTTTCTCAGTGTAAGAGCAATTTTTTTTAATGCGTTGCCACGTATTACAAATTGGAATTCTTCTTCGTCCCACTACCGTAGTAGGGGAAATGCGGATTGCTTACCCCGGGGGAAGCGCGTCGCCACGGACCGGCGCCACCCATTTTTTTCCCCTGAATGCGTGTTTCCAACCCACCGGCCATTTTGGCCTACTCTTTTTCGAATGATGGAATTGGGATCTTTATCGTGCACACTTGATGGTACATGCAGGGTGTGCACGGGCCGAAACAGGCACCGAAAGCGAGTCTGCACATGATTGTGACTCGATTTAGTGAGGAGAAACCTCACACCAAATTCCTGCCCGGACCGGGGCCAGCGGCTCCCGGCCAATACCCAGACGGTCACCCATCCAAGTACTAACCGGGCCCAGCGTTGCTTATATTCGGTGTTCAAGTGAGAACCGGTGTGTCCAGCGTGGCACAGGCACACGACGTCATGCCTGCTGAGGTCGCCTGCTCCATTAGATAATTTGTAAGTTCTCTGTCTTTTTTTTCAGACGAAGATTATCGGAGCGTTTCTTGATCGTCTGGATCACAACGAGCGACACTTCGTCAGCAAGAAGCAGCAACTGACGCGAGAGGTCCACACGCGTTATGACACCGCCCTGGCCTGGCTGACACAGGCTCGTGACGACTTTCTTCACGCCCTGACAACCAAGGAACAGACGTTCCTTCGCGACAACCAGGCCGAGAAGACTGCCGCACGGGTCACCATGGAAACGTTGTCGGCAGTTCAAGGTCGCGCTGTCCGCCGAGGTGGACCGGACATGGACGTGTTTGCGATGAAAAACGAGTTGCGGTCGGCATTGCTTGATGAGGACACCATGGAACTGTACAATAAGCGAGCAACAGAAGAGTCGCCTGTTATGAGATGTTCAGCCAACACGTCAGCACTGACGCTTGACCTGGTGCAGGACTACATCGGGGATCTGGAAGAAGCTGCGGAAGACACTACTGCTGGACGCCGTGGTACTTCTGTCAGTGATCTTGCTGACGTTGTCGCCGACCTGAAGAAGGGATTCACGGAACTGCAAACGCGAGCCAAAGACAGTGACGACAGGATAGCAGAACTGACAGGGGACCTTAAAAAGGGCTTGGCTGATGTCGCATCAGACATGGGTGAGTATCTTTTCCTTACCGTAGAATGAGAAACGGTACGCAGAAATTCGTTCTTTTTGTATTTTTCTTGTTGTTGGTGGTTGTAATGGTCGAAGTGTTTTGTTGTTGGTGGTGTTTTCGGGGGGGGGGGGAGGTTTGTGTGTGTTGTTGGTGGTGAGATTTTTTTGGTGTTTGGAGTTTGTTTGTTTGTTTGTTTGTTTGTGTTGTTTTTTTGGGGGGAGGGGGGTATTTCGTTTTCCACTGTGTGTGTGTGTGTGTGTGTGTGTGTGTGTGTGTGTGTGTGTGTGTTCTCTTCCTTTTTTTCTTTTCAGTTTTTGAAAAAAAATCTTTTCTTTTAAGCATTGCCTCATTTGTGGAGTATTAAACCTGTGTAAGGTTGAAGTCGGGTGCAGTGTTTTGAGAATTGAATTGTATCTTCCTTCTTTCGTTTGGTTTCTGTCGTATTGCATTAATATAATTCTGTGTAATTACGTGTCTGATCATATGTGTTGTCTTTCAGACCTATTGCGGCAAAGCGTAGCGTTCCATGCACGTTTTGCCGGTCCAGACTGGTTACTTTCGGCAAGGAATGTAAAAAGTGGTCAGCCGCTGATCTTCGACGCCATCACAACAAACGAAGGAAACAGTTACAACGGTATGACTGGCGTCTTTACCGTGCCTGTGGCAGGAACATACTTGTTTCTGGGAGGTGTTGCAGCCTATGAAAGTGATAAAAGTGTGTCTGTGAACCTCACTGTAGACGGTGGAGATCGCAGTGCTTGGACCTGTTGTACAGATCGTCCTGTTGTTTCGTGCCATGCAGTGCTCAAACTGAAGGTAGGTCAGAAAGTTTGTTTGAAGTCTGGAGGCGACAACAGGTTTTGCCGTGATAACAGATGTTGGTTTTCTGGTGTTCTAATTCAGGCAGCGGTGTAGGTCATTGGGGTGGCATCACTGTTCGCAAAACATGATTGAAGAAGAATTCAGACGCGGTATTTTGGACATTTCCCGTGTGTATGCTCATATTTAGCGGTAAATCAGCTTAGGATAAATGGGTATGTGCGCATTGCCATGAGGAACCGACGTAGAATGTCGATTATAATCATGTTGTATCATACAGCGGTTTAAGTTTCACGTGTATGTAATCTGTGTTTTAGATTGAGGGCTATTACACAGATTCACTTACAAGGCCGTCTGTTTGTTTATGGATAGGTACATTGTTGTTGTTTAGTTTTGCTTTGCACAACTGATTTTTAACACAGCTACATCGCTGTCTTCACATATGCACAATGCGAACTTCAGTTGCTCTTCTACAAATTTAATCTCTGTAGTCTGTTCTAATTTCAGTATTTCCTTACACCGCAGAGAATATTTTTGTACATTACTGAACTTTCAGCAGTTTTCATTACTCCCATGTTTGAAACAATATCGTGCCCGTAGTTTCTCAGATAATTTGTTTCTTTGTCTGTTCAAAGCACCTTACAATAAACTTACAAAACTTGACTTCACAGTGTCGTGCGTTTTATTACACTTGGGGAATAAGACTATGGGGCTAAGGTAGGAAAACCATTGAAAACGGAGTGAAAATATTAACAACAGTCCGGCGGCTTAAGCATCCTTTCGAAATAGATCCGCCCACTCATAAATGCGCGCGCGCACGCACGCACGCACGCACGCACATACACACACACACACGCGCGCGCACACACACACACACACACACACACACACACACACACACACACACACACACACACACACACACACGCGCGCGCGCGCGCGCGCGCACACACACGCACACACACACACACACACACACACACACACACACACACACACACACACACAGTGCGTAGAGAGACCGAGGGAGCAAGCTACTGCATGGATTGATTGAAACTATATGAACGGCATCCACTCTTGCTGGCAAGTCTTTCGGTTCAAATCCTTGCCCCGTACACATTACTCAAACCGACAAAGTCCTGGAGGTGTCCCTAGAGCCCGTGCTTGCGTGTTGTTGCTCAGTTGTTTTGTTTTGGTTTCAGTGGGAGTTTTTAGGTGAACTTTATGTGTTAATTTAATTAACCCAGTTTGGATCAGTTTAGAATCATGTACAAGACTCATACTAATTAAAAAAACAAAACAACAATAACAACAACAACAACAACAACAACAAAAACAGAAAGAAACTGAGGCATTCATTTATCTTGGTTACACATAGGCAGCAAATGTGCAGACTACACATATCTGCTGTAGATGATGTTCGATCGGGTCTTCCCGAAATTACACAGCCGCTGGGCGGGGCATAAAACCTTTTCTAATGCAGGCCGGTCACGTGTTGTGTTGCTAAGCAGAGTGCGTCACTGTTTGTGCGTGTGGCGACGTTCCTCTGTCAAATTGTAAGCGCAGACAGCGGGGCAGGAGACATTTTCGTTTATTCATTTTTGATATCCCTCCAGTAACTGCGACAGTTTAGATCGCGCAGTTAGGTCAGTTCGAACAGTTATCTTTCCTTGAGTCGCAAGCGTTGGTGATCGATGTGACAGCATACTCCGGCTGTTACAGTGCAACTGGCTTGTCGTTTTGCAACTGACTACGATACTTGGCAGTGAACAGGCTGTGGCATTTGACGATTCAGTTTTGTCGTTAATCTACGTTTGTATACATCATTGTAATTTCATGTTTCACCAAGGGGTCAGGTTTGGTCGGATTTCTACTTTCTGTTTCGTTCAAACCGAAACTACTCGCTCCTAAGAATCTTATTGATATCCAGACAAGATGGCGACCGGTGGAGCGGAGAGAAACGTACAAGGCGACGACTTTCGTCAGACGTGTGGACTGTGTATGGAGTCGTACCGAGGCCGTCAGCCCAAACTACTGCCGTGTTTCCACACCTTCTGTCTGCCATGTCTTACTACACTCGCTGAAACAGCCGCCACCTCGGCCAACACTCGACAAAAAGAGTCTAGCACGGACACCAAAAAGCAAGAAATAACAGGAGCAGCGGATGAGGTATCGGGCGGAACTGGCGGCGATGAAGGTGATGGTGGTGATTTCTCAGGTGGTCTGCGTGATGCAGAAAACCATCATGGTGACACCGGTGAGGTGATCATGTTTCTCTGCCCCACCTGCCGGAGTCCTGTCCGTGTACCGGATGGCGGGGTGAAAAATCTGCAGGTGAGTTGTTGGTGTTGATGGTCACAGTGTTTGCGGTTGTTGTTGATGTTGGGTTTGCTTATTATTCACCGAGATCCGCGACAAACATTACTCTGCAGATTCATTGAAGGTACTGTTCCGAGATGCTCCCACTGACAGCATCTTCAGCTTCTTGAAAGAGTCCAATTTATTTTATGAATTACAGACTCTTCAGATACTATGGACTCTCCTTGGCCTCTCTTTGTTTAGTTTCCCACAGTCTTGAAACGTGTTTCTGAGTTAGACCGGGTAGATTTTTTAATATATTCCGGGACCAGCCGCCACAGGCTCAGTCATGTGTAATTATAGATATTATATAGTGCATGCATACTTTCACTTCCGGCCTCTCCACAAAGAACATTGGAGGGTGCAATAAAAATGACTACTGAAGACAGTGTGACGCGCCATCGCTCACAGCCGCCACTGACCTTGGCCTTGACCTTTAAGATGACGTTTAATTTGCTATTCATGAGTGACACGAAAAATCGAGAGACAGACAGCCAGTCAGTCATACCCTTAAATTAGTGATCACAGTTTTCCTGAAATATTAATTTGTCTGGTCCAGGCAAACTTTTATCTGCATGAAGCGGACGACTCCTCCCGCAGCGTTTCTTGTGAACTTTGTGAGGATGAGGATCAGAAGCAGGACGCCACGCATGCGTGCGAGGAATGCCGGGTAAAGTTGTGTCGGTCCTGCCGCAGGATTCACGACAGGTTCCCAGGCGCAGGAAGCCATCACTTGAATCCACTGTGTCAACCGACTGACCAGTCTGTGGTGCTCCAGGAGAAGATGTGTCTGTATCATCCAGACCAAAAGCTTTCCTTTTTCTGCCCTACCTGTGACGTCTGCGTTTGCTTCCACTGCAAGTTGACGTCGCATAACAGTCATGATCTGGTAGACTTGACAGCGGCCGCCCGTCAAGTGAAGCTTGAGGCCAAAGGACTTCAAATCAAAGCCAATCAGCAGGTATTGAATCAGAATTTGTGATGATATTAACGATAATGACGATTTCTGGATGGATGGTATTGTGTTGTAGTTGTTTTGTTTGTTTGTTTTTGGTGTGTGTGTGAGGGGGGGGGGGGGTTGGCGGGGAGGGGGAGGGGGTGCAGTCTGCAGTCTGCAACGCGTCCTGCTTCACCACATTCTATTACAATTCCCCAAAGTATAGGCCCACTACTGTAGTCTAGACCAAAATCTCCTATTACCAAGGCAGTCTGTCAGATCCAGTTGGGGGAGCCGGGGTGGCCGAATGGTAGAGCGTTCACCGTTGGACTCTCAATGCTCGGGTCGTGAGTTCGAATCCCGCCGGCTGGGGCCAGATATTTGTGCTGGCCTTTTTTCTCGTTGCCCCGTCTTTGATATGACCCTTATGTGTAGGCCGTGGGCCAGAGGCCTCTAAAAGGCCTAGTTTTTGAGTTTTTTTCAAATTCGTGCAAATCACTAAATTTTAAGTGTACCTAAATGTAAATTTCACGCTGATTTCAAATCTGAAGAGATCCCAAACGTAAGTATGCGCACTACTTCAGAAAATGAGGTACAAGTCTGTGATGACCCTTCATAAGAAGTATCAATACTGTGATGTTTTGTGGCTGCAAATGATGCACTATTCTATTCAAAACAATCTGTCTTGTCCCTTTTGCCTATGACAATATAAACTATACATGATTAGTAAACAAATTTGGCAGTTAAGGTTACTTGCAGGTAGGAAAAATATAAGAGAGATAATAAGAAGATAAGAACTTTATTAATCCCCTCAGGAAAATTTATCGTGTACAGCTCTTGATCACATAATACACAGTACAACTATTATGACACAAGAACAAAATCTCCATGAAGAAATCAGCCATGCACCCACACGCGCGTCCACCCATCACTATATATATATGCACCCACACACTTAAGTGACTTATCCATAGTCATAGCATACACTCTTCTCATGCATACTGCCATGCCACACACCACAAAGTGAAATAACCTGCACACATAATACATACTACATAGTGAAGCTATGTATTATAATTACATTATTAAAAACAAATCTACAATTCAGGGGATACTACTATAGTTCATCATAGGTATTGATCTACTGGTGTACGCCTATGTAATTTACACCATGCATCCACGCACTCTTCACTCATACACCCATCAAATACACTCCTGGCAGAAATACTGTTATGAATTTCATGATTAAGAAGAAAACTGTAATTCAAAATAATTCAGTCCATCACAAAAACAAAATCTCCACATAAAATCAACCATGCTTTGCACACTTATCTGCTCATCCACATATCACATGCGCACACACACTCAGCCATAGTCGTACACTCCACGCCATACATCACCTGGTGAAATACATTCGGATTTCCAATGCACTAGTCATCTTGTCTCATAATTTCAAACATAATATAAAAAGAACTAAAACTGTTAGAATACTTTGAGAACACAACCACAACAGGGGTTATTTCACTTTAGCAGCACACTGTACAGCAGCAACAGGTAGTGGACGGCACGCTCTGAAAACAGACTAAGACCTACAGTTATCTGATCAAAGCTAAGTTCTAATCATCAATTAAACGCTTTAGTAGCTTCAGGCAAGAAAGATCTCCTAGTCCTATGCCTTTAAGTTTGGCTTGCAGGAGTAATTATTCTCCCACTGAATGTACTTCTCTGGCCCTCGATGAGGCTGAAACAGGGGTGTCAGACACTGGACATGACAGAGATGTTTTTTTTCTCAAGTCTCTTATAATAAATTATCACTTCAAGCCTCTTCTGGGGTTTCCCCACCACTGACTCAGCTTTCTTTACAACTTTGTCCACTCTACCCCTGTCCTGGTTTGAGATCTGACTACCCCAACAGACACAGCCCAAGAAGAGGACACTGCCTACAAAAAGTACAATGGACATGTATACATGTGTGTAAAACATGTTCAGAGTTTTCTCACTAGTATCAAAAGAGTGTAATTTCCTCAAGGAGTACAATCTGGATTGAGATTTCTTTATCACATGATCAGTGTTAGCATTCCAGTTCAGTCTGCTGTCAATAATCACCCCCAAGTATATAATATATAGGTCAACCCTCTGAAATACCTCCCCCTTAATATCTACAGGATCAACATACTTGGCTTTTTCCCTGAAATCAATGACCATTTCTCTGGTCTTACCAATACTGAGATGTAAAAAATGACACCACTCAACAAAGTTTATTGTAAAGATGGGCAACAAACATCATAATATATTATATTGGGAATGAGGAGATTGAGACGCAGCAGTATGCAATAAAGCTGAAAAAAAAAACAAAAAACTCCTGACTGAGTACAGTGCCATTAGTATTTAAAACTATAAAGTTGAACAGCATAATGAAACAGTAATGCTCATAATTACTTACAATACAAGGCAGAAAACTGCATGGTCTGTTTTCACGGTCTCTTGGGTAGCACCTGAATGCCTGTCTCATCATCTGACTGGTCTGTGAGAATTTAAACTGGTGTTGTCACACTCTCAGATATTGTGGCTTTAATTGTTAATACCTCAGACGTCACTGTCAGAATTTACACTGGCATTGCCTTAGCCCCAAATGGGGCCAATGCTGTGGCTTTACCAGTAATTTCTGTCACCTCAGATATCACTGTCATACTCTGATGTGTCACTGTCACAATCTGAAGCACCATCACACCACCTGGCTCTCAGCTTCATCTGCACTGTTAGCTACATGTAAGATGTCTTGTGCAGTGGCAAGAATCTTCTCTTTACAGTCCCACTGACATCAGCAAATTTGTCCAGCCAAACTTCATTAATAGAAGTACCACACATCCACACCAATAAATTGAACAAGCCCCACAAGAACCATCTCCATAGCATGCTCCGTTGTGAGATCCTTGCTGTCAGCAGGCCATACTGCTGGTGATGTCACTGACATGACCTGCTCCCTCAGATACATGCTCCCATGGTAAAGTTGCCTCTTGTTGGCCTCATCTGAAAAATATTGTACCAGCACAGGCATATAGTGACCTTAGGCAGGATGCTTGGCACAGCTGAAATACGCCCCGATCCCCTCCCCAAACAACTCAATTAGTACTAATCTAGGAAGTAGTGGAACTCTCAAATTTTTTTTTTTTTTTTTTTAATATACGCTAGTCATCGTGCTACGTTGAAGCTGACCGTGACTACAAAGAAGTCTAGACCTGTCCTATATTATGAGGTCCGGCAACGTAATTATCAAGATCACTGAAAAATGCTCATATTATCATTGTGATTACATACTATTTTCACGAACTTCTCATTCAGTTTAATAAGTCAAACCTAATCCGAAGCACCACGTACAAAAGTTGCAGAAACTTACCTTGAACTATGATATGCCTGTAATCGATTGTAGCATTTCTTGTGAAACCCTGCCTCGTCAAGCGTTGAGGTCACTAAAGGCTTCCAAAGAATGACGAGCGACGTCTCCTTGAGTGCAGACGAACAAAGACCACCTTTCGCGACATTCCGAGACTCTTTGCATCGTTTTCCTCGCTGAAAGAAACTGTTTCACTACTGTTGGTCGCCCGTACAAGCGTCGGCAGCCATGTTTGTTTCCAAGCGTAGTCTCTTTCTGATTGGTCGAAAAATTAATTTATTCATCAAGTGAATGAATCGGCGCCTCTTCAGTAAAATCCGATTACCTCCCTTACAAGCTCTTTCTAATTATCTTTCATCCGCGATTAAAAACCAGTGCGCATCATTTCAGCTGAGATCTCCCAGTTTCTATCTAGTTATGGTGTATTATTGATGATAAAAACCAGAAAATGTCATTTGCATTGCAAAAATATTTTATGACACGAAAACCGAGGGCGGCCCACGGCCTAGTGGTGGAAAAGGACGTTAAACTCCCAAACACCCACCCCACCCACCCAGATCCAGTTGATTTACATGAATTTAAAACCTCGGTTGTAGTGGATGCATAAGTAGTCCAGGTGTACACACACACACACACACACACACACGCACGCACGCACGCACGCACGCACGCACGCACGCACACACACACACACACACACACACACACACACAAAGTTATCTGCAATATTTTTTTTTTTATTGCAGTTATTTTTCACATACTTGGCGCACTTGCAGGACGTAATATGATCGTTGTTTCCGTTTCTCAGATACAAGTGACCGCCTCCTTGCTGGATCGCCTTGATGGCGATGAACAACAACTTTTGTTCAAGACACAAAACTTGAGGCGTGAGGTCAGCAGCCGCCGTGACACTGCTGTCGCGTGGTTGACACAGGCTCACGATAAAGTTCTTCAGGACATCAGAAACAAGGAGCAGGCCATACTGAGGGACATACAAGCTGAGCGATCCTCTGCAAATGCCACTGTAGAAGCACTGTCGGGACTTTGTGCTCGAGCCACACACATGGCCGCCAGTGGCCTCGATATTTTTCCTTGGAAGAGCGAGTTACAGTCAGCGCTTTTGAAAGATGACGTTCTGGAACAGCACCGCAAACGCACAGCCCTGGACCAGCCAGTCGCAGACTTCACTTGTGAGGCCAACTCACTGCTCTTGGATCCAAACTTGATGGAAGAATACATTGGAAGAGTCCAGAGTGGAAAACCTGATCCATCTGACACACCGCCCTTGTTATCTGTTAGGGACATAGCGAGGCAGGTCGACAGCCTGAAAGCGGAAGCTGCTCAGCAGACTGCGGACCTGAAAACGGAAGTTGCTCAGCAGACTGCGGACCTGAAAACGGAAGTGGACAGCCTTCGACAAGATTTGACGAAAAGCTTCAAAGAAGCGAAGGACATCAGCACCAGGACCGATGAGTTAAAGTCAGAAATTGGTGGGTAGAAAATGTTGTTTCTATTAGAAAAAATAGTAATTATTGTGCTGCATTCGTTGGTACTGATGCTGCTGCTGCTGCTGCTCCTACTACTACTACTACTACTGGATCAGGGGCGCCGGAAGATGTTCGAGGGAGGGGGGGCAGAATCTCGGAGGGGGGAACGTTGCCCGAAGAAAGTGAAAAGCAAGGGGGGGGGGGATCAAATGCTGCGTAGACAAAAAACCTTTACGAACCAGGGAGCCACTGACAGGAAGGACATTGCCCGAAAAAAGTGAAAAGGGGGGGGGGGGGGCAGAGGAGCGAACAGCCTTCGGTCCGCAAAAACAGAAGTTCTCTGTTGGGTGGGATGAGGGAGAGAGCACTAAGAGGGGTAGGGGGAGAGGTAGGGGAAGGGGGGGGGGGGCAAGACCATGGCTTTGCCCCCCCTCTTGCCATAGTCACCTGATTTTCCAGGGGGGGCAAAAAGACACTCTTGCCCTCCCCCCCCCCCCTGCCCCCCCGGTTCCGGCGCCCCTGTGGATATTTATATATAGCGCTTGTACTCAGCGAGCTGTAAGCGCTTACAAAGTTAATAAAGATAAGATTAAAAAAAAAAGTAAAGCGTTTTGGACTGTCAGAATTGTATTTCCTTGACGCAGATTTACTGTGGCATTCTTGTTGATGAACTGAATCACTGAACATGGAATGTTTTTGACAGAAAATAAGATTGGGTCACTTTTGAGTATATTGTACCAACTATGCCGTCTTATCTACGCCATGATCTATGTCATCTGTCTACGTGTGGGCTCCTGTGGTTTGATGTGATTTTTTTAAATTCTCTACTTCAAAACTGATTGTGTGTGTGTGTGTGTGTGTGTGTGTGTGTGTGTGTGTGTGTGTGTGTGTGTGTGTGTGTGTGTGTGTGTGTGAGAGAGAGAGAGAGAGAGAGAGAGCACCAACAGAGATCGGACAGTTCAGGAATGACCCTTTTTCAAACTTGCAGTTATTACGCTAGAATGAAAAGAGAGCGAGAATATTTCCTTTCTATAAAATCATAACTGTTACTGTTTTTGTCCCATAGACAAAATGCGGACGGCGGTCTGTTTCCATGCGCGCCAGGGTCCCTCAGGGACAACTGAGACGGTGACACCAAAATGCAAGATCATCTTTGGGGACGTCAGATTTAACACAGGTGATGGTTACGACCCAGGCACAGGCGTCTTCACAGCACCAATCGAGGGCACATACATTTTCATGGCAAGCGTCGGTAATCAGAATGGTACAGAAATCATTTACGCTTATATTGTGGTTAATCGTAAAGACTACGCACGCGCTCATGGCTCTCCACAGTCGTCTGGTACCTGCCATGTTGCAGTAAAACTGAAAACTGGGGATGAAGCGTATGTAAGAGCTGGAACAGAAAACCACAACGTCTTTTACACGTCGGATACTTTTTTTTCGGGCGCTTTGGTGCAAGTGTAGTTCGTATTTCTGCGTACAATAGACAGAATCCATCGGGAGGTTGTGTCCAGGTTTTTTTCAGTATGTCATACTTTATCATTCTTTAGTCTTGCATGCTTACTGTCTTGTTTCTGTTTCGTTGTTGTTGTTGTTGTTGTTTCGTTTTTGTTGTTGTCTTCGCGGAGATTTGGTCGCTAAACTGGTTGTGCGACGGATTCGAGATAGGAAGGTCAAGGGTTGGCCGGAAACCCGACTGAGGTAGGGGGGGTAAGGGGTGGGGGGGGGGGGGGGGGGGGGCGGTTAACGTCCTTTTTCACCACATGTGGGTGATATCAAAGACGGGGTAACAATGAAAGAAACAGCACAAATATTTTGCCCCAGCCAGGATTCGAACTCACGACCCGAGCATTGGAAGTCCAACGCTCTACCATTCGGCCACCCCGGCTCCCCACCTGGCTGCGGGATGTAAATTGCGTACGAAACCTTTCGGCGCTTCCATCTTATAATCATTAATCACCCTAGCAGCGAAATGAGGGCGCTGAAACACTGATCGACACCTGCAAGTAAACCGTTCTGAACCTTTGCATCAAGAAACCGGTTAGCACGTTACATGTTTACTGTCTTCTTTAGCTTAAGGTGTATTAAGGGTTTTCACTGAGCAATTATGTTTTTCATTTCGTCTCTAGCGTTGTTCCTTTCTTTTTCTGGGAGCATGTAATTTAGTTTTTGTACTGTAAAATCAGTTGTTCATCATAAATGGAATGTGTGAACGTTTTGTTGTTGTTGTTTTTAACTGGACTGAAAACATATACAGGACATGAAAACATCTGCAGGATACGGGATTCCATTTTGTACAGTTCTGGTCAAAGGTTTCTTGCTTTAGTTGCTTAACTTTTCATTTTTGGTTGACAATATTTCACACTTGAAAATATTTTGCACTTTACTTTTTATGAATCCTCACGACAGCATGAGCAAAGCCGTTTTGTCTTTGTCATCTTCAAATTGGAGGCAAAAGAAAATGTGACCGACTTTGTATTGAATAATTTATATTGTTGATGTGGGCTGTTCGATTTGGGCAGCAGTTCCTCCCTGTGTTTCTGTAGAGGCAATGTCTGTAAGGAAAAAGGAAAGTTGCTTAGCCAGGTTTTTGTTTTGGATTTGCTGTTGTTGTTGTTGACGTTTTGGTTTGTTGTTGTCTTTAGGCAATAGGGTTTTAGGATTGTTGCCTTTGAGCAGTTTTTTTTTTTGGTTGTTTTTGTGTTGTTTTGGATTTGCTGTTGTTGTTGTTTGGTTTGTTGTTGTTGTTCTAGGGATTTTTGTTTTTTTGTCGGGGGTGGGGGGGGGGGGGTAGGGATTGTTTTGCTGTTGTGTCATGTGTTGTTTTTTTTAATTATTAATTTTCCCGTTTTGTATAGGTAGGTCAGTATTTCCCATTGCAATCTCTTCAATGGTGTTGTAACTAGCAGTTATATCGGAAAAAAAAGTTTTGCAAAGGTTCTCACTTGTTTGCCGTTTTTTTGTTTATTTGTTTGTTTGTTAAGAAGCAAAACACCAAGAAACAGGATTGTGAAATTTCCATGATATCAATCAGTCAGTGATTCGGTGCTTCAGTGTAATCCTTTCAGATTTGGAGAACACACACACACAAAAAACCCACTTGTTTTCCTGTGTTGACAGGAAGTACACGTGTCAGTTACGGCTCAGTAAAGAAGCGACTCGAGCCGCGCGTGCCACGGCCACACTGAATGTAAACACTGGCGCAAGCATACAAGCATATCTTAGTACCTGGTAGTTCGGGCAACCCATGAGTGATCGGGGACGCCTCGATTAGAGGCACAGACGTAAGCTTATCTATACGTCTGTGATTAGAGGGGAACCTTTGCCTAAGTACCTGGTAACCTTTCATCACTTTGGAATAAAATTGAATAGACAGACTTTTTGCTGTTCAGCGGGTAAGAGATGTTTGCTGCTCAGGTGATTGTAATTGGTCGGTCGAACAAGACCCGGCGCGGCGAAAAGTCTACCTCGACTCCACAAGGGGAAGCGAATCCATTCACGACGACACCTCTTGTATACAGAGTTAGTTCCTCTTCGACCAGCTGTGAACTGGCGTCTATGTCAGCTTGAACCGATGAGTGCGCCACAAATTGTCGGCATCCTTCAAAATAACTGAACTTGGCTGTGAAAGGATGCTGACAGACACATTGACAATCATCACCACACTTTCGGGGTCAGTATCGTAGGGTTTATGCTACTTTCTGTTTCCTTGATCAGGACACAGGTGCCCAATAAAATTGCGCAAAAAGTGGGTTGTAGGAACCTGTTTTGCATACAGTATTGAAATTTCGCTTTTGAAATTTTTTTTTGGAGAGTGGAATTGAGTGAAGGGTTTTTCATTGTTATGGGTGGAAAGGTGCATGTTTGGTGTATTTTTAGGTGAGAGAATGAGAATGGTGGCAGCCTCGTTGTCGACTTGTTGACATGTAAACAACATGTGCAGTTATGTCCCTTGGACTGCTGTCTGCTGTGAGCTGTGAGGGGGTGGGCAGTGGAGAGTGATGCTATCTTGGAAATGAATTGGGAAAGGTGCCCTTTTTTTTGCTTTTTTGGGTTCATCTGGTGTCAGTGTAAGGGCTGGGGTGGGAATTTGGCCTGTCTTTTGTGAAATCTGTGATGCAGACCGCTACGTGTTTGTAGATCAAACAGTGCGTAAATCAATAGGCGTCTGTGTCCTGAAAGCGAAACCGCTCCTTCCCTAGAATTCACGCCCCTGACAAGATGGCGACCGGCGGAGCGGAGAGAAACACAGGTGACGATTTTCGTCAGACGTGTGGGCTGTGTATGGAGTCGTACCGAGGCCGTCAGCCCAAACTACTGCCGTGTTTCCACACCTTCTGTCTGCCATGTCTTACTACACTCGCTGAAACAGCCGCCACCTCGGCCAACACTCGACAAAGTGAGACGACGAGCACTGAAGGTAAACAACAGGAGCAGAAATCGGAGAGAGTCGAAGTTGGAGAGACTCGAAGTGACAACACGCACGATAAAACAGAAGTCGGTGACGCAAGTGGTGGTGATTCTGCAGTGCCGGATTCTACTTGTGGTGATGGTGACGGGAGGGGTGTGAGTGGGGAAGGTAGTGGTGTGGGACCGGTTCAAGTTGTGTTTCAGTGCCCCACCTGTCGAAGTTCCGTCACTGTACCTGAGGGCGGGGTTAAAAACCTGCAGGTGAGTCAGTCAGCCCTTCTCGTTTAGTTTATAGATAGCATACTGTATAAACACGACATTTTGAAAACGTTTTATCTTGTAGCAGACATTACTTTTGACCACGGCAGGTATTTACTAAAAAGCAGGCCCACTGAGCTGTGCCCTCTCGGCCGGCGTGCCGGCCGCGGCTGCGTTCAGTAGTACTGAGGACTGATGGACACAGGTACCCAATAGAATTGCGTAAAAAGTGGGTTGTAGGAACCTGTTTTGCATACAGTCAGTAGTGAAATTTCGCTTTTGAATTTTTTTTTGGAGAGTGGAATTGAGTGAAGGGTTTTTCATTGTTGTGGGTGGAAAGGTGCATGTTTGGTGTATTTTTAGGTGAGAGAATGGGAATGGTGGCAGCCTCGTTGTCGACTTGTTGACATGTAAACAAAATGTGCAGTTATGTCCCTTGGACTGCTGTCTGCTATGAACTGTGAGGGGGTGGCAGTGGAGAGTGAAGCTATCTTGGAAATGAATTGGAAAAGGTGCCCTTTTTTGCTTTTTTGTGTTCATCTGGCGTCAGTGTAAGGGCTGAGGGTGGAATCTGGCCTGTCTTTTGTGAAATCTGTGATGCAGACCGCTACGTGCTTGTAGATCAAACAGTGCGTAAATCAATAGGCGTCTGGTGTCCTGATGCGGCGGCACTGACTGATAGGACTGTGATACGCTGGAATTATACCACACGTTGCCGTGTTGTAGTGTTTGTTACAATACTTGATATCAGTAAGTAATTTCTGTTTTTGTGCACTGAAGCAGTCATCAGTTTAGTTCTTAGTTCAAGAACACGGGAGAAGGGGAAGCCACCCACCCGTATAAAATAAACAGTTCTTCGAATAGGTTTACCTCCCTTCTAGTGGTTCCCCCCCCCCCCTCTAATGACCAGTAGATTGTTTTGGATGATAAGCTGGTCACGATAGTCATATTATGACTACTTCAAGAGCTTTTCTTTACGCGGGGGAAAAAACAGACTGACAAAGCTAAACAAACGTCATACGAGATTGAAGAAACACCAGTGCCTTTTACTAACAGTGTATAATACAAGGTTTTGCCGGCACTGACTCCCCCCCCCCCCCACCCCAAACACTTTCCCCAGGTTCCCCTTGTATTCAGTGTGTTAGGGTGGCGGTTAAATGTTTGTCTTTACGTCAGCGTACGCACGTGTTAGTGTGTGTGTGTGTGTGTGTGTGTGTGTGTGTGTGTGTGTGTGTGTGTGTGTGTGACGTGGTGGCCGCTTTAACTTGAAATGGGTGTCGTACTAGGAAGTTTTTTTGTTTTTTTTTGGTCTTCTTTTTAATTCGGTATCTTCTATGTTGCTAGTGTTTATGATGATTTGATTGACAGCTGGCTGTCCCGCACGACACATGTGTTGCCCTGAGGAAAAGGCCTGCGTTGTTTTACTTTCGGAACAAACATGTTTTCCAAAATCCAGTCCCCAGTTTCATTAATTTCGAATCACTGAGAACGGGCAAATTACAAGCAAGCGTACCCCTTACTTCGGCACGGCTTTGCAGTAAGTTTATATATCCTTTTGTTGTCGCTGGACAAACATTTCTAATATTGAAATTGCCTGAAATAAGATTGGACAACACTGGAAAGAGTTGTATTGAGAATGGAACTGCTATATTTGTCCAGACCAATTTCTATCTGGACCACGATGAAGCAGACGACAGTTCCCGCGCTTCCCGCCCTGTGCCGTGTGACATGTGTGAGGAAGACCAGAAGCAGGACGCCACGCATGCCTGTGAAGAATGCCGGATGAACCTGTGTCGACCTTGTCGCCGTTACCACGACAAGTTCCCCGGAGCACGTGCCCATCACGTGACACCGCTAGGTCAGGGCGGTTCCCCGACTGCAGGAGCTCAAACGGAAAAGAAGACATGTCAGAACCACCCCGATCAGCTGCTGTGCTTTTTCTGCCAGAAATGTGACGTCAGCATCTGTCTTCATTGCAAGCTGACGTCACACGAGGGACACGTGACCGTAGACATGGCGGTCGCTTCCCGCCAAGCCAAGGAGGAAGTGGCGAAACTCGTGGGCAAGGTCAAGGAGCAGGTGTGGAAAAATTGTGTATTGATTCATTTCACAATCACAGCTCTCATGCAACTAATGCCAGTAATATTGTCTTACTGAAAATCACAGGAAAATGACTACTCATGTCATAACTTTTATTAATTCAGGAATTATATCTTCGCTAAACAGGCATTTCTTGTGAGCGTTTTATCTGACGCTTGATCTCTTTAGCAGTTGGTATGCCTGCCTCAGAGTCTGTACTGTACAGTAGTACTATACATTGCAGTAAATAATTATGTACTTACGCCGACAGCCTGCGTGCGTTGCAGATCCAGGTCATCGGTAAACTCCTCGACCGTCTAGAGTGCGATGGACGAGAGCTGTCGTGCAAGAAACAGGAAGTGACGCGTGATGTCAACTGGCGTTACGACACGGCCGTTGCCTGGCTGACGCAAGCGCGTGACGAGGTCCTCCACGACGTCACAGCTCGGGAGGAAACGTCACAGAGAGACATTGAAGCTGACAAAATGTCAGCACGAGGTACGATGGAGAGACTGTCGGCGGTTCAGGCGCGCGCTTCCCTCATGAACGATTCCAACCTGGACTTGGTTCTCCTGAAAAACGGCATGCAGTCGGCTCTGATGAGCGACGACGCTCTCGAACAACACCGGAGTCGTGCGGCGGTGGAGAATACAGACTGTAGCTTTGCTTGTGAGTCTGCTGCGTCACTCTTCGATCTCCACATTGCGCAGCAGTATATCGGCAAACTGCGCAGCGTCGGTACTCGTGGAGGCAGCACAACTCCCGAGGTATCATTCGGGGATTTGACGAGACAGGTTGTTGACCTTAAGACAGAAATGGAGAAGATTTCCACCAGTCTGTCGAAACACATCGGCAGTTCTGATGTGCAAACCGCTGATCGCGAGATGTCGTTCAACGATCTGAGGAAACACGTTGTCGACTTGAAGGCGGAAGTGGCGAACAATTTCGCCAGATCTGATATGCAAACCGCTTCTCGTGAGGCATCGTTCAACGATTTGAAGAAACAGGTAGCGGAGGTGAAGACAAACGTGACAAAAATCACCGCCGATTTGCCGAAACAAATCAAGGATACCATTCAAAAGACACAGAAACCCGTCTCTTTCCATGCGCGTCTTTCAAGTAAGAAAGAATTTTCTTTCAGCGAAACGATCGTCTTTGATCAGGTCCGTTACAGTGAAGGTGGGGGTTACGACCCAAAGACCGGCATCTTCACTGTTCCTGTAACAGGGACCTACGTCTTTCTGGCAACGATTGGTAACCAGTTAATGAATGGAACGGTATTTGCCTACATTGTAGCAGGCGGCGTGGATTGTGCACGTGCCCACGGGTCTTCTGATTCTGTTGGTTCTTGTCACGTTGCCTTGAGGATGACTGCGGGACAAAAGGTGATGGTCAGAACCGGAGGCACTGACGTCACTGGCCGATATGAATTCTTCTCGCTCGATACATTCTTCACTGGCCATTTGATTTAAGAGGAATAATGTTGAACAGGCTAGATACGTAAACTTACATGAGGCGCTAAACTAAAGCAGCGCGCTGTGTATTTAGAGGGTCACCTAAAATGCGTGTTGCTGATTTTGATTGAAAGGGGGGGGGGGGGGGGAGGGTGTTGGTTAATGGCGAAATTTGTCAAACCGGCAAAACTCTAAAATATTTTTGTTGCTGTCGTTTTTGATGATGACGGCGGAGAAAACCTTTGATGAGATATCGATGTAGAGTGAGTGTCAGTCGTGAAGAAGACCGCTGTCTGCTGCAAAGATCGGAATCTGATTTCATTGCATTAGATTTTCTGCTTGACTGTTTTGTCCGACCCTTGGTATTTTTAGTTCATGGACACTGTGTCAGTGTGTTGCGTTCATTTCATTTGATCGTGCGTAGGGCACTGTAGAATTTGTTCATCAGTACCCCATGAATGATCTTCGTAGGCTATTATTGTTGTGGTTGCTTTTGGTACACGTTTGGCCTACACATATAAGCCTACACATATAGGCCTACACATATAGGCCTACCCATATGGGGCTACGCATATAGGCCTACCCATATAGGGCTACACACACAGGGCTACACATAATATAGGCCTACCCATATAGGCCTAGACATACATGGCTACACATAGGCCTACACATATAGGGCTACACATATAGGGCTACATACATAATTATACATAGGCCTGCACGTATAGGGTTACACATATTGGCCTAGCCATATAGGGCTACACATACGGGGCTACACATACAGGCCTACACATATAGGGCTACACATATAGGGCTACACATAAAGGCCTACACATATGGTCCTACACATATAGGCCTACACATATATATTTGTTACGTTTTGAGCAGACATGCAATTTCCCTATGAGGGATCAGTAAAGTATTCGATATCTGATCTGATCAGTAAAGTATTCGTATCTGATCTGATCTTATCTCCTTTGCTTTACAGAATGGCTGACATGTTGTTTTGCTTTCATTTCATTTAATCAAGAGCACAATAGAAACAGTGAACGCCTACCCTCGACGAATTTCTAATTTTGCTTGTATTGTACTCGTTTGCTTTAGAATATACACATTCTGTGAGTTTCATTGGTTTATTGCTTTATTTTATCGTGGATGTATAGAGCATTGCAACGCAGTCACGTTTACGTTTGACGCTCTCATTGGTCAGCGCATTAAAAATTGCTGGTGATCACTGTCACTCTAAAGCTGCACGAATCCCACTTTCAACACCAGGCACTATGTTGTCAATATTCATCAGAAATAATCCAGCAGAACCAGGTATTCAAACGTTCCCGCTGTAGAACTATCGACCGGCCATGCATATTCCAACGAGCCGGTGTGCACCTCGCTCGCCTACGCACAGAAATGATTGCCCTTTGTTTGTTATTTTGTAGGTTTTCTTTTACAAACTTGTTGATTCAAACCTTTTGATATTTGCCTTATTTAATGATTTTTGATTACTGCATAATGAAAAATCGCTCGATGAAATGTTTTGGTTGTGAGTTATTTGTGTAAGGTAGTTTTAGAACTGACCTACAAAATGAAAATGGCGCGCAGCCGCACACAGCACGGTCAGATTGCGTCACAATGGCTATGAACTGTCTATGTTTGTAGACGTCGAGGTGGTCATTGCGGTAATGAAGCCCTCTGAAGCCAAAATATGTCACCGACGAGCGAAGCAAGCACGTCGGTGACAAATTTAGGCTTCAGAGGGCTTTATTACCGCAATTGTCACCTCGAAGTCAACACACACACACAGACAGT
Source organism: Batillaria attramentaria (assembly GCA_018292915.2). Taxonomy (NCBI): domain Eukaryota; kingdom Metazoa; phylum Mollusca; class Gastropoda; family Batillariidae; genus Batillaria; species Batillaria attramentaria. The sequence continues at coordinate 955,935 of JACVVK020000037.1, read as the reverse complement.
TCACTGCCGTTTTGTTCACATGTTGTTTTGCATTCATTTCATCGTATGGGTACAGTGGAGACCGTGAACGCTTGCCCTCGACGATTTTCTTATTTTGCTTGTGTTGTACTTGTTTGCTTAAGAATAAACATTTTTTTTATAGTTTTATTGTTTCATTGGTTTATTTGATCGTGGATATATACAGCATTGTAGGCATTGTCCAGCATACCTTACATTAGCTGAATGATTATTTTTCTGTTGAATTTATTTTTTCGTATACTTTTCGGCTGTACCGATAGACGATTTGTGCGACGTCTACAAATTTCATTTGATGATTTTGCATTGTGGAAGCTGTCACACACACACACACACACGCACGCACGCACGCACGCACGCACGCACGCACGCACGCACGCACACACACACACACACACACACACACACACAGACACAGATTGGTGAATGGTAACAAAGTTGCTGAAATTAATTTTACCGATCTCTCTCTCTCTCTTTCTTCCTTTCAGTATGTTTGACCGGGTAACTCAACTTGTATGCTGGTCAGCAACACTCCACTATGCCCACAGCAGTGAAACCCCAAACATATCTAGAGCTTCATTCTGATTCCTCTGATAACTGACAGTCGAAAGCGTGATACACAGTCATTTCACACCATAGCTAGGTCACAACTCACGATTACAAAACACAGAAGTGCGCAGTGAGACCTAGAGAGAAAGCTGTTGCATAGATCGGTTAAAAGTATGTGAACGGCATCCACTCTTGCCAGCGTCTGTCGGTTTTAAATCATTGCTCCATACACACTGACACAACCCACAAAATCCTGGGGGTGCCCTTAGAGCCAGTGCTTGCGTGTTGTTGTTTTGGTTTCTTGGTGGTGATGTGGTTGGATTTTATTGTTGTTGTTGTTTTTGTTTTGTCTGGGCAATTTATTGCTGTTGTTATGTTGCTGTTTTTTGTTTTTGTTTTTTTCCGGGGGGGGGGGGGGCGGGGGGGGGGGGTCTTTGTAGTCGTTTTTTTAGGTGAACTTTATAGATAATTTAAACCAGTTTAGATTTAGAAATCATGGACAAGATTCACATTAATTACGAAAACAGTTTGAAACTGCACTGATCATTAGACACTGCACTGTCCTTCCGGCCCTGTCTACCTGTCTGTTCCTCTTTCTCTGGCACACTATCACACGCGCGCGCGCGCGCACGCACACACACACACACACACACACACACACACACACACACACACACACACACACACACACACACACACACACACACACACACACACACACACACACACACACACACACACGTTGCACCTGTTGTACATGTACATGTATATGTACACACCTATTAGTTTTGTAAGAGTAAGTCTGCATATCAGCCTGCTGTAGGGTGTGTGAGCATGTGCTGCATGTGAGTTATTCCACATCGCAAATTGTCTCGTACAGCTGCCATTGAGTAGTGACATCTGATGAACCTGAGACTGGTTGGTCCATGTGTAAATCATGAAGTGACACTAATTGGGTCCTAATTGAGTCTATCTCTTGTTGATTGGTAAATGTGCCTATAAATAATAAAATTCTTGAAATTTCAGACATCAATGTTACCAATACTCAAATAATCTCTCTCTCTCTCTCTCTCTCTCTCGCTCTCTCTCCCTCTCTCCCCCCCCCCTTCTTTTTCTAAATATCATTTATTGAAAAATCTCTCTTTCCGGCTTCCGTTCTGTATGTTTGACAGGGTAACTCAGCTTGTATGCCTTAGTGTGTGTGTGTGTGTGTGTGTGTGTGTGTGTGTGTGTGTGTGTGTGTGTGTGTGTGTGTGTGTGTGTGTGTGTGTGTGACGTGGTGGCCGGTTTAACTTGAAATGGGTGTCGTACTAGGAAGGTTTTTTTTTGTCTTTTTTTAAATTCGGTATCTACTATGTTGCTAGTGTTTATGATGATTTGATTGACAGCCATTGTCCCACAAGACACATGTGTTGCCCTGAGGAAAAGGCCTGCGTTGTTTTACTTTCGGAACAAACATGTTTTCCAAAATCCAGTCCCCAGTTTCATTAATTTCGAATCACTGAGAACAGGCAAATTACAAGCAAGCGTACCCCTTACTTCGGCACGGCTTTGCCTTTCGGACCCACAGTAAGTTTATATCCTTTTGTTGTCGCTGGACAAACATTTGTAATATTGAAATTGCCTGAAATAAGATTGGATAACACTGGAAAGAGTTGTATTGAGAATGGAACTGCTATATTTGTCCAGACCAATTTCTATCTGGACCACGATGAAGCAGACGACACTTCCCGCGATTCCCGCCCTGTGCCGTGTGATATGTGTGAGGAAGACCAGAAGCAGGACGCCACGCATGCCTGTGAAGAATGCCGGATGAACCTGTGTCGACCTTGTCGCCGTTACCACGACAAGTTCCCCGGAGCACGTGCCCATCACGTGACACCGCTAGGTCAGGGCGGTTCCGCGACTACAGGAGTTCAAGCGGAAAAGAAGACATGTCAGAACCACCCCGATCAGCTGCTGTGCTTTTTCTGCCAGAAATGTGACGTCAGCATCTGTCTTCACTGCAAGCTGACGTCACACGAGGGACACGTGACCGTAGACATGGCGGTCGCTTCCCGCCAAGCCAAGGAGGAAGTGGCGAAACTCGTGGGCAAGGTCAAGGACCAGGTGTGGAAAAAAATGCGCATTGAATCATTTCACAATCACAGTCCTCCTGCAACTAATGCCAGTAATATTGTATTACTGAAAATCACAGGAAAATGACTACTCATATCATAACTTTTATTAATTCAGGATCTATATTTTCGCTAAACACGTATTTCTTGTGAGCGTTTTATCTGACGCTTGATCTCTTTAGCAGTTGGTATGCCTGCCTCAGAGTCTGTACGGTACAATAGTACTATACGTTAAAGTAAATATGTACTTAGGCCGACAGCCTGCGTGCGTGTTGCAGATCCAGGTCATCGGTAAACTGCTCGACCGCCTGGACCGCGATGGACCAGAGCTGTCGTGCAAGAAACAGGATGTCACGCGTGATGTCAACTGGCGTTACGACACGGCCATTGCCTGGCTGACGCAAGCGCGTGACGAGGTCCTCCACGACGTCACAGCTCGGGAGGAAACAATACAGAGAGACATTGAAGCTGAGAAAATATCAGCACGAGGTAAGATGGAGAGACTGTCGGCGGTTCAGGCGCGCGCTTCCCACATGAACGATTCCAACCTGGACTTAGTTCTCCTGAAAAACGACATGCAGTCTGCTCTAATGAGCGACGACGCTCTCGAACAACACCGGAGTCGTGCGGCGGTGGAGAATACAGACTCTAGCTTTGCTTGTGAGTCTGCTGCGTCACTCTTCGATCTCCACATTGCACAGCAGTATATTGGCAACCTGCGTAGCGTTTGTACAGGCGTATGCAGCGCAACTCCTACGGCATCGTTCGGCGATCTGACGAGACAAGTAGTCGACCTGAAGACAGAAGTGGAGAAAATTTCCAAACACATCAGCAGTTCTGATGTGCAAACTGCCTCTCGTGAGCTATCATTCAACAATTTGAAGAAACAGGTTGAAGACATGAAAACAGGACTGACAAAAGATACCACCAGTCCGCCGAAAAAAATCAAGGTTGCCGTAGCCAAGTTGCAGAAAACAGTTTCTTTCCATGCACGACTTTCAGGCTCTAACCTTGAAGTTTCCAGCAGAGCTAAAATAATCTTTAATGACCTTAGGTTAAGTGAGGGTGGGGGTTATGATTCGAAGACTGGCGTCTTCAGTGTGCCTGTCGCAGGAACTTACGCCTTTTTGGCAACCATCGGTAACTCTACTAGCAAAGGAACGGTCCATGCCTATTTTGTTGTCGACGGCGTGGACTGTACCCGTGCCCACGGCTCTCCTACTTCTGTTGGTTCCTGTCATGTAGTTTTGAAGATGGCTGTGGGGCAAAAGGTGTGGCTTAGAGCTGGAGGCGAGCCCAGCTATAGCTTCTTCTATATTGATACCTTTTTCTCTGGCTTTTTGATTCAAGCTGAATAACTGAAACTGCTCACGGTGGGTGTTAGGATGCGTAAACAGATTCAAAGCCAAGGACACGTGGCTTGTTCTGTGCCTTTTGGGGGTTTACTTTTTCAAGTTTAATTTTGTTTGTTCAGTTTTTTTTAAGTTACACAGACACACACAGACACACACACAGACACACACACACACACACACACACACACACACACACACACACACATTTATTTTTTGTGTGAGACTGGTTGGTCCATGTGTAAATCATGAAGTGACACTAATTGGGTCTATCTCTTGTTGATTGGTAAATGTGCCTATAATAAAATTCTTGAAATTGCAGACATCAATGTTACCAATACCCAAATAATCTCTCTCTCTCTCTCTCTCTCTCTCCCTCCCTCTTCCCCCCCCCCCCCTCTCTACCCCCCCCCCCCCCCTTCTTTTTCTAAATATCATTTATTGAAAAATCTCTCTTTCTTCCGTTCTGTATGTTTGACAGGGTAACTCAGCTTGTATGCCTTAGTCAGCTACACTGGACTATGCGCGCCAGCAGTACCTAACCCAACCATATCTAGAGCTGCACTCTGATAACTAACACTAACAGTCCAAAGGCAAAGCGTGATACACAATCATGTCACACCATAGCTAGGTCATACATCCCACGTTTACAAAACGTTTATACTGTTATAGGTTTGTGTCGCCGTTATGTTGCATACTATACCCCATGCACCCTTTCGTGTGTAATTAGAGAGCGCACACCTCATGGTTACTGCTGGCTGAAGCGTGGATTTGATGTTCAGCAATTAGATCAGCAGCTGTTGTAGCGAGCTCCGTGCCTACACCGGTCAAATCTCAGTCACCGTATATAACTGGTGCAGGCTTTTTCATGTACTGCCAACACTTGGTATGACAGAAATGTGTCAAAACTTGCCTCATATGTGACACGTTTGCAATTTTTTTCCCAAGAGTGAAGTGTTCTGAACGCGGTCAGAGCGATATTTTCTGCTCCTTGGGGAAAACCGAAATGGAGGACCGTAGGTGGATATTGTTCTCGAGTGTACTGATGACGACATTGTTCGTCCGTCCGTTGTCCGCTCTGTCTGCATCACAACAGCAGCCTCCTCACATCGTCTTTATCGTCGCTGACGATCTAGGTATGATAAGTTAAACAGGTTTTTTTTTCTTAAATTAAATGAAGTTTATATGCGTCTGAATTTTATCGTGTGCTGCACGCGAGTTTTACGAAGTGATGTCGTGAGCTAATATTACTTGTCGCAATGAGAGTTCCAGCAATATCTTGAGCTGACCTCATGGTATGGTATGGTATGGTATGGTATGGTATGGTATACTTCCCCTCCGGCCCACATATCTATTTTTTTCTGAAATGCTCATGGCACCGCAGGGTTAGAGGACTAAGCAGCGAAAGCCTGCTGCCACTAAGCGCTACTTTATGCGCAAACCTTCACCCTGCTATTCACTGAGGTACGTGCGACAGTGTTTATCCACGCCACCGGCCACAGCCTACTCGTCTTCGAAAGATGGACGTGGGATTTTTAGCGTTGGGGCGGTCGGTGGTCTAGTGGTTAAGAGACTTGTCACCAATGCGAGAGGTCGAGGGTTCGAGTCCCACTCGGGGCAAAGAATTTTTCCTTCTCGTATGTGGCACCGTTCATTCGAGGTACTCCGGCTTCCTCCCCCTCTGCTTTGGAAATGTTCAGCCCACCAAATTTGAAAACTAAATGCAATTCTAAATTCCGAAATTTAAATAGCTGAGCTGACCCTGCGCACCACGTGATTGTAATGTGTTTATGTCCAATGTGTGAGAGAATGTGTGTGATTCACGTGAGCGTGCGTGTTGGGTTCAGTTCGCGGCGCTTTGAGCCGATTCATGAAACTGGATAAAGCGCCTATACAACATTCATTATTATTATTATTAAAAAAGGGGGATAATCGTGCACGTACGAAATGTGTTAACTAAACAGTTCATCTAAATGAAAAGACCAAACAGCAATACTGACAAGTGGAGTGAAGTTCAATCGGATTTTCTTTAAAAAAAAAAAAAGCCAGATGTCCATTTATTTGCATTTGACCCTAAACACACGAAACAAACATGGGCTGACATCTGCTTTTCTCTTGCCAAAATAAATCTATACATGTGTGTGTGTGTGTGTATTGTTTTGTTGGCAGCTGTGCCACATCTATGAAATCCACCGAAGCGTAAAACATTACAAGGGAAATGTTCCGAATCGCGCAATATTTGCGTATTCTGATGTCAGGGCTCAGTTTCATTATCAACTGTGGGATGTATGAATTACCACGATGCCATATGGCATTGGAAGTTTGGGTTTATTGTGTGTGTGTGTGTGTGTGTGTGTGTGTGTGTGTGTGTGTGTGTGTGTGTGTGTGTGTGTGTGGCGGCGTTGTTTTTGTTTTTTAGTTGATGATGAATGCACGTGTGATCTGAATTTGCGTGGGTGACGACAAATGGCATATCGGATATGAATGAATTTTTTTTAATACAAACAGATGCAAACGCGGACTTGTTCTGTCGTATTGCTCCGTTATAACTGGAAGGGGGAAGCGTGTGTGTGTGTGTGGGGGGGGGGGGTAGACTGGGCAGGGGTCTGTGCGCACCAGCTGACATCAGAACAGTTGACACCGTGGCACACATAAGGGAGACCGGGGCTAGTTCGCTCCACTTCGCAGTCTGAGCGACCTGGAGAACGTTCCATTAAGGCTGGAGGATCAACTACTGGTTTAAATTAAGCGCAAATATCTTGCCTACATTGTGTAGTAAAAAAAATGGGAAGACTGCCATAAAAAAGTACTCAGATTTGTCTGTGAGCTGACCTACCCTCCACAGGGCGGACTTACCCCGACATGGGGCAAGTCCGCCCGGTTCGCCCACATATGCTTTGGGCATAAATAGTGAAAACAATAAATGTTTTTGGCTCACTTGTGTAACAAAGTGAGTCTGTGTAATAACCCTCCGTCGTCTGTCTGTGTGTCTGTCTGTGCGTCTGTCTGTGTGTGTGTCTGTCTGTCTGTGTGTCCGCAGTAAACCTTAACATTGGCATTTTCTCAGAAACAATGAGCAGCAGAAGCACCAAACGTGGCAAGCTGATAGACAGCCAAGAGACCTTTCAAAGCATATTATAGTGATTGACCTTGACCCAAGGTCAAGGTCACTAAAGGTGTCTGTTTGGAAATTTTACATTGGCATTTTCTCAGAATTTAGAAAAGCCAGAGACATCAAACTTTGCATGATGATAGATATTGACAACACCTTTACTTACATACCTGTATTCAGTGACTTTGAGTCAAGGTCAAGGCCATGCAAGCTTTTTGTGGAAAACCTTCCAAAACCTTAACATTGGCATTTTCTCAGAAACAATAAACAGCAGGAGCACCAAACCTGGCTTGCTGATAAACAGCAGCAAGACCTTTCAAGACATACCATTTTGAATGACCTTGACTGAAGGTCAAGGTCATCGAAGCTGTCTCATTGGAAATTTTAAATTGCCATTTTCTCAGAATCTAAGGGTACCAGAGGCATCAAACTTTGCATGACGATAGACATTGACAATACCTGAACTGGCATACTTGTATTCAATTTCCGTGAGTCAAGGTCAAGGCCATTCAAGATGTTTTAACGTTAGCATTTACTTGGAAACAACAAACAGCAGAGGCACCAAACAAGGCACAATGATAGGCAGCAAAGAGACCTATGCAGACATACCTATTTGAGTGACCTTGACTCAAGGTTAAGGTCATTACAGCTCTTTTGAATGACCTTGACCCATCTCACAAGTGAGCCAAGGAGGCTTTGCTCCTCTAGTTTGTATAGCGCTGCTCTGACATAACAATAAAGGACTCGCTAGGCTTCACACACACACGCACACGCACACACGCACACACACACACACACACACACACACACACACACACACACACACACACACACGCACGCACGCACGCACGCACGCACGCACGCACGCACGCACGCACACACACACACACACACACACACACACACACACACACACACACACACCGCGTGTCCCTTTATACCCTTACTTACATCCACACAGTCCATCCTCAAAAACACCAGACATACTCCAACACTCAAACTTCTCACAACACAGCACACCATGCAGTCCTTTTTTAAAATATCAGAACCGAAACACCAGCAAACTGTCTGGTACAACGAGAACAAAATATGCGTTATGCGATGTCTTCAACTCCGGCAACTTGCACAGTGCAGATCATCTCAGGAGCTGTAGACTGATTCTGTATCCAAACGGTGCGCCGGGGTGGTCGATTGGTAGAGCGTTGGACTTCTAATGCTCGGGTCGTGAGTTCGATCCCGGCTGGGGCCAAATATGTGTGCTGGCTGTTTCATCGTTGCCCCGTCTTTGATATCACCCTGTGTGGTGGAAAAGGACGTTAAACCCCGAAACACCCACTTACCCACCCTGTATCCAAACAGTTGTGACAGACGTAGGATGGACTTTTCCCGATGTCTGCGCATTCCACATGGCTCGGAACCCAGTCTTTACATTCGATGCACTTCCCCTCTTTGACTCGCTGACCAGGTCGACAAGCAGACAATGCAGTGATCTTCCTCCTCTTCCGATGGTTCATATCTCAGAGATTTCTTTGCCTTGCTCTTCTGTGCGTGATTTTTGGCAGTTTTAGCTTTTCCAAGCTGACCTCCTGATGCAGGGTTTTTTTTTTTTTCCTGTTCAGACGGCGTACTCGCTCTCCTTGCAGCGCATTTTTTTTTTAACGGAAAACGGCCATTCAGCCATCTGGATCCCTTAAACTTAAGCGTTGGTCACTGCTCAGAATGTCTGACTGCGGTCCTTAGAAATAGTGGAAACTTGGTCGAAATAAAAATCTTGAAAGTTGCGTTTAGTAATTAGGTATTTAACTGGTTCTCAACTCACCTGTGTGCTCCACGTGCAGGGCAGGTTCAGATGGGAGAAAGCGTGATCAGGTCGACGGACACCCCCACCCCCCCACCCCCACCCCGCCCTCAGCGACCCCTTATAAAAGCATAAAAACCGCTCAGGATTTGTGAATGTCTACCTCCGGGACAAGTCCGTCCACCGCCGGGGCATGTCCGCCTACGGGGCGGACTTGCCCCTGCTGAGGGGGGCGGACTTGCCCCGACACAGGCATCCATCTTGTCCGAGATATCAGCTGTCATTGACACCAGCTACAACCGTAAGGATACTTTCAAACGAAAGCTTGGATACTGATCTTTGTTCAGTGCTATGAGTGTCTGTCTACCTTCATTAGAAATAGCGGAAACCTGACCGAAACAATAATTCTTAAAACTTACTTTTAGTACTAAAAATCAGGTTTTTTGTTCTCATTTGAGCAGCGTGCGCAATATAAAAGCCAAATTCACATGGGAGGAAGCCTGGCGATCGGATGACGTAGTGATGTCACCAAAACAACGATTTATCTCATAGTTTTCAAACAAAAGCCAAAGGACGGACTTGCCCCGAGGGCGGACTAGCCCCGGTCTCCCTTACTCCCTGTGTGTGTGTGTGTGTGTGTGTGTGTGTGTGTGTGTGTGTGTGTGTGTGTGTGTATGTGCGTGCGTGCGTGCGTGCGTGCGTGCGTGCGTGTGTGTGTGTGTGTGTGTGTGTGTGTGTGTGTGTGTGTGTGTGTGTGTGTGTGTGTGTGTGTGTGTGTGCTGATCTACCCAGGCTGGAACGATGTAGGGTGGCGAGACCCCAACATGTACACGCCAAACCTGGACAGGTTAGCTCGGGCGGGCACCATTCTCAGCAACTCTTACGTACAGCCGCTGTGTTCACCGTGAGTACACCTACAGCCTTTAATTATGATATTATTGTTAAAAAAATATTCTGTATCGAGGCCTGGTTATGTTGAAATCGCCATCGTCCCAGAGCCTTCACGACCAGTTTTAGAGATTTGTGCAGCACTTTCAGCAAGAAAATTAGAGGTGAAAATTAAACGCAAAACCCCATGGAATGCTCACAAGAAGATGATAGTTCTGTGTTTGTTCGTATCCATTTCAGAACTCGGAGTGCCATCCTGTCAGGGTATTTTCCTTATCACATCGGGCGACAGGTGAGACACACAGACACGCACAGACACACACACACACACACACACACACACACACACACACACACACACACACACACACACACACACACGCACACACGCACACAAACGCACACACGGACACTATGGCGCTCAGTGTCAACAAGATACTTTACAAAGCAAGATACGAAAATGTAGGGACGATATGGAATTTCTAATTTCAAATACAATTCCAACAAGTCATTGCTCTTTGACGTTGGGGGTTGAGGGTGTTAACTGCGCCATATCTGGAATTTGACATTCAGGATTTTCACTCAAATTTCAATCTTCAAATTTTGCGTTTGTATATGAAATTTGAAATGGCACATCGTCCCGGCATCGAAAACCATAGGTTAATTGTGGACGAAATCAATTTGGTATATTGTTTCATATGTATATTGGACTTCTAATGCTCGGATCGTGAGTTCGATCCCGGCTGGGGCCAAAAATATTTGTGCTGGCTTTTTCATCGTTGCCCCGTCTTTGATATCACCCTATGTGGTGGAAAATGACGTTAAACCCCCAAACCCCCACCAACCCACCCTTTTCGTATGAATAAGTTTGTTTTATTCTCTTTTACTTTCACAGCACAGCGTTATCCTATGGCGACAGAAAGCATTCCTCTCCCCAGCCTTAAAACTCCTCCCCGAAGCTCTGAGGGAATTTGGCTATGCCACTCATATGGTTGGCAAGTACGTGCTATTCACCGGTTTTCGTTGCACAGTCGGGAAGGACTTAACTCTTAAGAGCCCAAGCCCCACCACGCCCCTGCCCACCATGTGATGCAGCTGAACAAGCCACTGCACACCAGTAGGAGCCACTTCAAGCCACTAAGGGCCGCTCCTACACGTTGCCAGGATCGGCACTAGCGGGCTGGACACGCTGGAAACCCTCCGGTGCGGGCGCGGCAATAGAAAGCCGTCCTATTTTTCCTGGCGCCAGCTAGCCGCAGGCAGCCCCGTACAGCCAATTGATCAATCACTGCCGTCGTGGGCCTTCCGCGCTGGGCTCGAGACCGCTGCAGATTGCATAATAGTATCTTGAAGAAACATGTGGTGGTGTGAAGATTTCAAGAGAAACTGCCATTTTTGCATGAGTTTTTAAGAGTTATACAAATCGCCAGCATGCAGTGTGTCCGAAAGGGGAGCCGGGGTGGCCGAATGGTAGAGCGTTGGACTTCTAATGCTCGGGTCGTGAGTTCGTATCCCGGCTGGCGCCAAATATTTGTGCTGGTTTTTTTCATCGTTGCCCCGTCTTTGATATCACACGTATGTGGTGGAAAAGGACGTTAAACCCCCAAACTCCCACCCACCCTGTGTCCGAAATGAATAGACGACTCCAGTCAAAAGGCACAAGCCCCAAGTATTCAACCAATCGCGGGCCGCGGCATAATGAGAACAACACATGGCATCGTCTGGCAAACTTTCTTGACAGGCACTACAAAGAGGGAAGCACATGTATTTCGGTAAGACTGAAAAGAAGGCAGTAAGTCCTTTGACGTCATTTGAGGAATAGGACCATTACGTCAGCCCCTTTCATCTGGAAATCACCCCTTTGTCCACAAACTGACGTGATGGACATACTGTGTTTTGCCAATACGCAGCAAAATAAAGGGGCGGGGCTTTGACCTCGGGGCTTCCCCAGTGGAGTCGTCTATTATTCAAACATAAGATTTAGTTGTTGTTTTTTTCCCTTTGTTTGTAAGTATGACTGATTCGAGTCAAAGAGCCTTCGTCCATTACTTCTGTTTCGTGAAAATGAAAAATAAGCAATGTTCTTACTAAATTTTATTTCTTAATCTCGTAGTTTAGGTATTGTGTCTTCGAGAAATTCATGTTTAACTGGGTCAGGGTACTGCAGATGGCATCTTGGTTACTGTAACTGGCAGTACACACCGACCTTCCGCGGGTTTGACACTTTCTACGGCTTTTACAACGGCGGTGAAGATTACTACTCCCACGAAGCAGGTGTGTGTGTTTGTGTGTGTGTGTGTGTGTGTGTGTGTGTGTGTGTGTGTGTGTGTGTGTGTGTGTGTGTGTGTGTTGGGGGGGGGGGGGACACTTAATTTCCACAATGCGGATGAAGATTAGCATTCCCACGAAGCAGGTCGACGTTTGTATTTTCTTATATTCTATACGTTCAGCTTCGTTTAGTTGGCTACGTAATAATAGGCATGTTTAGGACTTCGTAAGGAGGACTTCGCTGAGCAGCGTAACCCACTTGCATGTAAAGTAGGCTCACACGGCAGATGCTGCGAGTGGCTAACGCGCTGTGATTAGCTAATGGTACTCCTAACTTGCCTAATTTACATGTAAATGAGTTACGCTGCTCAGCGAAGTCCTCCTTGCGAAGTCCTACTAAACTTGCGTATTGTGTGCCTTTAGTTTCGTACGCGAAACTTCCGTCTACTGGCGTGTGCGTGTTGGCGTGCGTGCGTGCGTGCGTGTGTGTGTGTGTGTGTGTGTGTGTGTGTGTGTGTGTGTGTGTGTGTGTGTGTGTGTGTGTGTGTGTGTGTGTGTGTGAAAGAAGAAGGCTACATTTTCAAAGTGCACGTGGCGATTTCTTTAATATATTAATCTCCATTGTTTGGCAGAGGGAGCGTACGATTTCCGAAGAGACGAAGCAGTCAGCTGGGAAGATGCAGGGAAATATTCAACGGTAAGTTTCAACATGGATCAGATAATTCTCCATACTTAATAAATCATTATCGACAATCATCATCATCATCATCATCAGTTATTGTATATTAATAAATTTGTGTTACAAACACTCAACACACTGGCAGTCATGTGGAGCAGACAACCTATTTCGCCGTTAACGGTATTTGTCTCCCCCTGCCAGCGACTTTTCTCGCTACAGTATTTTGCATACAAAGTTTGCCTGTAGTACAGCCACGCAAAGCATTTCCCACCACCACCCCTTAACTTGCCTCCCAAGTAAGCGTTTATGGATGCAGGATATGTTTTTTTGTCTGTTCTGCTACCAGAGCCTGTTTGCAGACCGCGCCATGGACGTTCTGATGACACACGACAAGTCACAGCCCCTGTTTCTCTACTTACCTTTCCAGGCCCCCCATTTCCCGCTCCAGGTAATTCAATGAGCAAAACGGTTACAAATTGTGTTACACAGAGCTTACGAAATTAGTTCGAGTGGTTTGCCACGAAAGAAACCACCGGATGTTTCAGGGTTTTTTTTTTTTTGTTTTTTTTGCCGTAGCTGTCGTCCTGCAAAAACGAAGAGCCAGTGATCACTCTTCCCATGCAGGTACAGACTACAGTTCTCTCCCTTGCGGCGTCT
>JACVVK020000037.1:775000-937500 GCA_018292915.2 Batillaria attramentaria | reverse complement strand
CACGATATACCGACCAACACAATAAAACGCGAATTTATCGGCATGAAAGCCGAAACACAAGCCGAAACTCACGGTGACTGCCACAGCCGTGCCGGCACTACTTCTCATTGCTGCTTATCATTGTGATAGACTAGTTCGAACGTGCAGACTCACTTACAATCGGGACAATTCCAAAACAGAAGTTTTCTTCTCAAAGCCAAATTATCTTAGACATGACGCCTTTAAAGTTTAAGAATAAATCGTGAAAGAAACCTTTTTTTAAACTTCAAAAACAAAAGAAGGCCTCTCTTACTCATTATTATTATTATTATTATATGATATGAAGATCATGATGATGGAGACTTGGTATAGCGCACGGATCCATCATAACTTTGTGCTCACGGCGCTTAGGGAGAGATTTTTTTAAAAAGAAAGAAGAAGATAATTTTTAAAAAGTGCAGATGATTAATTGGGTGATGCACTGAAGAGATGAGTCTTCAGGCGTTTCCCGAACTGCCTCCTTCACTGACTCAGGAAGAGAGTTCCACAGTTTGGGAGCTGCATTTTTAGAAGGACTGTGCATTATACCTCTTCTCTCTGGTGGTGTCAGTCGGACGCTGTATATGTATGGCAGGCTGGGTGACTGGAAGCTGATTGAGGGTTCCCCCGGTGACTTTAACGACTGGTACCCACCACCAGATGATGATGTGGGCCAGACGACGGCAATACACGATGCAGAGGACACAGTCAGCGCTAGACAGCTTAGACTCTTCAACATCAAAGGTTAATATTGCTCACACAAGCGCACACACGTACGCACGGCCTCACACACACACACACACACACACACACACACACACACACACACACACACACACACACACACACACACACACACACACACACACACACACAAGCACACACATTTTCGTGTAAAAGATAGATATGGAGAGAAAGATAGAGAGGGGAGGGGGGCGGGTGGGTGTTTGAGAGGTTAACATCCCATTCACCACGTCAGTATTAGTGATATGAAAGGGCAACGAGAAAAAGACCAGCACAAATATTTGGAGTGTGTGTGTGTGTGTGTGTGTGTGTGTGTGTGTGTGTGTGTGTGTGTGTGTGTGTGTGTGTGAGAGAGAGAGAGAGACAGAGACAGAGATCCGATAATGATATATACAATGTACAAATGGACTTTAGTCTCTACCTGTATTTACTTTCGCATGTCGTGACTAAACCTTTCGTGGGACATTCAGTTTCAAAACAAAATTCTGTAAGCCTTTAGTAACCTAAAATTTGAATACGGGTTGATTTATAACCGCTGGTTTTAACGCCCCTGTTTTGCAGATGATCCCACGGAGCGAAATGACGTCAAAGACGAATACCCGGAAGTGCTGGCAGAGATGAAAGAGAGGCTGAGGAAATGGCGGGAGAGCCTGGTGCCAGCAAACTTTCCTCCAGATGACCCAGCTGCTGATCCTAATAACTTTGACGGCGTTTGGAGTCCCGGATGGTGTTGAAAATTAAACGAAGACCAGACGGTCGGTGGTCTAGTGGTTAAGCGACTTCGTCACCTATGCGAGAGGTCAGGTTCGAGTCCCACTCGGGGCAAAGAATTTTTCCTTCTCGTGCGTGGCACCGTTCATTCGGACCGATCGTCGGGGGTTCTCTCCGGGTACTCCGGCTTCCTCCCCCTCTGCTTTGGAAATGTTCAGCCCGCAAAATTTAAAAGCAAATGCAAATCTAAATTCCGAAACTTTAATAGTTGAACTGACCCTTTGCACCGCGTGACTGAAATGTGTTCATGTCCAATGTGTGAGAGAATACGTGTTTTGGGTTCAGTTCGCGGCGCTTTGAGCCGATTCAAGAAACTGGGTAAAGCGTCTACGCAGTACGCATTCTTCTTCTTCTTAACATTATTAAATAGTGGTTGTTGTCGTTGTCGTTATCATTTTTCTTGCTGTTGTTGTTGTTGTTGTACCGAGGAAGAACTCCTGCTTGAGTGAACGTAGTTCGTATACTACAAACTCTAGAGACTAGAGGATCCAGAGTCAGTTGAATGGGACTGAAGTGAACGGTGCCAAATATAGTAGAATCGCGAAATTCAGTACGACTATCTATGAGCAGCCTTTGTCATCGTTGTTGTCGTCATCGTCATCGTTGTTGTTGTCGTTGTTGTTGTCGTCGTCGCTGTTGTCGTTTTTGTTGTCGTCGTAGCTGTTTGTCGTTGTCGTTTTTGCTGTCGTCGAAGGTGTTGTCGTCGTCGCCGCTGTCGTCACTGTTGTTGTCGTCGCTGTTGTTGTCGTTACTGTTGTTGTCGTTGTTGCCGATGTTGTCGTTGTTGTCGTTACCATTGTCCTCGTTGCTGTTGTTGTTGCTGTTGTACCGAGAAAGAACTCCTATTCAGTAAGAAAGAACTCCTATTAGTTAGCGAATATTGCCTATATACAGTAGAGTTGTAAATTCCAGTGCCGGTGTAGCATGTTAGATGAACTCCCCGCCAAGAATGACCCCGGGGGACATGAAACATTCAAAATCTGTATCTTCACATACAAGCAAAACTTGAATCAGCGCCAGGCTGTTCCGCGATATCGTGACAAAGCTGGAAAAAATTCATTACTTGAACAAAGGCTTCGCGTAAAGGTTTGTTTTGTGTGGTTGGTTGTTTGGTTTGGGGTTTTTGGGCCTCTCTCTCTCTCTCTCAGAGTGTGTGTGTGTGTGTGTGTGTGTGTGTGTGTGTGTGTGTGTGTGTGTGTGTGTGTTCTCGGGTTTTGTTTTGTTTTTTGTTTTTGTTTTGTTTTGTTTTGTTTTTTGGAGGGGAGGGTTGGTGGTGGTGGTGGGTGGGGGTGGGGGGGGGGTAGGGGTTGTTATATTTGTTGTTCGAGTGTGTGTGTGTGTGTGTGTGTGTGTGTGTGTGTGTGTGTGTGTGTGTGTGTGTGTGTGTGTGTGTGTGAGGGGTATTAGTTACGTGTTTTTGTTGTTTTGTTTTGTTGTCGTATTCAATTTCCACAATGAAACGATCGTAGATTGGCTTTATGCGACGAGGCCACCTTTTTGGAGATCGCTGAACACATTGTACTCCCGCGGCCTTGGACTTCTGTCGCTTCCCTCGGGCCACAAAACCTACCGTACCACCGAAAACCAACTTATTAAAACGCTAGTATATCGTGACACTCTATTGGCTGTGCACAATACCCTCACCTCTTGCATTATTCGTTAGTTGTTAAGCGGTAATGCCCACCTTACACTTGCACTGGATTGTGATTCCAATCTCCAGTAACTTACGCTCATGGCAAACCGGAGAGGATTTTGTTCGACCAAACATGCAGAACAACTCAAAACACGCTTCTGGAAAAATAGAGCAAAGGCATGTCGAGCCGCATGTCACACGAGAAACATGGATAAAGACCACGTTCGCTGTTTGTTCGGACCAAATCATAACGGTCCCCGTATGACATCGGCCTTAAGGCCGCTGCTACACGTAGCCAGGATCGGCACTTGCAGGGCTGGAAACGCTAGAAACCCTAATTAAATCGCAATAGAGAGCCGTCCTATTTTTCCTGGCAGCCACAGGCAGTCCCGTACAGCCAACTGACCAACCACTGCCCAAACCTTGCAACGCCGCAGGCTGTGTGTGCGGCAAAACCCCTGCCCGCTAGCAACCAGCCGAGCACGGCAACATGCTGACTGGCAGTCGTGTAGCCGTACACTTTATCGAGAGCGACTGCACCTGTTTGACCGCTAATCATGTTACACCTGCAGCCGTGAGAACGGTAGGGAAGCGTGCACTATCATTGCTATGTCGCAACTGAAACCATTAATCCTTTCTCATGCCCCCCCCCCCCACCCCCAACACAAACTGAACTGCTTTCTTAGTCACTAACAGGAGATTGTTCATGCGTAGTAAAGTATTCCATTTTTTTTTAAAATCCTGGCTGGAAGGCAGACTTGAAAGGATCTAGCGCCAGTGACAATATATGAGACATACGCTACTATTCCCCGTAATTACAACGGCCCTTCTGATTATTTTTAAGGGATATTCACGCCGTTGCTAGGCGTCTAAGAAATCGTTGTTTTCATTGTATCTAATAAACGAACCGTGAGTTCACTTGGCCCATGGTAGCAGGGATATGGGATAAGAAATTGGGCTTTGTCTAGTTCAGATTGAATGTGTTGAGAAGAGAATAACCGCGTCTTTCATCTACGAGAGAGAGAGGCAGGCAGGCAGGCAGACAGACAGACAGAGACAGAGAGAGGCGTACTTCCGCCACGGGACATCAAACCTCTGTAAGCCCACTATGATCTATTTATGGCAATTTGGTTTGAAGCCGATGCGGGTGGGGTGGGTGGGTGTTTGGGAGTTTAACGTCCTTTTCTGCCACATACGGGTGATATCAAAGACGGGGCAACGATGAAAAAGCTAGCACAAACATTTGGCCCCAGCCGGGATTCGAACTCACGACCCGAGCATTGGAAGTCCAACGCTCTACCATTCGGCCACCCCGGCTCCCCTTGAAGCCTATGCGGATGACTACAACAGTGATGACGACAACAGCAGCCAATAGCATGGAAACATCCGAAATTGTACTTACAGAATAGAAATAGAGATGGGTCAGTTTCTACCCAGGTTTAGAAGACTTGCCTTTTTTCGCTCCTGTCCGAAATGTGTTGTACGAAACGAGAAGACTAAAAGCAAACCCAGAAATGCAAAACAAATAGGGGAAGACAATTTTAAGTGTTCAAAATATCGGCTTACTTGTCTGCTTCAAGGAAACGCACAAATATTTTACAAATGCCAGCAGCATGTACCATTAGGTCTGTTCCTCTAGTCTTTGTCACGAACATCGGGTTACAACATTCAAGAATGTGGACATGTGGCTTACACACAATAGACGACTCCACCCGGCAGGCCCCGAGGCCGAAAGCCCCACAACTTTGCTCTGCCGTGTATTGCCAAAGTACAATATGTGCATGACGTCATTTCATGGATAGAGGGGTGGTTTTGAGATGGAAGAGTATGACGTAATGGTCTTTACACCACTCGCCAGTGCAAAGTTTCAGTGAGTTAACTATGAGTGTTTCACGTCCGAAAATAGTAATGAACCAGAGAGCGAAAGTGTGAGTTATGACTTTCCATAACCCACTCAGTGGTTTACGAGTTCACAAAACACACTCCAGTTACGTCATCAATCAGAAAGTGCGTCATTTCAAACATTTGGAATTCATACATCACGGCCAGTGCACAGGTCATTTTGCTCACTTTGGCGGTGAATTTGTTTCCCCTTGGATCACGTAAAAATGATCGCACAGAAAATTCTCTGCGAAGTATTTGCGAGTGCACTTTTGAATGTCAGTACATGAGAACATGCTTTGAATGATATTCTGCTAGACATCAAGTAATTTCAACTGCCCTACACATCATTTCCTCACAAGTCAGTGCGCAGAATTTTGACGGGATACAAAAGTCACTAGTCACCCTACCAGAAAAAATAAAATGTCGCAGAAAATGTATGCAACTAGAGCAGTAGAGGTAAGAGTCTGAATGCTCGTGGTATAAACAGTTTACATGACTAGTTCTCGTGGATTACGGCGAAAGACTAACCCCTCGATGGTTCGATTGTTTGCGTCGAACCATCTCGGGGATAGTCTTTCGCCGTAACCCACTGGAACTAATCATGTAAGCTCTATTTTCCCTCAAATGACGTCATTGGACTACTGCTTTCTTTCCACGTTTCAGTCATATCGAACTACATATGCTTCTCTCTTTGTAGTGTCTGGCAAGAAAGTTTGCCATGCCATGACATGTATTGTGCTCATTGTTCGCGGCTGGCCTGGGGCGAGCCCCATTTGATTAACAGGAGTGGAGTCCTCTATTGCACATACTACTGGGGGTAGAAAAAAAAAACGCGCACAAAAAATTCTTTGCCAAATGTGTTTACCACAAACACTGTCGGTTGTGAAGTGGTGTCACTATAAAAAGGACAGTTGCAGGAGCCCCAGTGTTTCTGCTGTTGGTTTGAATCTTGCACCCTTAGCTGCCCATTCACACTCGGACACCAGCCGTTATGGGATACATCGTGGTCACAACCCTACTGATTCTGCAGCTCTTTGCCATAGGTATACGCTGTTTTCGTTCTTTGTTCCATTTTCAAGAGTGAACGGGAATGAACTCCATTCATTATGCTTAGGAGCAGCGCATTATGAGTTACAGAAGGCCCAGTCTTTACATGTTACTTATGCTTTAGAATGACACATTAAACTTGTTTGGAGAGAAAGCTTTACTGTAACATTAAGTATCCATTTGCTATACCTCGTATAGGTAACGTACTGCAAGCGTTGTTTTCTTTTTTAAATAGCGGGTCTACTTATTCACACGTCTTCATGTATGCATTTGCTTTTAGAGAAACTTACGGTATGTTTGTTTCAGCACCATTACATGCATATCTACCTGCTGCAGAATTATGGATACTACCGTTGGTTTTGGGATAGGTCCCGCTTTTCAGCGTGTTACGTTTTTTCACGGTGCAACGTATCGGGTTTGTTTGTTGTTGTTATTGTTGTTGTTGTTGTTTTACACAAGGCCCCACTTTTATAATTGTTGTCTTCTAATTCCAGAATAGGCCCAGTCTTTACGTGTGTGTTCCATTTGCTACGTGACTACGTTTGAGAATTTTGGTTTTAGCGTATGCCGTTACGTCATGCGTTGCAGTTGCTTTAAGTGATGGGGACACTAAGCTAGCACCAGGGGCAGCTTGTGGTGGTCAAGTAACAAAACAATGTCAAGAGGGAACAACATGCCAGACAACATGCAGTAAGTGCTTTGTGCTTTAGGCTTCCTTTAATCTCAATTGTCCATTTTGCTTGTTGCACTTTGACCTGCAGAACTCTGATTCACTGTCGTGATATGAATAAATTACTGCCACTATTCCACTTTAATGTCACGTGGCAGTTAGCTTCCTTGTGCGCCTGTATGCAAAAGACTCAACCACAAGAATATGTTCAGCCCACCAAATTTGAAAAATAAATGCAATTTCAAATTCCGAAATTTAAATAGCTGAGCTGACCCTTCGCACCACGTGATTGTAATGTGTTTATGTCCAGTGTCTGAGAGAATGCGTGTGATTCACGTGAGCGTGCGTGTTGGGTTCAGTTCGCGGCGCTTTGAGCCGATACATGAAATTGGGTAAAGCGCCTATACAATACTCATTATTATTGTTACTATAAACACTTTCAATGATTGTTTAAAAATCCACCGTATTATTACGCTTGGATTAAAAAACTGCAATTTCCTCAGCTACCTTTCGACCCCGACTAACATTAACTGGGATAGTATGTACACTGTAGTATCTTGGCTTGTACACTATAATACTATCTTCACGGTCGCTTGTTCTCCTGTCCGTCTGCAGTTTGCCACAGAAGAGATTCTCGTTGAGCGTCCATCCACGTCATCCAGCCGCCCTAAACAAACTCCTCCAAACTCCCCACCTTCTCATTCACTCCACTAATAATAATAATAATAATAATAATGAGTATTGTATAGGCGCTTTACCCAATTTCATGAATCGGCTCAAAGCGCCGCGAGCTGAACCCAAAACGCACGCTCACGTGAATCACACGCATTCTCTCACACACTGGACATAAACACATTACAATCACGTGGTGCGAAGGGTCAGCTCAGCTATTTAAATTTCGGAATTTAGAACTTTCTGCTCCGTCAGGTGTCGTTTCTATTCTTAGACCAGTTTCTTGCTCAGTCACCTGCTCGTTAACCGCTAAGCTTCTCGCAGAGTATCCAAAGTAGAGTTCCTTGTGTCGAACTTTGATGCTGAGATTGACCAGCATATGGACGACACCAGCAAGGCTGCTCACATGGTTGGTCAAATTGTAATGGTGGCCTGGGGTTTACTAAGCTCATGTCCATATCGTGTGCAACCAAGAATACAATAGTCACGAACGCGCTTTACATTGGCGGTCTTTGAAGCTTCAGACATCGCCAATGTAAAGCGCGTTCGCAAGTATATTAACACTCATCAGTGCAACCTTTTCTCGCGTTTCCACAGGAAACAAAGGTAAATCCAAAATCATTGTCATTCGAAGATCGAAAACACAGATTCTCAATCGGCGTACGTTGCGTCTTCTAACTAGCAATGCCATGTAGGTCTCTGAAAATGTCTCTGAACCAAATAATCTTTGAATGTGTTTCATAATGTTCATCCAAAACTCTTGGCGAATCGTTACCTGACAGTAAGCCTAGCCTTCCACCCATACGTCCTCCATCGCTCTACACTATCTCTTACAATTTTTTTGTCAGAGAAGAATGCAGGCCAGACGTGCGAGTCTACGGACAAGTGTGTTGCCCACTCCGAGTGTAACAGACTGGTTCAGATCCTAAGAAATGCACCTGTAAAGACGGCTACTCCGGTGATACATGCAGTAAGTATATTGTCCACGCCTGTCATTCTTATGTCGGTTTACTGCATAATAACATGCATCACTGAAACCGCAAACGAAAGCATGAAAGCAACCTGCTGCAACATTTTCTTGATTCAAGCCCTTGATAAAGATGTTTGCCCTTCATCTGAGGCAAAAAAAGGGCTTCAAAAGTGATTGCCATATAAAATGATGTGATCTCTAAGTAAATCACGTCACGCACCGTCGTCAAATTCATTTTGCAATATGATATAGTAATCTCTGCTGGGTGAAATAAGACTTTCCTGTAGGATAGGGAGCCGGGATAGCCCATTGGTAGATCGCTGGACTTTCAATGTGAGTTCGAATCACGGCTGGGGTCAAACATTTGTACGGGTCTTTTTCTCGTTGCTCCGTCTTTGATATCACCCATACGTGGTGGAAAAGGACGTGAAACTCCCAAACACCCACCCTTCCTTCTGTAGGGCCACAATCATGCACCTCGCAGTGGTTGTAGTTCTGCCCTCTCCATACTTGAGTATGAACTACCTGATGGTATACCTTATCTGTTGCCGTTCCCAAACCTGGCAGAATTGGCGGGGCTTGTCGTGAGACTAGCAACTGCAACATGCAAAGGAGATTATGCGAGTGTGCCGATGGCTACCACGCTCGTGGTCTCAAATGCACAAAATGTAAGCTTAAGAAGGTGAAGGTGAACGTTGACACGGGTGAAAATGGGGACAATGAAGAATTACATACTACACAGAATTCTACTGCTTTAACAGGCCCGTCAATTACCACGTGTCTATTACTGGTGTCGGCAGGTGGAAGCGTATTGCATTCAGAGCACTACTTAAACGTTTTGAGCGCAACTGTTCCAAAGTGAAAGTATATCAAATGGGTCAAAGTTCACACACCCTTATTTCAATATATCAGTACCTAAGATAGCGAAAGATCTTCATGATGGAGAGATAAAAGTTACCGCTTGAATTATCGCGAGTGGACCATCGGGTAAGGGAAGGTAGCTCAAAAACTATCACCCCCTCCATGCATCAAACTGAAGGTATCGATCAGCAGCAGGTGTTACTTTTGTCCGGCAGGTGAAAGGCTGTGAGAGTGTTCATGCCTGTAACATTCCCTTCAAAAATTCAAATCGAAAAACAGGAAGGAATTCCCCCTTTGTGCTTAAGACCGGCCTGTCATATCCAATTCCTTGAAAAGAATGTAAGCAGTGCAAACCTCTGTGAAAAAAAAGGTTTAATTAATCCTTAACACCCACAACTAGCATGCAGTGCGTTGAAAGATACACCTTGTAGGCCTTTTAAGCTCACAGACCGACCTAGACTTATTACGGTGAAGCAAATAAAAGCGACATAAAAGGGACAGAAACCACTTAACTTTCACAAAGGACGGCACGGGTCAACGTTTCGGCTTTCGCCTTCCTCAGGACACAAACAAATGGACACAAACTTCAACAAAGAAAAGAAAAGTTAAATTAATCCTTAACATCCACGACTAGCATGCAGTGCGTTTAAAGATACACATTGTAGGTCTTTTAAGCTCGCTTGTGTCCTGTGGAAGGCGAAAGCCGAAACGCTGACCTGTGCCGTCCTTTCTGAAAGTTAAGTGGTTTCTGTTCCTTTTATTTGCTTAACTTGTAACAACTTCGCAGTCATTACCGTTTCCTTTTTTATTACGGTGAGTTGAACATGATACCATTATTTTAGTTGTGTACAAAATATGAACCATTTTGGGGCTGTCGTTGCGAAGATATGAGGCAAAACGTAAACCCAAACACCCATCATCTGTCGAATGCCTGGAATCTGCAGGTATTCAGGAGGTTTCTGCATGTATCAAGTCGTAACGTCAGATGCCGTTGTTTAGGTGAGGCCCATCGTAAGATTGAGGCCATGTTGTTTAGGCCCGAATGTAGAATGGTCACAAAAAAGGTAAGAGGGCGTGTGCAACGAAGAATACAATAGTCATGAACGCGCTTTACATTGGCGGTCTTTGAAGCTTCAGACACCGCCAATGTAAAGCGCGTTCGCAAGTATATTAACACTCATCAGTGCAACCTTTTCTCGCGTTTCCACAGGAAACAAAGGTAAATCCAAAATCATTGTCATCCGAAGATCGAAAACACAGATTCTCAATCGGCGTACGTTGCGTCTTCTAACTAGCAATGCCATGTAGGTCTCTGAAAATGTCTCTGAACCAAATAATCTTTGAATGTGTTTCATAATGTTCATCCAAAACTCTTGGCGAATCGTTATCTGAGAGCAACCCTACGTCCTCCATCGCTCTACACTATCTCTTACAATTTTTTGTCAGGGAAGAATGCAGGCCAGGAGTGCGTGTCTACAGCAGAGTGTGTTGCCCACTCCGAGTGTAAACAGACTGGTTCAGATCCTAAGAAATGCACCTGTAAAGACGGCTACTCCGGTGATACATGCAGTAAGTATATTGTCCACGCCTGTCATTCTTATGTCGGTTTACTGCATAATAACATGCATCACTGAAACCGCAAATGAAAGCATGAAAGCAACCTGCTGTAACATTTTCTTGATTCAAGCCCTTGACAAAGATGTTTGCCCTTCATCTGAGGCAAAAAAAGGGCTTAACTTGTAACAACTTCGCAGTCATTACCGTTTCCTTTTTTATTACGGTGAGTTGAACATGATACCATTATTTTAGTTGTGTACAAAATATGAACCATTTTGGGGCTGTCGTTGCGAAGATATGAGGCAAAACGTAAACCCAAACACCCATCATCTGTCGAATGCCTGGAATCTGCAGGTATTCAGGAGGTTTCTGCATGTATCAAGTCGTAACGTCAGATGCCGTTGTTTAGGTGAGGCCCATCGTAAGATTGAGGCCATGTTGTTTAGGCCCGAATGTAGAATGGTCACAAAAAAGTGAGAGGGCGTTCCAAATGTCTGACTTGTACAATACTTGAGGAAACACATTTATAAAAACTGTCACCATGTCCTAATGGTTCATTCGCAAGCAGTGTTTAATAGTCTCAGAAGTGATATTCTTCCTCTTCCACTTATTATTATTACAATTATCATTATCAATATTATTATCTGTAGGTGGAGCGGAGAGCATGACTGTACCCTTGGCTCTGCTTTGGGCCGCAGTGGTGACGTCACGCTTCCTGTAGGCCCTAGGCAGTGACCGGAAGTCTCAACCTCAAGTGATCAGAGACATCATACAGACTTGAAGAAGCGACGTACGACATCGGTTGCTTTTAGTTCGATTTTATACAAACACTTTATACAATAAAATAAAGTAAATCTAAATTTAAAATTTGCCTGCTAGACACTGAGATTTATCCTGCTATTGTATTGAGGATTACTGTATTCACTTTTTCCAAAGGACATCTGATATCAAAGGATATCTGATACAAAATGTTGGAGTTTCTTCTTCCTCTTCTCCTTCGTCTTCATCCTCTTTTGCCTCTTTGGTGTATTCAGATTACCAATTTTGTACGAAGACACAAACTGTATGGCTGTACATGAATCACGTGACCAAAGCTAACTACCCCGGACTCTACGAATGCCTGAATATTCATATGGCTAAAGGCTATAATATGAAGCAATAGCAATGTTTTTCCTCTTGCTTTTGTTTCTGTTTGTTTCTTGTTATTCTTTGAGACACCAAAGACGACAGGGACGATGTCCCGTTATCAGATCTCTTTGGAGCGTTGTCCTTGCTTTCAGAAACTTCAACTGTGTTGCTGCTTTTTGTAGGCTTTTTTTTTCTTTTTGGGTTTTTTAATTTTTTTTTTTATTTATTTATTTATTTTTTTTTTTTTTTTGGGGGTGGGGGGGGGGGGTTTGTTTTTTTGTTTGGTTTTGTTTGTTTGTTTTTTGGTAGTTGTTTTGTTTTGGTTTGCGGTTTTTTGGTCGTTTTTTTTGTTTTTTTTTTTTTTTTTGGGGGGGGGGGTCTTTTTGTTTTAATTCCCGTTGCTTAAGCGTCCGAACACTTTCAAAGCTTCACAGTCATAAAGTATTTCATTGTTAAGCCGTTCAAGCGTCATTGGCGCCTATATTTTGCGTAAACATTTATTTTCAGATCGGATTTTTTTACCCTTCAGGCTCATAAGTAACATGTTCTTGTTCGCCATCATAGAACACTTTCTTCGAAAACAAGTTGAACACTTTGTTTGTTTGAGCCCTGGCATTCCTATCATAAAGAAAGAAATACAACAGAGAACTGAATAATTACCAGAAAAGAGTTTACTGGTGTTGATGAGAGATGTGGTTTTTGTGTGGGGGGTCCATTTTTGTCGGTTCTGTTTTTCTCCTCTAGGAAAACGCGTCGTTAAGTTAATTCCCTTCTCCACTACCCCCCCCCCCCCCTCCCTCCCCTCCCCATTCCCCCCCTTTGGCCAATTGCAAATTCTTCTTTTGTGGAGCCGACAAATTACGGACAAATTATTGTGGAGCCGACAAATTACTCTGCATGATCTGGGACCTCTTTTGTCTCGGAGACAGAAATGGACAGTCCCGTACTCTAACTGCTCCTCCCTGACTGCAGCCTCTGTCTCATGGTGTGCGTGTCGCCATGACTGCAGTGGCAACCAATCAGATCCGGTTTTCGTCACCCCCACGTGACTCCCTAATTCATGAGGATACTGCGCCTGGTGACGATTAACTCTGGGAATTAGTGTTGAGTTGTGGTTGGGTAAATCACAAGTTAAAAAAGTCTTTGAAGCTGGTATATGACTTTCCTGGTAGGTCCTGCTACATCAAAACGCATCTGCTGGTTAATTGATCTAGCAATGTCTATTTGTCCTATTGCATTTGCTTCCTTCTGCCCGCAGTTTACAACTGTATACTTGCCCATGTTTTCACGTTTTTTTTACAAATAAAACTTGCAGTCGCATTGTGTTGCTGTTTCTTGTGTGTGTGTGTGTGTGTGTGTGTGTGTGTGTGTGTGTGTGTGTGTGTGTGTGTGTGTGTGTGTGTGTGTGTGTGTGTGGTTTTGTTGTCTGGGGTGGGGGGGGGCACTTTAAACGGAGCAGGTTTGTATTTTTTCATGTCCCTTACGTTCAGCTTCGTTTAGTTGAGTTTGTAATATCGTGTGCGTTTAGTTTCGTACGTGAAAATTCCGTCTACTGGCGTGTGCGCGTGCGTGCGTGCGTGCTTGTGTGCGTGTGCAAGCTTGTGTGTGTGTGTGTGTGTGTGAGTGAGAGAGAGAGAGAGAGAGAGAGAGAAGATAAACTAATAAGTACACACACACACACACACACACACACACACACACACACACACACACACACACACACAGACGCACATATTTTTCAACACGCAATTGACGGCAGTTCACGACATTTATTTATATAAAGAGAATTTTAAAACTAGAAATCACATAATCATGAAACGCTGAAAACATCGGATTTACTGTAGACGTTAAGCACTTTTATATTCTCAGGCAAAATGAACTTGACTTTTTGAAATACTACTTTATCATCCCTTTCTGGAAATTCAGGCTTCTCTCCCCAGGGGAAGCATGTCGCCGCGGTGCAGCGCCACTCAATACCTATCCTTTTGTTTACAATTTTGCTCAGTTTGAACTTGAACCTTGGCGAAGGTCCCCCAAAAAGACTTTTATATGTGTGTGTGTGTGTGTGTGTGTGTGTGTGTGTGTGAGAGAGAGAGAGAGAGAGAGAGAGAGAGAGAGAGAGAGTAAGTTTTAGTTATGTGTGTGCGAGTGTTTCAGATATAATTATGTGTGTGAGTAGTATTATATTTTAAGCGTAAGTGCTTTGGAATTATACGGATTGTGTGTGTGTGTGTGTGGTGTGTGTGTGTGTGTGTGTGTTGTGTGTGTGTGTGTGTGTGTGTGTGTGTGCGTGCGTGACTGAGGTTTCTGTTAGTGCAAGTTTTCTCTGTTATTATTATGTCTTATTATTTAATGGTGGTCTATAATTTCCCTTCTGGGGTTAATAAAGTAATTTGAATTTGAATTCGAAATCCTGAGTAACCGACGATCACTACCCAAAGGGCAAATGATCTGCCAAACCATCGATTTCCGAAACCTTTGCCCAATCCCTATGACCTCGAACACTGAGCAAGGTCATCCAAAATGTATGTACAGATGCCTTTCATACCAGTTACAAATTTGTCCTGTTTGGGTCGCCTAATGTTGGTGGCTCCTGAGTTAAAAAAAAAAACAACCCAAAAACTGTGGATTTCTTTTGATCCGGTGACCTTGACCTTGAGGAATGGCCGTTTAAATGCTTGGACAAGTCTTGTCACAATTACGATTGTGTCAAGTTTTTGGGGGTATCTACCATTATCAATGTATATATTATTTTCTGAGGAAACGCCAATGCTATTTTTGCAAGAGACAGACAGACATAGTATTACATACAGACGACGGGCGCTACATGTATGACTCAGAAGTAACAACAACATTATGACAGCAGATGCACCAAGAGACAAGACTAGGCTACTGCTAGAAGATGTCCACAAAAATACACGACCCGTGTCTAATGATCTCAACATTAATTTCTTCCCGACAGCATTGCTCTTATACGAGTAATCGAGATAATAAACGGCTGCAGAGTTAAATACTTGAAATACATAGCAATCAAAAATATTACTCCAAGCGGATCTTATAATTATGTCCTCATGGAAACGTCATGCACAAACTCCACACAAAAAAAACCCAACAAAAAACAACCCGCCCCCCCCTCCCCCCCAAAAAAAAACAAAAACAAAAAAACCAAGAACAAACAAAAACACAAAAACAAAAAACAAAAAAACAAAACCAACCCCCCCCCCAAAAAAAAAAAAAAAAAAAACAACAACCAAAAAACAAAAAAACAAACAAACAAAAAAACAAAACAAAACCAAAACAAACAAACAAACAAACAAAGAAAGACGGGTCCTAGGTTTCAGAGAGAGATGGTGAGTAGTGTCAAGATGATGATTATTTTCTTATTTTATGTTTGATCTTCTTCTTTTTGGGCCTGAGGCTCATTATTTTAAATACTGTTTTCTGTAATTTATTGAACAACGTAGTTTTTACAGCTTTCTGTTATTGAATGCTCCACGGGCTGTAAGAGAACTATCCTTTTCTTCTTCTGCGTTCCCTGTTCTGGACTCCGCCTCAGATGATTAGGTTTGTGGTCTTTATATAAGCAGTGGTCTTCAAGAGGTCTGTTTTGCTGCCCCAGAGTTTCTCTGCCAGTGTGGCTCCGTTCGGCCAGTGTTGTGTCCTTGCTTCTTTGAAGAGGGGGCAGGACTGCAGAATGTGTTCGGGGTTTGAGGGGCTGTTCCGCACGGACAGTCTGGTGAGTGTGACAGCCCAAGGCGGCACAGGTGGGCACGCAGTCTGCAGTGTCCAGTTCGTAGTCTGAAGATGGTGGTCTGTTCATAACGCTGGAGCTGTGGCATCTGGTCGTTAGATGGGGGATTGTGTTGCGCCGTCCAGATTGTCTTGTACTGATATTGTACTGAGTTAAAGTAGAAAGTAGTTGTTCTTGAGAACAACCATAGAAACAACAATGCTTGACGTATTACTATTCAGCTCTTAAAACGTATTTGTATTTCAGTTAAAATCATATACTAGTCATGTAAATGATGAAAAGCAGAGCTGAGGAGGCAATGCACAGTGAAGTAAGTTAACAAGGGTGGGTGGGTAGGTGTTTGAGGGTTTAACGTCCTTTTTCACCACGTACAGGTGATAGCAAAGACGGGACAACGAGAAAAAAGCCAGCACAAAACTATCATCCGTCTACACAATTTCAAAAAGACCGGCCCCGTAGTGTAGTGGTCAGCACTTCGGACCATGGACCGGGAGACCCGGGTTCGAGTCCCAGCCGAGGCAAGCGGGATTTTTCCTACCTAGGTCGGCTCCTACCCAGAGCGGGTGTGCTATGGGCCCAATGGGGAGGCTGTTGCCACACAGCCGAGATTGAACCACTTCACGGGTGCGACTTTGGGGGTGCTTCCCTTGGTATGACACGTCTATGATGTAGATGATTACACGGCCGGCACCGCAAGTGCCGTAGTTCCCGGGCCTGGTTAATGCCGGGATATTTATGACAGGAAGCGTGGAATGCGGCCCTGTCCCGCAGTCCCAAACCACATGGACCTCCATAGTATCATCTTACAATCATCCCCATCTTACTATCATCATCATGCACAAGAACAATTGTCCCAGCTTCCGAGTCCTCCGTGGGTTCCACCCATTACCTGGGAGGAACACCACTGAGTCTGGCAAAGAGTTGGGGTAGCAACAAAACAAAACAAAACAAAACAAAACAAAAAAACGTTTCAAACTGTCGCCATGTTTAGAACCCTATTTTGAATGGGTCTCAAGTAAAGGTTTACGTGACAAACTGATCAAGTTTAGACTAGGCATCTCTGATATTAAACTACACAAGTTAAGATATTCATCTGGCGAACAACTACTAAATTGCCCACTCTGTAATCACCGTTTGGAAGATGAAATTAATTTCCTTTTCACTTGCACAGCACTTAGCGATCTTAGAAGTGGATTTATCCCACTGAAATATTATAAGTACCCATCTTATAGTACCTTACGTCTATTATAATTATGAAAACAACACATGTTTGTTTATACATTTACACAAGGTATATATATATTACGGTCTAGAATGTCGCAGCAAACAGGTGTCACAGTAAAGCTTGTGTTTTCTGCATTTTTTTGTATGCCTGTACACGTGACCCCCCCCCCCCCCCCCTACTTACGGGGCTGGAAGCCCTTCAGTAATAAATAAAGATTTCAGAGGTCAGATTTCCGATTACCACTAAACTGGTCATGTTATAACAGTTTAAGGTTTCATATACTGCCAGGCCAAAAACGTAAACCCAAGTGGATCTCATAATTATATCCGTAGGAAAACGCCATGCACAAATTTCACAGAAAAAAAAATTCGGGTCCGGGTTTCAGATCTGTCGATCGTCTCTGGTGGTTTTGCCTAAAATGTCTTGTCTTGAGTCAGTCATTGTGGGACTTTGTGTCGTCTGAACGACCGGTGGGGTTTGAACTGTTTAGAAGTCAAATGGAAAGTTGTTCTGCCTAAAGTCCATGTTGGTCTTGTGTAAAATTCGAGTGGGTGTTTCTCTCCTTTCATGACCAAGCTAGCGTAAAATGTGTGACTGAACCATCTCAAATGTTGGCAGAGTCCGTTGTATTCAAAAGCGTTCACGTGGATCTATTCAGCAGCCTTCAATGGTAAAGACCCTCTTTCTCCTCTGCTCTCTTTGCTTTGTTTAAGTCAAGATCTGTCCACAATAGTCTTGCTCTTAGTCTATTGCGAGCTAAACTTGGATTCATTGTGATTTCCTCCTCCTGAAGACGTGATCGTGCTCAGAATAGACCGCGAGTAATTAAATAATGAACTTTGAATCTGACACTCCTATGAACTGACGTGATGGTGAAGCATTATAAACTGGTAGAAGCAAACTGATCCGCCAGCCAGGTAATGCGTTGTTGACAGGTCACTTCGAATGCTCCTTGTCTTTTTTTTTTGGAGGGGGGTGGGGGGGGGGGGGGGGGCTGACGTGGATTGCAGTCGGATTTTACTGGCTCCAGTAGGACGTGCCACCTGAGAGAATTGAGTTTGTGTCCTGTACAGTTTCCAAATGCTCCGGCATCGAATGATCTTCTTTGATACACGGCTTGGGGTGGTAGTAATGGTGGCGATGGTGTGGTGGTGGTGGTGGTGGTGGTGGTGGTCAGCTGTCCCTTCAGCCAGAACTGATGACTTCAGTGAGGTTACTGAGATGCCGTACTTTTACTTGAGTGGCATGAAAGTTGGATCACTGGCGACATGATCAACACACCGTTGGTCGTGTACAGATGCAGGGCGTCTGGAAGTGAAGTCCGCATTCTCAAGCTTCAAGAGGTGCTGTATCTGCGTCCTCTTGCTGGAAGTCGCTTGCTGCAGCTTCCCTCATCTTTCTTGTCTGAAAGGTTGCTGCTCTCCTACTTGCTCTCATTCGGCCCAAAAGCTGCTCGCAGCGGTCAAACAGCTCCTGCACCTTTGGCTCCGACCATGAGATCATCTCTACATGAAGTTTGGCCAGCATCTTCTCCACGCGTTTTTCTTCTCGCCGCTTCACCCATCTCTCTACCAGCATGCTCAATGTGTACAGGAACGGATTGATAGCTGAGTTCACGGGCAGGATAAAGACAGCGGCCCACACGTTGACCTCACCAGGAATCGGAGTACCGTAAAACACCAGCAGTCCCATCAGACCGATCGGAAACCAACAGCAAAAGTCACTGAAGACGATCAAAAACAGACGCCGGGCGATGGCCATGTCTTGCTTACGGCGAAGAGTTTTAGAAGCCATAGGGGTGTTTCTGATGGCGTGATAGATGAACAACTGCCCGGCGCCGATCAGCAGGAATAAGAAAAAGTTGAGTACGACGAACACACCAAGCGCGTACTGCTGGCCCGAAAAGGGTTTGCGCGTGATGGGCAGCGGCAGACAGATACCAGTTTCTCCGTAAAATGTCCACGCAGTCAGCACAAAAGGCAGTAAGGCCAAGGCTAGACCAACGATCCAGGCGGCGCCACAGGCCATCAAGGCGGAACGTGTTGTCAGGTGCAGATGGCGATGGAGAGGAAACTGCAGCACGAGCAGGCGGTCCAGTGTGATCAGACAGATGACGAAAGCTGACACTTCACTCGACAGTAGAGCAAGGAAGCCGGCTGTGTGGCACAGACCACTTTGCGTCCACGACTCTCGTTTCCAGATGTACTGCCCGCTGTAGTGCGCGTCTGCCCCGCCGATGATGACCATGTAGACGCCCATCAGAAAGTCCGCCACACACAGGTTGGCCACCAGCACGCGAAACCCAGCGGACGATCCTAATACTTCTAAGAACACCCTATATATCAACACGCCAACGTTTCCGAAGATAGCCATGGCGGCCATCGTCCACAAAGACGCTCTGAGGAAATCGGATCGCAGTAGGTCGCTACAAGAAGACAGCTCGTCCATTGACGTTCTGCAGTCTACCGATCCCTCGCCGTACAGGTAGAAGTAAGGACAACACAGTCTTGGGTCGTCCGTTTCCAGCACTTCCATTCATGAGGCCATTAACATGTACTTGTTTATTGATCGGATCCTGTTGCCTCTTATGTCCACTTGCTTCAAAAAGGACATGTTCATGAAACATGGTCTTCGATCTGCCTGATCCCTGTACTTCTCAGTCCAAGGCTCTTTAGAAAAAGCATCTTTGTGTTGACCAGAAACTCATGAAACGGTGCACCCAGCTGCCCCCGTAGTGGATTGCCCGAGATGTTGAAGTAAGCAAGTAAATGTTTTTCTCCCAGTGCTAAACTGGAAATAGATGTGAAACCATTGAAGCTCAGGTCTAGAACTCTGACAAGAACCAGGTTCGGAATTGAAATGTTGTTCAGCCCGCACGATGACAAGTTGAGGAAATGAAGGAAGCCCATGTAGTGCAGCGTATCAAGCGGAGGTTGAATGGATCCACTCAGGTCCAGGTACCTGACATGAAGGTGGTCAGCAGGATCAAACATCTCTGAACACGAGTATGCAAATCCTTCACAAGTGCAGTTTGCAGGACACGATAGATTGCAGTATTTCTCGTCATCCTTCAGGGGACAGTGATAGACGCCGTCACAGACATAGTCCGGGTGAAGACAGATCTGGTGCTGGTAGCAGCGGTAGTGACCTGGACATCTAACTTCCACAGACGTTTCGTCCTCTGCCAAACCATTTGGACAGTCGGGCTGACCGTTGTGAACCATGTAAGCTGGAATACAGTAGCCTTCCTGGCATTCAAAGTGTGTCTCTGGACATGATTCGACTGCTGTCAAACTCGGAACGCCATATCTGTTGAGGTCAGCCTGCAACAGTGTGCTATTTTTCGTCAGATTCCTCTCGTCCAGAGACCTAACCCTACGGGTGTTCGTGCTATCAAGAGCAGGCGAAACAATCTGATCACAAATATCCTCAGGCAGACACCCGAACCCTTCGCACATCACCATCCCCTCACTACAAGCACCACAGTTTTCTTCGTCACTTCCGTCAAGACAGTCGGGCATGCCATTACAGCGGTACAACTTGTTCACACGTTCTGTCTGACGCGTACACAGGAACGACGACGACATGAGACGTTCAGAGCGCACGTCCCGACATTTTTCCTCATCACTACCGTCTCCACAGTCATTGGACCCGTCGCACGTGACCGTGTAGTGTACACGTTGCCCATTCCTGCAGAGAAAAAACGCAGAGCTTCCCAATGCTGATGCCGCTTTGCCGTTGCAGGAATAGAATGAGTGCACGAACGTTTCGTCAGCACAGATCTTTCTTGGAAACAACACTTTGGACTGGCCAGACGGCTGTGGCAGTGTCAAGGTTGTGAGACTTTGGGTGGGCGCTAGTTCCGAGTGTGCCTTTGAACACACGTAGGCGTACTCCCCCTCTGCTTGGCAGTTGACCACATCCAGACCACTGGAGGAAATATGGGGGCTAAATGTTACACAGTTCAGATCCGGGTCTTCCGCCCGCAGTTCTGGCCCGTCAAACGCGGTCCCTGCCTGCGTCCATTGCCACAGAAACCGGTAAAGATAGCGGAGACCGTGGGTTTGCATCTGAGCCTTCTCCAGACCCACGATGACTTTCTCGAATCCCGACAACTCCAAGAAACGCGAAGCTATTTCTTT
Source organism: Batillaria attramentaria (assembly GCA_018292915.2). Lineage (NCBI taxonomy): Eukaryota > Metazoa > Mollusca > Gastropoda > Batillariidae > Batillaria > Batillaria attramentaria. The sequence continues at coordinate 916,427 of JACVVK020000037.1, read as the reverse complement.
TGCCTCTTGTGTTGGAATGGCGGCTAACTCAGCGTGAAATTTCTCCCGGCATTCGATGTTTGCTGTGTTTGCCGTAACTCTTCCAACGGGAAACACAAACCTAAGGCAAGAGGACGCGTACGGTAGCCAGCCCTCGTCACATCCCGAGGACGGCGCTATGACGCTAGCTGCAGGTTTGTCTTCCACTTTTTCAGCTCTTGCTGTGGTGTTGCACTGTTCTTGAAAGATGATTTCTGTTACTGTTTTGCATCGAGGGTGATGTTCTTTCAGTGCTTTGTAGTAAGCACAACATACGCTGATACTGCTGGTTTCAAACAGGTCAAGTTCTGTCCAGTTGGCGAACGCCAGTTCGTCAGCATCTCTGATAATATTCTGTGTTATGTCTAAGTGCATACGTGTTTCCATGCCAGCAAAAGGATTTGTCTCTATCGTTTTAATCCCTGTGTTGCTGAGGAAAAGTTTCACCAAGCGAGTCATCCCCGCGATCATCAGAAAACTTTGAAATTCTCCACCCAGCTGCGGGAGGAAAGGGTTGTTTGACAGGTACAAGTGTGTGACATTACGCAGCTCTGTACAGTACAGATTACTCACAGCTGTCAGCCGGTTGCTACTCAAGTCTAGCACCCTGAGGCGACCCAGTCCCTCAACACTCACTCTGGTCAAGCCACACGATGACAAGTTGAGAAACTCGAGTGCTGGCATTTTGTTTTGATTGAAAATTGATTGTTGATCTTGAAAGCTGAGGGTGTTATTACTCAGATCCAGTTCTCTGAGGTGTTCCAGCCGTTCGATAAAAAAGTTACTTATTCTGCAGGAAGACGCGTTCAGACGTTCAAGTGCGGGTGCGTCATTTTGCTTGAGAACAAAAAATGTAATTTCATTGGCACTAAGATCCAGTTCTCTCAGATGGACCAAGTCGCCGAAGGACACACCAGTGAGGCCACAAGATGATAGTTTGAGAGTCTCTACTGCGGGAACATTGTCTGAGCTTAAGGCCAGCTTGTTCAGTTTATTGAAGCTTAGGTCCAGTACTTTAAGGTGAATCATGTTTTCAAGTGGGGCAAGACTGGTCAGCCCGCACCGTGACAGGTTCAGGAAGTGAAGGTAGCCCATGTAGTGCAAATTCTCCACTGTAGGTTGGGCGATTCCACTCAGGTCTAGGTACCGCACGTGTAGGTGATCGCTGGGGTCGAACATCTTCGTACACGTGTACGCTTGGCCTTCACAGGCGCAATGCTGAGGACAAGGGAGATCACAGTACCGCTCGTCGTCCTTCAACGGGCAATGGTACACACCGTCACAGACATGGACTGGATGGACACAGATGTTATGCTGGTAACAACGGTAGTGTCCTGGGCACGTCAACTCCGGAGGTTCGTCATCGGAAGAGTTAAACCCAACAACTTCAGGACAGTCACGCTGGCCGTTGCCGACAAGGAAAGTGGGGATGCAGTACTTGTTAGTCGTCGTTCTGCCACACAGGAAATGGGACTCGGGACAGCTGTCTTCTGAATCTGCTTCTGTCAGTGAGACAAGACCGACGCCGTTTAAGCCAATAATCTTCAGCGTGGAGGTTTGTTGGACCTTTACGTCGCCTGTTGCTTTGTTTTCCTTTGAAAACTGTGCGCACACTGCAGCTCCGCATGGCATGCAGCCCAAACCTTCACACAACATCGTGCCTTCGGCGCACTCTTCGCAATTTTCTTCGTCGCTTCCGTCATGGCAGTCCGGTTTTCCGTTGCACCTGTACAACCGGTCCACGAGTTCCGTCTGATGCTTACACTGAAACGATGACATCTGGAGAGGAACAGATAGTACTTTCGCACAGTCCATTTCGTCTGTCATGTCCCCACAGTCGTCATATCCGTCACACGTCGTGGTGTAGTGAACAAGTCGCCCGTTCTTACATGACAACAACGGAAGCTGCTCAGTGGGCATGGTGTCTGTCTCCGCGCTCGATGTGCAGGGATGAAACGTTTGTACAAAATGTTGTGAAATACACTCTTTCACGGGGAGCCTAAATTGACGGTTAGACGGTGGAACCAACCTTAAGCTGCTGCGATGTGTGGATGGTTTGCGCCGGTAATTCAACGTGGCACACACATATCCGGCCTTGATGGCCTTGGAGCAATCCGCCGACTTGAATTGGTTCTTGGAAGTGAGAGTGGCGCAACGCAGGGTGTTGTCTGTCGGTTTTGGTTCTGGTCCACCAAACTCCGTGCTTGCTTGCGTCCAGTGCCATAGAAAGCGATAGAGAGAGCCAGCCTGCTCCCTTCGGAGCCCAACAATCATTTCACTGTATCCCATTCTTGACATAAGGCGCGTTGCCAGTCGCCGTACACTATGGTGTGCGAGAGGGCCCAAGTCAGTGTTGTATCCCGTGAGACACTCAGCTTTTGCGCTGTCAGGGGAAATAGCTGATGCTGTACTGGGAAAAACGAACTTTAGGCAGAAAGACTCTCCGGCGATCCATCCCTCGTCACAGCCAAGGTGCGTGTAGCTACAGTTGTAGTCCAGCTCGTCTTCTCCATCCAGACACTGCGCTATCCCGTCACACTGCAGCTCCTGCGGCACGATGTAGGGTGGGGAACAATTGTAGACCCCCACCTCCAACTCTGGGGGCAGGGTGTGTCTGGGGTAGGTAGTGTAATTCATCTGAAACCTCGAGACCCGTCTATCACTGACTCCCACCCCATCGGACTGAGACGAGTTCCGCCCGTAGGAAATGAGCTCGAACCAAACAAACTGTGCTGGCCCGCGTGTTGTCAAAACAACAGGTTCTACTATCCCATCCCCAAAGTACGTTCTGGTTAGAGCGCCATCATGCACACGAAGCATGTCGGCTGCGTTTGGATGGTCGTTGAGCTGCAGACTGACGTCGTGAAACTGAAGGACAATGCCGAATGTGGAGTTGACCTGTATCCACCAATTGCAGTAGTTGTAGAAAACATCGCCTTCCCAAACCTCCACGCCCCTCGTCTCGTTCATGAGTTGTAACCGTGCGGGACATTGTCGCTGACTATGTGATGTCTGGTTTACAACTGTAAGGGAGCCAAAACGAGACACATATTGGTAACTACAGGGGAACCTCGGTAGTGGTCATTCAATCGGTAATTTAACTTCCTGGGTACAGTGGCTGGGGGTAACAGTCGATCAAATATGGGCACATTCAGCACGCAACTGTCAAGGCCACACTGGCGCTTTAGACACGCTTCGCGACAGTTGTCTTCGCGTCGGCGTAACATGATTATAATGTCACTCTCTGTCTGTAGAGATCATAGATCAGTTGTTTGGGGGACAACTTCGAGACCAAAGAGTTGCAGACGCTCAGTCAGAATGCTGTAAGGAGCGATTTACTTGGTTACAGTGAAACTACAGAGCTCCAGTGATGACCGGGGGACACAAACTGAGCGTGGGGTTGTGTTGTAGTGTTTATTTGAGGTACCCTTTTGGCGAGTGTGTTAGTCTGTAGTAATTTTTGTTGTCATGAAATAGCGTGTTTTCGTGATTTAGATCAAAGTGCATGCCAGGCGGTCGCAAAAATAGGCAAGCTGCCGGTGAAGCTGGGAGTTTTTGCACAGAGGTCGAGTACAAGTGAAGGCAAGCGGATTTGTGTGAACTGGCTCTCTCTAGACGTGCATTACTCCAGTGAGGACTGAGCGGAAAGGAGACATTCAATTTTTATAGTCCTGTCAGGTGTGTGCCTTTGAGTGGTCTGTTCATGTATAGTAATTGTTTCTAGATTGAAGCATTTTTAGGGGTGACTATGATGCCTGAGGCTAACAGGAAATATATAGGCATTTTGAGGCCTTGTGTATTTGTGTCCTTCGGCCTTCAACACCAGAAGCAGGACCAGAAATTTCAGCACCAAAGGTAGGGACAACAGCTACCGTGCTTTAAAAAATAAAAAAAAAAAAAAAAGCAAAACTTCTCGCAGCAGATTTGGAAAAGGTAAGTGACTGAGACACACTGACGCAGGTAATCTGGCAAACGTTGACAGTTGACGGAGAACTTTTAACTGCAGGCGACGCTTGAGCCAATCAAGGGGAACAACCCTTCATTTCATTTGAAAGGCCGTACAGTGAAGTCTCAAAACACACACACACACACACACACCACACACACACACACACACACACACCGGCACGGAGAGGAAAGAGAGTAGAGTACTCACGACATCCGTCTTCATCTGAATTGTCTCCACAGTCGTCTTGTCCATCGCACAATATCTCGGACCGCACACACTTTCCGCTGAGGCAGAGATATTCATCCAAGGCACAGAAGAGATTTGCTGCAATGAAAACGATGTTCAAACATAATATAATAATAATAATAATAAATATAATAATAATGATCATGATGATAATCGCATTTATATGGGCGCTTTGTTCCAAAAATTTGGCTCAAAGCGCCGCCAGCTAAACCCAACATGCACGCTCACGTGAATCACACGCATTCTCTAACACACTGGACACATTACACACATACAGTCACGTAGTGCGAAGTGCCAGCTCAGCAATTTAAGTTTTGGGATTTTAGAATTGCATTTTTTTTTTGGGAGAAGAGGAGGGGGGGGGGGGGGGGCTGAACATTTCCAAAGCAGAGTGGGAGGAAGCCAGAGTACCCGGAGAGAACCCCCGACGATCGGCCCGAATGAACGGTGTCACGCACGAGAAGGAAAACTTTTTTGCGCCGTGTGGGGCCCGAACAGGACCTCTCGCATTGGTGACAAAGTCTTAACCACTAGACCACCGAGCGCCCGGATCGACCATTCATGAAAAACAACCACAACAACAAAACAGTAGAAAAACGCTGGGAAAGTTTTAACTATAACTAGTAAAAGATAAAGACAAAATCAAGAACGCGTTTCTTAGGGGAGACGCACCTGTACCATGGGAGTTTAGTGTTCTTTCTTTTTACTACGGCATTATCCCTTTCGGGAAGTTCGGGCTGCTTCCCCCGCGGGAAGCGCGTCGCCACGGTGCAGCGTCAGCTAATACCCGTCCTATTTTTTACAATTTTGCTGAGGGAGGAAAGCCGGATAACCCGGACAGAAACCCCCTGTGAGCAGCCCGGTAGCCAGGAAAAACCGGCATCACATATCACAAACTCGAACTGGGCTGGGACCTACGCTGACGGCCGTTCAGTCGCGCAGCGGTCATCTCCGGCGCGCTACTATTAGACCACCTCTCACTCCATTAGACCACTCCTCTTCTGAACGCTAAACCGTGCTTACACGAAGTTCTTAACCTTAACCCTCTTAACCCTCACACCAGAGGGAGATACTCTACACGCTCTCTCTCTCTCTCTCTCTCTCTCTCTCTCATTTGTTCATGGCTGTATTGTAACCTGGTGTTTCATCATAGCATAGCACATCATAACAACGCATAACACACGCACGCACACACGCACACACACACACACACACACACACACACACACCACGCGCGAAAAAGAGAAGGAGAAAGTTTTAATACTCACGACATCCGTCTTCATCAGAATTGTCCCCACAATCATCACGTCCGTTACACAGGTGCTCCGTGCTGATGCACACATACCCGTTACTACACAGGACGTAGTCACTAGTGGAACAATCGGGCTGTTCTGAGGAAGGAACGGTTAAAAAAAAATATTATGACACGCTTGGTTGAATCGCAGCAGAAAATAACACTCACATGGCAAGAGGACATTGGGTTTGCACAGGCTTGAAACAAAGACTCGATGAGAGAGCGATAGGGCAAACGTTAAAGTAATTCATCCTGAAGATACATTGGGAGAAAACCCAGTTGGAGAGAGAGAGAGAGACAGACAGACAGACAGATTTTTTTTCAAGATTCATGAGTTTCTTTTCGTTTTTCCCCTTTAGGGCAATGGAGGATACAATTAAGAAAACAAACAAACAACAAACAAAACAAGATCACATATACTGATATAGACAGAAAGATACTGAGTCAGGTTCGTCAAAAGATGTATATGTTTTAAAAAAAACCTAGAAAAAACAACAAGAAAACAACAACAACAAACAAACAAGAAAGAATAAGGAGGAATGGCCCCATCCCATAAAATTGTTTCTCGAAATTTCATGTTATTTTGTCTGTTTTGTTGTTATTCGGTTGTCGGTATTTTCCCTCTCTTCATGTCTGTAAGATCTATCAAAGACACTAGATCTAGAATCTTAGGAGAGAGAGGGATGACGTCAATTCCGTGAACTAAACATTTTGACGTCAGCCTCACGCAGGTCGTCTGAGGATGTTTGTTCATGTCTTGTGATTTCCCTGTTGGCGTTGTGACTTCCCCGACTGAATTATATTTCACATGAAATCTGGAAGATGTGGAGGGCTGGTAAAATGTCGGAGGCAGTGACGATATTTACAGATTTTTTTTCTGTGAAGTAAACATTTGACGTCAGTCTCACTCTGGTCGTCTGACAGATGATGCTTGTTCATGTCTTGTGATTTATCTGTTGCTTTTGTGACTTCCCTGACTGAATTAATTTTAACACAAAATCTGGAGCTTGGGGGCTGGTGAAACGGGGACGAATCCCTTGGATTGTACTTAGAAAATCGAAAAACTGGAACTCTTTTGACCGGTGATTCTCGCAGAAACTTGAAAAATATGTTTATCTATAAGCACTGTTATTCTTAATACTAAAGCTATAATAGTGCAGTAATTCATGTCATATAAGCAGCTATCACATGTGACAAAAATGCGAGGATAATGAGTAATTTGAATGAATCTTTTCATATATATCTGGCCTTATAATAAATATTATGCAAACCACTCCTACCTCGGAAAAATTATTTTTACACAAAACCTGTCAGAGCTACAGAGCTGTGCTAGGAATACAGTCAGTATAATTGAATGATCTTCCCAAGTTCAGAAAATGAAGCCATTTGAACAACGTTTTCGTAAAAATACGTAACATGACCGATTTCTTTAGATGTCCATTTTATCTCAAAGTAAAAGGCCCTCCAACGAGGTGGTTTAGGAGATAGCCATCATTACATCCATCCACACACACACACACACACACACACACACACACACACACACACACACACACACAACTCCCGCCAAAAAGAACGCAACAGCATAGTGTGCACGTAAGGTGTCCATGACGCAGATTTCGTTACGTCAATGTGTGCGCGAAAGTATGTAAGCTTATTGTCTGGAGAAACGTCAGTCTTGCTTTTTATCACTGAAACTTGCTGCTGCGTGCAGCGGAATCTGCCCCATCCCATAAAGTTGTTTCTATATAGAGAAACAACTTAAAGAAGAAGAAGAAAAAAATCCAAGGGGAAAAAAAAGAAAAGATCCATGCTCTATACATTTTGAGACTACGTGAAAACATGTACTTACCACATCCGTTTTCATCAGAGCCGTCTCCACAGTCATCATTTCCGTCGCACCTTTGTTTTGCAGAGATACACGTGAACATGGTGTCACATCGGAACTGATCAGCACCGCAACCAATCGGGACTGGCGCGAAATATCATAGATTATCCAGACGAAAGCGAACGATATCAAGATTTATGAAATAGTCGAGACAAAAAAATTAAGACGCAGCCCCCCCCCCCCCCAAATAAAATAAAATAAAATAATAGTAGTAGTAGTAAAAAAAAAAACACACAATAAAAACGGAAAATCTGTTGTTTTTCACAATGCGTACTTGGTTTTGCACACACACACACACACACACACCACACACACACACACACACACACACACACACACTCCAAAGCAGATGCAGCTAACATAACCTACAGTTGCGTCAAATGCGCAATGATGCCTAAGCCATGTGACGTCATTAGCGCAGTGTCGTCACCAGCACAGAAAGCGTTCGGCAACGTTTCCCCTTTCATCGAAACAGTGAAGATACTCACGACATCCCTCCTCATCAGAGTTGTCGCCACAGTCATCTTTTCCATCACATCGATGAGCAGAAAATATGCACTGTTCGTTTCGGCATCGGGAAAATCCCTCAGGGCAGTTTCTTGATATTGAAAAGTCTGTCAAACATGAAGGCGTGAGGCAGAAGTAAACATAAGAGGCGTCATCAACTGTGGCATAGGTATATTATACGCAGGTATATTAAACAAACTATAGTATGTATACCCGAAGCAGTGTCTGTCAGATTCACTGAGAACATATAAGTCTTGGCAGCTGAAATTGCGGGCTCATTCGAAATTCAAATTCAAATTACTTTATTAATCCCAGAAGGGAAATTATAGGCCACCATAAAACATAATAATAAAACATAATCATAACAAATAAAACTTGCACTAACAGAAGCCTCACCCATGAAAAACTTAAACTACACACACACACACACACACACACACACACACACACACACACACACACACACACACAAACAAATTGTTATAACTATGCTATGCTATGTTATGCTATGCTATGCTATTTCCCGGCTAAGGCCAAATATTAGTGCTTGCCTTATTCTCGTTGCCCCGTGTTTGACATCACCCATACGTGGTGGAAGGAAGTTGAACTCTCAAGCACCCACCTGCTCTGCTATGCTATGCTACCCTGCATGTTATGCGTTATGTGATGTGATGCGATGTTACGGCACGTTATGGAAAGTTATGCTGTGCTATGCTATGCTATGATGACAAGGGGAGGGGGGTGAACGTCCTTTTCCACAACATACTGATGACACGATAGGTTGCAACCGATTCTGCTTTGGAAATGTTCAGCCCGCAAAAGTAAAAAAAAAAATAAAATAAAAATAAATAAATAAATGCAATTCTAAAATTCCGAAACTTAAATTGCTGAGCTGGCCCTTCGCACCACGTGATTGTAATGTGTTCATGTCCAGTGTGTGAGAGAATGCGTGTGAGTCGCGTGAGCGTTCGTGTTAGGTTTAGCTCGCGGCGCTTTGAGGGCCTATATTAATGCGATTATTATCATTATTATTATTAACACAGCCATGAAGAAATATATATATATATAGAGAGAGAGAGAGAGAGAGTACTCGAAACTCACCACATCGGTCCTCATCAGAGTTGTCCCAGCAATCAGAAACACGATTGCATCGAGTTAAACGTGGCACTAAGCATATCCTACAGGCGCACGTGTACAAACCCACCTCACAGGTTCTGGTTGCTGCAAGAAAAATCCCACAGAATAATTTTCGTACAACAGTTTTTGTTACAACCAGGAGAATTTCTTCTGGTAATCTGAACATTTCAAGTAAAAATCCGGTTTTTGCATGGGCTTTTAAGAGTTTGTTCGTTTGTTTGTTTGTGCTTTGTTTTGTTTGTTTTGTGAATGTGACGCATCTGTGCACTAAACTCTTGTCACTCGTCACCACACTAATGCGCTTTTCCTAGTCTCTGCGCGCGCATAGGGACTAGGCCCTATAAGGGCATAGGGACCATCTGGACGGCGGTTTAGAATGCCAAAAGTGAAAACAGTGAGATACCGTCAGTCATTTGTTGCAAGTGCAATCACCCTGGTTAATTCTGACTTGTAAGGCACAGTTCCAGCGTTTGGCTTGTAAATCATGTATGCTTTGTGTTTATTGTGTGTGTGGTTAGTTTGCGGATGTTTAGTGCGTACTAATTGTGCGCTTGGTGTGTGCGTGAGGGTGTCGCAGCTGTGCCTTTTGGAGAGAGTGAGGAATTGTGATATATATAATGAGAAAAGATGTTGTTTTTACTTACCTTTTAATTTGATTTAATCCAACTTAATACCCTATCTTGTTTTACTTTTATTTTTATTTTCATTATAGGTAATATATTTTACAGCCGCAAAACAAATGGCCCTTTTGGGACAATAAAGATTTATTGAATTGAATTGAATTGAATTGCTTGTTCTGTTTATAATCATGTGCGGAGGGGGTGGCCCACCCGGAAGAGGAGGAGGGTCCCTCAGAAGGGTGACTTCTTCAAGACAGTCGCACAGTAAAGAGAATGGTCGCCATGTCCAAATGGAAAATCACTTCGTTCACAAAGCTGTGCCGGCGGCCTTTGTCACGGCCAGGCTGGGGAATTTTCAGTTATTTGGCAATTTCCAGCCAAATTTACTATTCTTTCAGAAAAAAAATCTTGGTCTCAGCCGAAGAAAAGGAAGGGGAAAAAGATTGCACACAGTCATGTATGGATACAAATGCCATGTGGGACAGTCTAACTTCGTTTTTGAAGGCTTGAATGTCAGTATGTTAATTTTTGGTGCCAAGAGAGGCTGCTGAATGCCTTTAATGCTAAAATTTGTTTTCTTAAGTGGGGCATTGCCCCCGTGGTCCCCCAGCAGGACGCTGCCGCTGCACCCTGGTCTAGGTTTCAGTCTGTTTTCTCTCCCATCAATACCCCAGTCTGCCGGGCGTCTTACGGGATTAAATTTCAAGTGCTCCAAGACAAGGAATGGCAAAGAGTGAACAATACTCACGGCACCCGTATTCGTCGGATTTGTCTCCGCACTGATCGTGTCCGTCACAACGCCATCCCGACCACACGCATTTCCCATTGCGGCAAGTGAAATACTCCACCGGACACGCTGGGTTCAGATACAACATGATTATTTGATTTAGACATAATTTTATTTCGCTGATTTTGTACACACAAGCAACTCAGGTGAAGGCAAAAGTCCTAAGGCCTGTTGGCAGCTTCCGCCCGCTTCCATTCGCAGAGTATCAGTACAGGTTGGTACAAAAGTTCTCGTACATAGCACATGAAGTAATCTTATCTTACATAGCAACGAAACGGAAGGGTTAGTTAGTTAGTTAGTTATTTAGGGCTTTATGACGCGCAAGAAAAGGAAGGGAGGGTGGAGAGAGAGAGAGAGAGAGAGAGAGAGAGAGAGAGAGAGTACTCACAGCAGTTCTCTTCGTCAGAATTGTCGCCGCAGTTATCAACTCCGTCACATTGGCGCTTTGACTCGACACACACATACCCGTTTTTACACCGGAACTTGTTTCCTGGGCATGCGCGAGATGCTGCAGTAAGAGTAAGAAATTGACCGGGTCACTCAGAAAGATCCAGAAAGTAAGTAAAGGATGTGTGTGTGTGGGGGGGGGGGGATGGTGGTGGTGGTGGTGGGGGGGGGTGGGTCACTCAGGAAGACCCAGAAAGTAAGTAAAGTGTGTGTGTGTGTGTGTGTGTGTGTGTGTGTGTGTGTGTGTGTGTGTGTGTGTGTGTGTGTGTGTGTGTGAGGGTTTAACGTCCTTTTCCAACACGTCTGGCTGATATCAAAGACGGAGCAACCAGAAAAAGGCCAACACAAATATCTGGTCCCAGCCGGCATTGAGCGCAAGACCCGAGAACTAACGTTCAAGAAACTAAGTACAGGACATATTATTGTAGTGCTGAAAGTTTTCCCACTTACTTCAGTTAACGCTGTTTGTAATAATAATAATAATGACATGTGTATAGTGGGTGGGTGGGTGGGTGGGTGTTTGTGAGTTTAACGTCCTTTTCCACCACATAAGGGTGATATCAAAGACGGGGCAACGAGAAAAAAGGCCAGCACAAATATTTGGCCCCAGCCGGCGGGATTCGAACTTAAGACCCGAGCATTGAGAGTCCAACGCTCTACCATTCGGCCACCCCGGCTCCCCGACATGTGTATAGTGCTTATCCTCAGCGAGCTCAAAGCGCTTACAAGGTTAAGAAAAAAATAAAATGGCATGGAAATAATGGCAGAGAGAACAATAAAAGACATCGCAATTGTGGCACACACACACACACACACACACACACACACACACACACACACACACACACACACACACACACACACAGATATAATACAAAATAGAAATCAGAAAAGAGCGAGAAAAATAAATGTGCTGTTGTGTTTGTGTGTTTCTTGTTATTCAGTGTCTATTTTTGTCGGAATTTCCGTAGAAATAAATAGATCTGTTGTCTATAAATAGAGCAAGCAACAGATCAAGTACAGCTACTCACGACAGCCGTCTTCGTCAGAGTTGTCTCCACATGTGTTATAGCCATCACATAGTCGTCTAGACTTGATGCAGATGTACCCGTTCTTACACCGGAACTCATCAGCGGCGCAGTCACGTGGTTCTGAAGTAAGGAATATAACGGTTTACCTAATGGCTGTGTTCAGATGCGCGCTCTCTCTCTCTCTCTCTCTCTCTCTCTCTCTCTCTCTCTCTCTAATTATTTTTCTCACTTCTACTACTACCAAGACCCATGGCTCCAAGTGGAGCATAGGCCATCGACAACCCTTCGCCATCACACTCTGTTCTGGGCTCTCACTAACCATTGAAATTATTTTTCCCCCTACTGTGTTTTTAGTTCTTTTCTATGTGCATTTGTCGTATTAGAAATGATGACTTTTTCATTGTTTGCATGAGCATTTACGCTGCAATGTTCGCGAACTGTGCTGTAAAGCGTGCAAGCGCTGGTCAGTCCGCGCTTGGTTTATATTGATTGAAAAGATAGTGTGTTGTGAGTTTAACGTAAATCGGTGACATACAGACACACCGACACACGCAGAGTAAACCCAGTTGATATACTCTCTCAAAGGGGCAGGAATGGGGTCTCAGCATAGGAAGGAGAGTGCCCAGATGTGCGGTCCTCTCTCGACAACTGCAGCAGTTTTCTATCAACAGACAGACAGACAGACAGACAGAGACAGACAGGCAGAGAGAGAGAGAGAGAGAGAGAGGGAGGGAGAGTGTACTCACGGCATTCTGTTTCGTCAGAGTTGTCGCCACAGGAGTCCCGCCCATTACACCGTAACCATGACGACACACATCTCCCGTTGTTGCACTGGAACTCACCCGCGGTACAGGCGCTCAGTTCTGAAACATGTCCTGTTTTAAACACCTTGGCACCCACGGCGACCTAATACGGCTGAAATGTCACTGTTGTATAGAATAAATTAGTGATTTTGGCTATAGGGTATGCTGAGTTAGATGAAACAGAGCTCGCGCCCCAAAACGTTCTTGTGTGTGTTGCCGTAGAAGCCTTAGACCCCTTTTTCATCATCATCATAGGGCACCTGTTCTTGATGGACAAGTTCTTACATAGCAGAAACCATTGAGTAAAACCCAGAAACGGGACGGGGGGGGGGGGGGGGGTGTTTGGGAGTTTAACGTCCTTTTCCACCACATACGGGTGATATCAAAGACGGGACAACCAGAAAAAGGCCAGCACAAATATTTGGCCCCAGCCGGGATTCGAACTCACGACCCGAGCATTGAGAGTCCAACGCTCTACCATTCGGCTATCCCGGCTCCCCCATAAACGGGGGGGGGGGGGGGGGGGGAGAGAGACTTCGACATATTTTATTGTTTGGATACTTGATCCGTAACAAGGGGGAGTTATACATGCACAATACATGATCAGTCGTCATTTTCACAGCAAGACACGTGTGGGTACTGGATAGCTTAAAGGGGAAAAAAAACCCACAAAAACAAAAAGACATAAAAACACAGAAAAAGCATAAGATAATTACCGCATAAGATAATTACCATATAAAGTAACCACATTCGTGGCCACATGCTGTTACACGTATACACTACAGATTACGATGGTTTATTTGCATCATTAGTTTGTACCCCGCAAGTTTGAATTTTTTTATTTTTTTTTAAATAGTCGTGTGCTTGATCGTTTTGGCCTCAGTCCTTGCCAACTGTGCGTTTCCTTAGGGGGAGAGAGAGAGAGAGAGAGAGAGAGAGAGAGAGAGAGAGAGAGAGATGAGGAAAATAAGAATAAAGAAGGGAACGCTTCCCAAACACTGTCAAACACAGAAGGAAGAGAAGGAAGAGATGATTTACCGGTTGTCGTTGTTGTTGTTGTTGTTGATGTTTCTGATGCAACCCACAGCAAAAGCAGCACAAAGATGACGATCTCTGTCCTCTTGCCCATGTCCCGCAGTTCCTTTCAAACAGTTCTGAGTCAGAGGACGCTTGAGTGACGTGCTGACTGTCTGTTGTTGGGATGATCAGAGTCCTTTAATCAGTTTCCACCAACGTATTGGGTGCACACGTGGTATCATCCAAGGGGCGGTGAGAAAGAGATCAGCACAGTTTTCTTTCGCTCACAGCCGAGAATCGAACTGGAGACCCAAGCTCGCACAGTACAACGCTACCAGCTTGGTGAAGATGACACAACGTGCGTACATGGTAGTAAATCGTAAAGAGAAGAAAACGAGCCAATAGCAACGGCAATGCCTCACTGCCAGATGCCAAACTATGTTCTTCCTAAGTCACATCCATTGTTCTTGCTAGTAACTGTCTTGACTTGGTTTCGCTTGAAACACTTACAGGCGCGCACACGCACAAAAATTCTGTAGCAATATGTTGTATTTTAAAGTTTACTAAGTCACATCGATTGTTCCTGATAGTAACTGTCTTGATTTGGTTTCGCTTGAAACACTTACAGGCGCGCACACGCACAAAAATTCTGTAGCAATATGCTGTAGATTAAAGATTACTAAGTTACATCCATTGCGAGGTTTTCTTTCGAACGGTTACTTTGAACTGAGCTTTAGCTAATCGTTCTTACTTGGCTGTTGCACGCAGTTCATTCACTGGTCCTTTGCAAAAACACTGGGACTTTCATCCAAAGAAAAAAGATAGAAACAAAACTTCTGAAAAGCAAGTATGTGCAAAGTGCAGTAGCGCTCCCTCCGACAGTTTCGGCAGATCCTGCAGCAATATTCTAAATATTTCTGCCAGTACAAAGATGGGCGCATGCGCACAGTGTCGTTGGGTGTGGAGCTGGCGTACCAAATAAGGCGACCAGTTTGTGACGTCACACACCGGCGGTCACGCTATCGGCCTCCATCCTGTTCAAAGCTGGTTTGTTGTCTGCGACATAATAAATGTGGGAGTTTAGTACGGTGGCAACGCACACCGCAAAGTCTGCTATACTATGATCATGTGACTCAGGGAGCATGCGCAGTTGTGATTATTGACCACTCCCAAGCTTGCTATCATATTTTATCATACCCTATGTACACTTCTCCTCGTCCGCATTATGCCGGGGACCTGGGATAGCCGAATGGTAAAGCGTTGGACTTTAAGAGCTCGGGTCGTGAGTTCGAATCCCAGCTGGGCCCAAATACTTGTGCTGGCCGTTTTTTTTTTGTTTTTGTTTTTTTGGCGCGTGTTTGATATCACCCGTGCGTGGTGGAAGAGGACCTTAAACTCCAAAATACCCCCCCCCCCCTCAATTCTGAGTGTCTGTTGCTGACTAGTTGTTGCAAAGATTCCATAAACTTCCTGACAGCATTAAATATAAACTAAAATAAACTTAACTAAAATTAACTAAACTAGCCGAGGGGTGGGGTGGGGGAGGGGGGAGGGGGAGGGGGTGGCACATCGCCATTGTACAGCGCCACCATTTTTTTCCAAAGCCTCCTTGGCGTGCTTGTTTCCATTCCGTGAATTCTACGGCACAGATAACCGACACCCAATAATCCTAAGGGCGAGATGAATTTTGTATGAGTTCTGTATAAACGTTTGTCCGAAAGGGCAGCCGGATCCACAGTCCGGCCAAAATGGTATTTTCTCCACCGCAAAACCAACGGTATGAAAAATTAATAACCCTCATTGTTTCCCTTTGTATCGCCCTTTTCAGTTCACTAGTTTCACCATTTGTCACGATAGAATTTCATGGCGATTCACGTTGATGAATGCGGTTTTTGAAACCAGAATGTCAATGTTGGGAGAGAACAGAGACAAAAACAACAACAACAACAAAAAAATTCCCCCGGGGGGGGGGGGGGGGTTGGAGAGGGTCCGTGGGGGATGGGGGGTGGGGGTTTGACAGATTAACAAGACAAGCTTTATACACATGCACGAAAGAGATACAATGCACTACACCCCCTCCCGCCCGCCCCCTCCTCTCTCTCTCTCTCTCTCTCTCTCTCACACACACACACACACACACACACACACACACACACACACACACACACACACACACAGAGAGAGAGAGAGAGAGAGAGTAAACACAAAAAGTCATAAATGCGAATTCTGTTTATTGGGACGTAATTGTCACATTGTAAAAGGGGGAAAAAACCAACAACAAAGAAATGTGCGCAAATAAACATGATTTTAAAAAGGAACTGCACACACTGGACGGAATGCTTGCACGCCATTTTGAAGACAGCCATGAAGAGAGCTACATATTTAGAAGATGATTATTTTTGCACACAGATACATACATACGAGAGATAAATGATTAGGACAAATTGCAAGGGGTGTGCAACAGGTTCATAGCGATGTTAGAGGTTGGAAAACTTAAACAGCGACTTTTCCAGTAATGTTTTCTTTCATAGCACATGCAGTTACCCATGGCCCTAGCGTCACAGTAATATCGTACTGAAGCCTGGGACCATGGACCTGCTGTCTATGACTAGTCCTTAATCTACAGCTGTTTAGATGCCTCAGCTGTCGTACTGACGCGCACGCAAACGAGAGAGAGGCTGCAGAATAGGGAAGTGACGCCACTGTGTGGGATTTGTCCATCCGTGTCTCCGAGGCGACCGTGCGCGCCGGATCATATGCCGATTTGTAAAGAGGAATGATTATCCACTGACAAACCACAAAGAAACAGTAAGAAACGTGCGCGTGATAAACACAGAGAGGAACTTAAAAACCGACAAAACGGACATTCCACACTGGACCTTCTAACTTCCCATTGTGCGATTAGTTTGGGGGCTGTTGTAGTTGAAATGGAGATCTACAGTCGTATGAAAGAATGGCCAAAGAGCACATGGTGCTTAAGTCTTTCTTCCAGATGACCGCAGAGATGAGACAAATGCCAGCAGCACACAGCAAGGCAGACCTTAAGATGAATAATTTCGAAAAAAAAAAACACACCAAAAAACCCACACACAAACTGCGTGTTAAATGAGCATCATGTTGCCGTTACTTTAATCAGACAACAACAACATAGTTCTTTCTTCTGCACATTTTGCCGAAAATAAAAAAGAACCGTGGGAACTGCATGGACTGAAAAATGGTTCAATTCCTGAGGTTTGCTGGCCTTAACGGTTAATTTTGAATTGGGAAGAAAAAACAAACAAACAAACCTTTGCTGGCTTTAACGATTAATTTTAAATTGGAAAGAAACAAACAAACGAACAAACAAATTGAAATTTTATGCCCGTGTATGCAACTGGTCGTTTGTTTCAAAATATTAAGGGTATTAGGTCGCTGTTTACCTAGACAGACCTTGGGATTAGAAGAGGGAGGAAAAGAAAAATCACATCTCAAAATTAAATTCTACGTCAACACGCCGAAGTCCTTGTTGAGAAGAAAAATTCGATTAACGTAAAACACATCATCTGCAACCTCATGACACAATCACATAACCAAAACTGACCCAATATGCAGGCATATTTCCATAAAAAAATCTCTTTGTTTACAAACAACAACAACAACAACAACAAACAAACACCGTTTTCTGATGGAGAAAGGTCTCTGCTACTCAAAACACTTTTGAAGATCGACGAACTGCTCTTTTTCAGTCAGGAGTCAGCCACCTCATGATGTCACAGATCACGTGCTTTACGAGCGTCCGGTCACGTGATGGGTCGGTCGTCTAGACTCGGGAAGACGCGAAGACGCTGGCCACGAGCAAGACCATGGAGTAGGCCACACCAGCAGCGCCCGAAACTGAAATCAATCAATCAATCAATCAATCAATCAATCAATCAATCAGTTTCTCAGTCAATCCATCCATCCATCCATCCATCCATCCATCCATCCATCCATCAATCAATCAATCAATCAATCAATCAATCAATCAAGTGGTTGACATATTCAAAAACCACTTCGTCTTTGCATGTGGCAATTACAACTTACAACCGCAAATGATTCATCGCAATACAATCATGAACAAATGGAAATGTGACTTTTTACAAAATATAAAAGAAAATACAACGGTGCAGATAATACACTACAATAGTGAAGCTGCTGTGCATGTATTCATGTAAAATGTGAAAGAACGAAGTAAAGTCGCCAAGGGACAGGTGCTACATACACGATACGATAAGTTACGATACGGTATTTAAAAGGTTGATGTATACCGCATTTTCCAGCCGTCGTTCGCTTGTAACCAGCTTCGCAGACACACACACTGCTTTTGGCACACTCAGCGTTGGACACACACTGGTTAGTTTGTCCTGTGCACGTTTCTCCTGCCTTGATCTCTGAATACAGAACGACACACCGTTGTTATGGATTGACAAGCGCAGGCCAGACTTAACGCAGATGTAGGAGTACTGTGGGTGAAGAAAGCATTGCCAGACGACTATCAGCGGCGTACGTTCTAGAATAGCTATAATTGTTCCTGATGGTATGATCTCTCCCTGTGCCTGCCTGTCTGTCTGTCTGTCTGTCTGTCTAGAAAAATAAATAAATATGTCAGCTATAAAGGACATTGCGCTGTAACTCATGTTACTGGTACGGACAAGGACAAACTCGTGCAGATGATATAAAATTCAAGTACAAAAAAGTACTACCTACGGTTCGTAAACGGCCACTGCCAGTATTTACTTGACAGTATGCCAATATGCTGATAATGTAGTATGTCTGAGTAATGACTTACTGCAAATGCTGCTGTCACAGACGTCGGTGGACTGAGAGCAGGTACTTGTGCAAGAGTCCCCGGTATTCGAACCCAACGCTGGGGAAAATAATAAGTACTGTAAGTACTGATAAATTTCAATTTCAGTTTCAATTTCATTTATGACACCAGTTTGAGCAATTTGTTCTTAAAGAGCGGCACTAAACACACATCACAGACCCCAACGACTAAATACATATAAGATCCCCCCCCTCCCACACACACACACACACACATGTATATATATAAGTCATCAGCACATCACGTACCTTAAGAACTAAATACATAAGAAACTGCATGTAGATAAATAATTTAAATATGAGGTTAGCGACCTTAACGGCTATATATATATATATATATATATATATATATATATATATATATATATATATATATATATATATATATATATATATATAGTTTTCACAATGAGGTGCCCCCGATTACGGAAAATACACCACACGAGTTTGTTGATTTCGACCGTAAAACTGCGAGTTTTAACGAGCAGTTTTACGGTCGAAATCAACAAACGAGTGTGGTGTATTTTACGTAATCGGGGGCACCGAATTGGGAAAATTATTTATACCACGTCCCTACCTGCATTTCAAGTCTTTGATTTGAAAGCTGACATCGGCAATCCAAATGCTTCACGCGACATCACTGACTGAGGTGCTTTACCTCGCTTTGTCCATAGGCTTTGAGAAGTCAGCTTTTCCGTTTCGAAGCCTCCGTCTTAGTAGAGAACTGGAACTAGGCTTACGCTTGTCACAAACACAACCGCTTGTTGATAACACGCAGCTAAAGATCAACAATTCCACGTCAAGCGACTGGCAAAGCTCCTTCGTCCCCATTTCCGTACGAAGTCGAACTACGTCATGTCGTGACGTAAATTATTCTTTAGTCCCTTTTCGCGTCATATTGTGACGCAAATCCTTTCACCAGAACACACTGCTGGAACACTGCTAGGGGTAATACCTGTTCACTCTTTAAGGCGGTGTCACACTGAAAACAAGTTTCCCTGCTACGGTCAAGACATTCCTACCTTACTAGACACCCTTTTCTTGTATGTAGAACTTCAATGCGTATGAAATACCTCTGGATGGGGTTTCTGGGTAAAGTCGATGTCTCTTTTCCTTAAACATACATGTTGACTGAGCGGATACGGGAAGGTGTCACTTGACACTCCGCACGGCGGCTTTCATTGGTTGAAACACAAAACATGTTTTCGGATTTTAGGGCAGGCTCTAAAAATGAAAACACGATCGAAACAGTGTTTTGAAAACATTGTTGTGAAGTATGTCACACGACAAAACACACTGTTTCGCAGCGAAACATCTGAAAACAATGATTTTCAAGTGTTTTTGCCCTCTCGTGTGACATGGCCTTTAGGTACAGCCATAAAATTCACGCGTGGTTGTCATGGATACAATGTTTATACCACATGTGGTGAATTATGGATTTTATACCATGACTTGTAATAGTGGTAGAGTGGTATAAATATATATATATATATAGGGGAAGTAAGTAAAGCTGAGAGCGCTCCCTAGATCTAGGAGATATATATATATATCACACACACACACACACACACACACACACACACACACACACACACACACACACACACACACACACACACACACACACACACACACACACACACACACTCTGAGAAATTTCAGCAGCGGACTGGCTGTTAACTCACCTGTAAATAGTAAAACCATGACAATATCCTCATCATTTGGTAAAATGGCCTAGGTGCCTACTTAGTCCATGACGCTTAAGCCCATCGTCAGTTTGTCGATCTTTAACGAATCCCCGCTGGGGCCAAATATTTGTGCTTTTTTGTTTGTTTGTTTGTTTGTTTGTTTGTTTTCTCGTTGCCCCGTCTTTGAAATCACCCATACGTGGTGGAAAAGGACATTAAACTCCCAAACACCCACCCTCGTCGATCTTTAAAAATGTTTTTGTTGAGTACCAGAGACATAAAAAAATTTTCCATCAGAAAACTTTTTCTTGTTGTTGTTGTTGTTGCACTTTGATTATGGTCGTGTTTGCTGCAATAATAGCCACCAAGGAACCGTTAATCTTGCTTGATTTTCGGATAGACAAAAAACAAACAACAACAAAAAACAAAACAAAAACAAAAAAACAACAACAAAAAACACCCCCAAACAAAGTCAAAAATGTGGAGTACTGTGCGCGGTACGAAATGTGATAAGGGATACATACTGCATGCTGTAACACCACTGGCACTGTAGCCAGTATCGCATTCGCATTTTTTGCCGCTATTACACACGCTGTTTGTGACTTTGGCTGTACAGTCTGCAGTAGACGCACACGTACCGCCGATGTATCCACTATCCACAGCTGAAAGAATGCACCACCAGTATGCAGATTAGCAAAGCATGCTACAGTCTATATAATGTTGTCATTACTGGTTAATGTAAGTAAACACATGGGGATGCTGTACACATACGCACACACGCACGCACACGCGCGCGCCAACACACACACACACACACACACACACACACACGCACGCACGCACGCACGCACGCACGCACGCACGCACACACGCACGCACGCACGCACGCACGCACGCACGCACGCACGCACACACACACACACACACACACACACACACACACAGAGACCACAAACGTAATTGGAAGGTACACGTGCACTATTAAGCTTGTATACTTCATGGCTGATTACTCTTGCTCATAATTATGTCTATTCTCTGTATGCCCGTTTGTTCCTCCTCTTCCGTTTGTTTGTTTGTTTCTTTCTTTCTTTCTTCCCGGGGAGCCGGGGTGACCGAATGGTAGAGCGTTGGATATTCAATGCTCGGGTCGTGAGTTCGAATCCCGCCGGCTGGGGCCAAATATTTGTGCTGGCCTTTTTTTTCTCGTTGCCCCGTCTTTGATATCACCCTTATGTGGTGGAAAAGGACGTTAAACTCCCACCGACCCACCCACCCACCCTTTCTTTCTTCCGTTCTTTCTTTCATTATTGATTCGTTTATTTGTTTATTGGTTGGTTGGTGAGTCGGTGAGTCGGTCGCATTGGTGGTTTGGTTGCTGGAACGGTGAGTCTGTTGAAATGGTGGCTTGGTCGGAGGGTTGGTTGGTTGGTCTTTAGGTTGGTTGGCTGTGAGTTGCTGAGTCTGTTGCATTGGTTGGTTGGTTGGTGGGTTAGTGAGTCTGTTGAATTGTTGGGCTGGTTGGTGGGTTGGTTGGCTGTTGGTTGGTGAGCCGGTTGCAATGGTGGGTTGTCGATGGGTTGGTTAGCTGTTTGTTGTTTGTGTGTATACATACCACAGGTTGTGGTGCCAGCGTAACCGGTTTTGCAGCTGCACGTTTCGGAACTGGCTGCGCCTGTACACTCTCCGTTGTCCACACAGAGTTCTGTGGCAGAATCTGGCTTGCAGCCCTCGCCTACATTAATCTCTAAAAATAGAAAGTGGTCATGTACGTGATGGGGCAAGTGAAAGACAATAGCGGAAACTGACGGCCTCCACAAAGTTGCATCACATAATCACAGTGATTGATCATACTGGCATGCATTGTTAAGATACGAGGTGGGCGGGCTTTTACTTAACTAACAATGGCACAAAGGAAGCATGACGATTTCTGTGACGAAAACTGATAATTGTTACGTCATTTCGTCATTACAGTGAAGAGACACCTAAGTCGGTAGAGTGAATATATAGTCAACAGGTGCAGTGTTGCTGTTCATACGACCTCCGTGTTTGAAACCCAAATAGACGACTCCACTCGGCAAGCCCCGGGGCCGAAGCCCCGCCCCTTAATTACTTTGCCGTGTATTGGCAAAACACTGTACGTCCATGGTGTCATTGTATGGGAAAAAGGGTGATTTCAAGATAAAAGGACAGGGACTTAATGGGACCGTGGTTATCCTCAAATGTCGTCAATAGACTTACTGCTTTGTTTCCACTTTTCAGTCATATCTAAATGCACGCTCTTCCCTCGTTGTAGTGTCTGGCAAGAAAGTTTGCCAGACCATGCCATGCCAGTATGCCGCGGGACGCGATAGGCTGAATTTTCGGGGCTTGTCCCTTTTGACAGACAGGAGTGGGGTCGTCTATTAACATGTAGCCCACAGGCCCGTAGCCACGCCCTCTGATTCTCCATGGCAACCCATCTGATTTATTTCTGTCGTGCAATGGCACAACACGGAAGGTCCATGACGTTATTTGATGGGAAAAGAGGTGATGACAGACATTGACGTAAATGTCTTTTTTTCCACAAAATGACGTCAAGGATTTACTCTGTTTTGCTATTACATGGCAGCTTTGTCAAGCAAACCGAGGGTTCCCTGCCATTGATACAGACAGATAGAAAGAAGAGAGAGCTAGGGAACGAATACTTCGACAGACATGTCAATTGTACACTTCTGTCGTTTATTGGCAAAACAAATACAGTAAGTCCATGTATGTCATTTTAGGGGGAAATGGGTGATTTCAAGATAAAAGACATTTACGTAATAGTCTTTTTCCTCAACTGACGTCAATGGACTTACTGTGTTTTACCATTACACGGCAGACTTGTAACAGGCTCAGTGATGGACTTTTGAGGCTTCCATAAAACCTGCAGGGGATTTATTAAAGGCCATAATTTCTGTTAAGATGTTTAGATCACAGATCGTTCTAAGCTGTTTTTGTGTCTGGCATCACATCACTAAAGACACATGCACAAATACACACACACAGACAGGCTTGTGTTCAGCTGACTGAAGTCAAAACGCAGTAACCGGTGACAGAGTGGTTACCACACTCGACCTTTCAGCTGAGTTTGCCCGGCCATCAAACATCAATGTGTTGCATTCGGAGCTCAGCTAATAAGCCTATAATGTCTAAGATAGATTATTCCGAGCGCACAGGCACAGTCACAAGCACAGCTCTCCCAGAAGTCTCTCTATATAAAACCAAGTAATGGTAGAAATAGCACCTTTAAGTTACTACACACTTACTGCATGTCGTCTGGCATGTGGCAGTATCTGCACAAGTTGTGGTTGTTCCGTCACAGTCGGCTCCTAGGGCAACCGCTTGGCCTTGGACTCCTGAAGCAAAATAATCATGCGTTGCCATTTTGCAAACACCGTGCAAAAAATGGATAAGTGTTCATAACTGTACCACCCCGATTGTCTTTCGGTGGTATACCACCTTCAACCCGAGAAACATACGGAGCACATGTAAAGTTGGGGTCCACTGTGATACTGAATTATAACACATTGGATTGAAGCGTCGCTCTGGAGCAAACGGAACACACGTAAAGTTGGGGTCTACGCAGACACAACAACCATGACACGTTGTTCTGGAGGATACGGAACAAGCGTAATGGTTAGGTCTGGTCAGAAATTAAGTGATGGTACCCGTTGTTCTGAAGCCAACGAAACACAAGTAGTGGCGGGGCAACTGTGACATTGCTCAAGTACATGGGACACACGGGATAATGAAGTTTACACGAAAGCAACATTATGAGAAGTTACTCTTAAGCAAATGGACGGCATGTTAAGATGGAGTCTACTCTTAAACCACAATTACGAAACATTGCACAAGCACTTAGGACACTTGTGAGGCTGGGTTCTACTTTGAAACCCAAACCATGAACTGATAAAGCG
Organism: Batillaria attramentaria; assembly: GCA_018292915.2. Lineage (NCBI taxonomy): Eukaryota > Metazoa > Mollusca > Gastropoda > Batillariidae > Batillaria > Batillaria attramentaria. The sequence goes on along the minus strand of JACVVK020000037.1, from coordinate 892,212 downwards.
TTGTCCTCAAGCACATAATAATAATAATAATGAGTATTATATAGGCGCTTTACCCAATTTCATGAATCGGCTCAAAGCGCCGCGAACTGAACCCAACACGCACGCTCACGTGAATCACACACATTCTCTCACACACCGGACATAAACACATTACAATCACGTGGTGCGAAGGGTCAGCTCAGCTATTTAAATTTCGGAATTTAGAATTGCATTTATTTTTCAAATTTGGTGGGCTGAACATTTCCAAAGCAGAGACAAATGGGACACACGTAATGGTAGGGTCTACTCTGGAACCAACATTATGAAAATTACGAAGCACGGGGAAAAGAAAAGTTGCGGTCTACTCTGATGCCAAACTAAAGCGTTCCTCTGAAGTAGTTGGAACATGTAAAGTTGTAGCTCGTAGTTGCCAGGGACTACTACGAAACAAAAATTGGGACAGGCCTACGATGCTCTAAAACATGGAACATTGAACTAATAATAATAATAATAATGGATATGTATATAGCGCTTCAAGACAGCGAGCTCTAAGCGCCTACAAAGTTACGAAAAATAAGATAAAATAAAATAAAATGCGATGAAAATAATCCAAGATAGAACGATAGGAGACACAGCAATTCAGCGCACACGCGCGCGCGCGCGCGCGCACACACACACACACACACACACACACACACACACACACACACACACACACACACACACACACACACACACACACACACACACAGAGTTCTGTCAATCCCTCATTACTGCTGCTGGACTGAGAACAAGTGTGTTGTGGGTCGGCTGTAGGTTGAAAGGTGGGGATCGAATCTATACACCTTACGTTTCGTGGAAGAGTGTGTGAAAACGACACATGTCAAAATGGAATCTACTTTGACACAAAAATTAGTCGCTGAGCTCTGAAGCATCTGGAAAAAAAAACATGATAGCGAGAACTTCTGTAAAACCAAAATTATGATACCAAAAGTACACATGTAATATGGCGGTGAATAAAAGCGTCGTATGAGCCCGACATTGATTTACAGTCATGACCACAGAGACAGACCGAAACACGTACCTGCTACAAGAAGCAGAAGACCGGCGAGAGGTGCTAGAAACTTGAAAGCCATCGTGTGATGTCTGGTCTGCGCGAAGTGACAACTGGGCAAAATTCACAGCGGTCTGAAGTTAGGAACCAGTGACGATTTATAGAGAAATGGACGTAGCAACCGACCTGTTTGTGTCCAACACAGTGAGCAGTTGGTTTGTTGACCATGACTACCCCCCTGACGACCATTAGCTTTGACTTTTTGATTTGTTAAGTGTATGTACATTAATATCCAATCCCGATTTCCAACCCCACGCTATCTGCCATAGAGCCTCCCACCTCCTTGCAACACCTCACCCACCCCACCCTATCCCACCCCAAGCCCTACCGACCAGTGAGATGCATTCTAGTGCAGGCGTGGTTTCAAGCCACGTTTTAATGAGATGTTCGTTTAATTCCGTTTTCGATTTTTTAGATAAATGTGATTTCACCGTGTACGCGTGTGTTACCCGGATGCCTCGGAAACATAGCCATACATTTAATCAATCAATCAATCAATCAATCAATCAATCAATCAATCAATCAATCAATCAATGTATTTGTCCATAGTGGATATCTGTAATGCAGACCATTTATTACAAATAAAATACACAAACAAAACGAGAAGATGCGTAAGCCTCAGTAAACAGATTCATATAACATATACAAATTATTTTTAAAAAGTAACGCTATACTTTCTTTATAGAAAAAAAATATTTTTAGCACGGATACGGCGTTATTATGTGATGTGTAATCAGCGACAATATCGGCATTGGTTTAGCACATCTAGCAGTTCACTGCTGCAGCCTGTAGTCCCATTTCTATAATAATTATTGAAAATTTGAATACTACAGTGGGAACAATTACACGGGCTAACTAAGTCCATCCTTGCTAAGCCAAGTTATGGTCTGGAACAGTTTCACTTGCATTTTGATGATTAGTACAGCTCTTAATGCGATACAATGTTGTTTACACTTTGCGCAAGCGGTCAATAAAATTAGTAGTAGTAGTAGTAGTAGTGCATGTATTATCACCTGCACAGTGACAGCGTCTGTAATGCTGGCACTGAGCCAACATCAGTGTACTGGATGATGCGGTGATCACACTGGTCGCTTCGGTAGTACATAGTGTAACACATCACATAATAACGCCGTATCCGTGCTAAAAATATTAAGACTGTTGTTACACTATGTACTACCGAAGCGACCAGTGTGATCACCGCATCATCCAGTACACTGATGTTGGCTCAGTGCCAGCATTACAGACGCTGTCACTGTGCAGGTGTCTAAGTGGTGTGATGATAGACACCACGAAAACAGCTCAGAACTGACGATCTGTAAGTATAACAATGGCAGCATTAGCCTCTTTAAAGGATCATAACGCTCGAATTGTTTGTCAGAACATCCTTGTGAAGGAGAAGTTTGTTCAACACAATCGTGGATAATTTTACTTGTCTGCTTGATTGTACCTGAGTGCACCTTTTTATATAAAAATGCCCCTCTCAATTAAAGTTTACTCTTTCTGTCTGAAATACCCACCCTCTGAAGCCCTCCCCCCTCGACCCCCACCATCCAACCCCCATATCCCCCACTACCCCTCACCCTCACCCCTGCTACATCCCCACCACCACAACCACAAATACCACTAAACTACTAAAAGAATATCCCCTTTCCTTGTCATGCCTGGGCGTCTCCTGTCCTCCCTAGCAACCTACCAAAACACACTTAGTGTTTCATTCACCCACAAAGCTGCCAGGTTGGTGTTGCCCAATTAGGAGGGGCAGGTGGGTGAGGATGTCAGCATGCGCTGTCTGTACAAACATATTTCATAAAATGTCGTCTGCCTTGGTGTCCACAAACAAACGTACTCCTTCGACAATGAAATGTTTGTCGAAAGGTTTATGGGAATATTATTGTCAATTAAGATAAAAATAAAAATAAAAAAAACGTGTGTTGATATAGACGCTTTAAACTGCTTGGTTTAAAGCACCGTGAACTGAATCCTAACACGCACGCTCACGTGAGCCACATGCGTTTTGATTCGCACTCCGGACATCAACACAATTACGCGGTGCAAAGGGTCAGCTAAAGTATTCTTGTTTCGGATTTCAAAATTGCACTTTCATGTCCTGAATTTTTCCAGTTGAGAGTGGCAGAAAACCGGAGTACCCGGAGAGCCCCCCTCCCCAGCCCTCACCCCCGGGACCGACTTAGCACATGTAGTACCGCGCACGAGTAAATAATAATAATAATAATAACTGAGTATTGTGTAGGCGCTTGACCCGATTTATCTAACTGGCTCAAGGCGCCGCGAGCTGAACCCAACACGCACGCTCACTTGAACCACACGCATTCTCTCACACACTGGACATGGACACATTACAGTCACGTGGTGCGGAGGGTCAGCTCAGGAATTTAAGATTCAGAATTTAGAGTTGCTTTTATTTTCAAATTTTGTGGGCTGAACATTTCCAAATCAGAGGGGGAGGAAGCCGGAGTACCCGGAGAGAACCCCCAACGGTCGGCCCGAATGAACGGTGTCACGTACGAGCAGGGAAAATTCTTTGCCCTGAGTGGGACTCGAACCTGACCTCTCGCATTGGTGACGAAGTCTCTTAACCACTATACCACCGAGTATCCCAAGTTTTTGACTCTATTGGAAATGTTCAGCCCACCAAATTTGAAAAATAAATGCAATTCTAAATTCCGAAATTTAAATAGCTGAGCTGGCCCTTCGCACCACGTGATTGTAATGTGTTTATGTCCAGTGTGTGAGAGAATGCGTGTGATTCACGTGAGCGTGCGTGTTGGGTTCAGTTCGCGGCGCTTTGAGCCGATTCAGGGTAAAGCGCCTATACAATACTCATTATTATTATTATTATTATTGGCACAAATGTTTGGCTCCCAGCAAGGACTCGAACTCAAGACCCGAGCATTGGATGTCCTAAACTCTACCATCTCGGCATTCCCGGCTCCCCTGCAAACAAAACGAGACATGATAATGATGATATACGCGACATGCAAATGCTATTTGTGAAGATCTCGGCACTGCCAGAAATCTGTTTCGTGTAGTTAATGTCACGTGCTGTAGCCGAAGACGCTATTGAGCAAAGCACGTTTGGTAAGTGCGAACAAGCACCCCTCCAAATGAACCATTTGCAATATACACCTCTTGAGGGGGTTCGTAGAGTGAAATTAAATCAATGTGGTACTGGTTCTCCATGTCACGATTTTGTTTACTCTTTGAAAACATCGTTTCTGCCTTTGATATTGAACACCTTGTGCCCCATTACCAATCATTGAAAAAAGTTAAAGAAATAAAAATGTTTCGATCGCTACGTTGGTTAAGTTTGTTTAAACTTAGGTGCGCGCGCGCGCGCGCGCGCGCGTGTGTGTGTGTGTGTGTGTGGCACCGCTACTAGCGTGAGGAAGCCGGGTTCAAACAGGATGTTGCTGCGCAACGGGACAAGGTTCCATGTCGTACGGCGAAAGTGCATGATGTGTCCGATCGCAGCGGCGTAGTACACTTTTCTTCTTCTTTTTGCCAAAACGTGCCGAACATGTGTTATTTCCTTGTTTTCACATTTATTATTTGCATTTTTTTTAAAATCTCAAACCCAGTCCAAATCTGACCCGTGACCGGCCCTAAACCTCAGTCATTCTCACTCATTTCACCTCTGTTACTAACCTTAAACCTCTGAAAATGGGTTACAAACCTGTCACACGCGAGATAGGTCTGGTGGGAGGGGGGAGGGGGGGGAGGTTTTTTTATTATCATTACAACGGGAGGTTAGTAAAGGGGGGGGGGGGGGTATTTCGGTATTTCGTGCAGTTCGTTTTCTACGGCCGGCCTGGACACGTGCGTTTCGTGTGGCGGTGTTGTGTTGGTCAGTTCCCGTTTTGCTTGCCGTACTCGGATTTCTCGTGAGGAAGGTGAGCTGTTCGGACTAGCCAGTGAGCCATGGGGTTCATTCAGTGAGCGGGATTCGGGCGAGCGTGGTCGTTTGATGCCAGCCGACGGACCATGCAGGTCCATTCTTACCGCGGCGTGGGTGCTTAGGGTGGTTTGATACCCGTGTTTCCTGTCCTACTGGAGGGAGCAGGGAGGAGCAGCTGTTGAAAGTGTTCCTCGGTGTTGGTTCGGTATCGTCACGAGTCGAGGTATGTCTGAATGTAAGTTGTGCCTGTCCTGATAGCCCGTGTGTGGAAGGTGTGAGAATGGGTAGTGTTGTGTCGTCTGTTCTCGTGCTGGTATGATAGTAGCGTTTGGTGGTTGGGTCGGGGGGTGTGTCTGTATCATGTTGCTTGCGTGTCCGAGCGAACGTATGCGTGCGGTGCTTGCGTATAATATGTGTGATATCAAGTTACGTCATGCGGCGAGCGGCCGTGTGGTGCATTTTCTGTGTAATTGCGAAATGTATCTGTCACAGAAGTGACTGTGTGTGTGTGCGTTTCTTTTGGGTGTCGTCAGGTGCGCGTAGGGGTGTTTTTGTGGCTCGTGTGTCATATGTATTGTTATTCTCTTGGCATTCTAGGTGGGGTGGTTAGTAAAGTTCATGGTTCATGTGTGGCCACTGGCCGCCAGTTAGTGAGTAGCAGGAGTTAGCGTAGTTGAGGGGTGAGTAGATTTCTTCAGTGCGGGCTGGGACTCGGCGGCGGCTGACAGGCAGGGCCTATCGGGTATACCTTTTCTTTCTAACCATATGTATGCCTATCCCTTTTCTTCTTTCTCGCTTCTAACTAATAGGGAAGCGGGTTAGGGTTTTGTCCTTGTGGTGTGTATTGTTAGGTTGTTTCCAGTCTGTATTTCTTTATTAGATTCCTTGTTCCTTATCTATCGTTCTGTGTTCTTATTTTATCTGTCTATTGTGTTCTCGCCGAAGACTCGCTTGGCCACCGCTCCTCCACGCCAACCCAAATGACGGTATGTGACAGTACCATTGTTCATTCTTTAGTGCCATTTTAAATGAATGTTCTAACGCTCGTAGCGACCACTATGGAAACTTGATTGAATTGAGTTTCTTAGTTCCGCTTATGAGACATGTTGCTGCGCCTGCGTATTAGTAGAGAGCTGGTTATTTTCCAGATGGACTCTTGCCACGCTGGCTACTCCTGCTAGTCGACCTACTCTTGCAACTCTTGATTCTAGACGTCTTGCTGTCTTGCCGGTCACGTGACTCGGACTCTTGCTGTATTGAGCTGGAAGGAGTGGCGGCCTACCGTCGCGAGACTACCTACCACAAGTTCTGGTGGAGTCGCTGAGCCACTTGTCGCACTGAGGTTCTGGACTGGTCCGCTGTTCGTTACGAACTCCGGGGTGGAAGCTTTCTGCGTTCCCCATCGGACCGTCAGCTGCAGCAGCAACTTCGGACTCCAGCCATCGTCATCAGTCATTTATAACTTTTGATTTTGATTTGATTTTGAGTGCACATCCCCCCTTGTGATGTAGTCGCCTTAACGAATTATAGTTATCTGACGGGTGCCCAGAAGTATAAGGTTGTGTAAGACGGTAACTGTTTTATCTTTGCGCAGGCCTGCAGGCCGTAAGCTGGACGTTTTAACTGTATGTTGGTTCCTTTGCGTGTGTCTGTCGTCGTCTGGTTTTGATAACTTTAGTAAAGATTGTGCTTTGTATTCGTGTTTCTGTGTGTCGTTTTGTGTACGCGTGTGTCAATCTTCAAGTGTGTGTGTGTGCGGGGGGGGGGGGGGGGGGGTATTAAGAGTGGGAACTTTATTTTTTTTGTTTTTGTTTGGGTCTTTTTGTTCCTAGTTAGTTAGCGTTAGGAGTTTACTGAAGGTAGACGTGACATAACCTTCAACTGAACCTCATTACCGTTGGGCACGCTGCCACGAGCGGCCCGGGTTCAAAGTACACTTTCGAGTGAGCAACGTTCCGTGTTACCCTCGAGCAGAGCGCAGCGGCATCTGTGAACGAACCTTAAGTGCGCTGCGAGCTGTGTGCAATGTGTGTGTGTGTGTGTGTGTGTGTGTCCCCCGATCAGAGACATTAGATGATCAAGATAATACCGACATGTTAAAGCTGTGTGTGTTTTCGTTTGTTTGTTTGTTTTTTAACGAGAAATATGTTTGGAAACACGCAGTAATATATTTATCATTCTCGTGCCAGAATCCACGGTACAAGAATTCAGCGAACTTTCCTAATTTGCAGTCGGTGACGAATTTTGCATGTTACGTCATAGCAAATAGAGGAAAACTCCAATTTGCCGAAATAACCTTAACTCTTAAAAGCCCATGCAAAAATCGCATTTTTACTTGAAATGTACAGATCACTAGAAGCCACTATTACGCAATCTGCAGCGGTCTCCAGCCCAGCGGAAAGGCCCACGCCTTGCTTCACAGTGGTTTGAAGTGGCTCCTACTGGTGTGCAGTGGCTTGTTCTTTTTAAGTATAATGGGCAGGAAGTGGTCTGGATCATGCTCTTAAGAGAAGGTCTAGCTTAAGCTCCGATCTCGGGTACTAGCGATAACCATGCATCTGCCCTGACACGGACTATGCCAAGTGAGAATTAAATGACGTGTGAGACCAAATGAATGATTTTCCGTAATGTTTATTTATTTATTAATTTTTTTTCGTGAGCACCATTATTACCGTTATCATCTTCCAGGCGCTTTAAGCCTCTGTTTGTAACGCCGCTGAGAGGAAAAACTGCCGCTTTCGAATCTCTCAGGTTATTTGCCTGATAGAAGAATGTTTCATTTGGCCACTGCGACCGTTTTCGCGACTTCGTGGTTTCTCATAGTAGAGAAATACGACTTTCTTTGAGCCCACGGTCCATTTTTAAACAGACTGGGACGCGAAAAAGCTGATAAAAATAGCAACCAATCAGCGCCGTCTAGCTGGTCCTCAGTCCGCAACCAAATAACGACGTCTGCTCAGTACGCGGTACACTTCTAGAACAACTTATACGCTGACCAGTCACCACAATGGTCTCAGATGCTATATTGTGACCCACGTGACTGACTCTAATGCATAGATTCAGCTGTTTGAAGAGAAGTTTTCCAAGAGATAGATACAAGATATCCTGTTGCACCTTTTGGGGTATGGAGGATATCGGAAAAAAAGTACAAGAGGTAGCTGCATGGAGACAAAATAATCAGAAGACAACAGCATAATGCATAAAGAACAAGAGTCTGTAAATCCACGCGCTCAATATTGAGACTTTAAGAAATGGGTTAAAAGCAGACGACTCGCACGAAAATCCCCCACAGAAATAAAACCAGGCTCAAAACAAAACTCCCAGACATAGACATGGCTGCTCCGTTAGTGCTGGGACTGCAGGCCGTGCGTCTGGCATTGCCTCTTACGAAGCCACCACAGCGTGGAAACTCTTCGGGTAAGGGAGGGAACTCGGCGTAGTCACCGTCCTGTATCACCATTGCTTTCCCTTGGGCGAGGTGCGTCTCGATGTGGCAGTGAAACAACCAGATCCCTGCGTTAAGATGTGGGATATTATCAGTTATCGTAAAGAAAGGTCACGATATCAAGATTTATCAAACAATCGACATGCTAATGCGCGCTAATAGCAGTCTCGGTGTAATCCATTTAATCTAATTTAAGTCTCAATCTAGTACATTTTGCACCGTACGCTTGCTTGCAATTTCGGTGATATTGGCCGGACGTTAACTGTCAGTGCTGTCGCAGGCTGTTGGCGCCGTTTGGTACAAGGTCCTAAGCGTAGTAGATTGGAATAGGCAGCTTAGCCCTTTTCGCATAGTACGATGGTAGAGGTATTGAGCACGACTGATTTCACGAATTACAGGTGAGTCGTTAGCCAATCGGCTGTCCAGATTTTCTCTGATTTTGCAATACTCTATTATCATTATCAATAATTTTGTGAAGTTGTATGGATAAACTGGAAGCACTGTACATAACTGAACTGGGCGCTGCCGTATAGCCGCGTTACTTTTATCACGGATCTAAACTTGAGATTTTCCGTCAAAGATTACACACACACACACACACACACACACACACACACACACACACACACACACACACACACACACACACACACACACGCGCGCACGCACGCACGCACGCACGCACGCACGCAATATTGGTGTAAATCTACCTTATGACATAGCAACTGAAGAGAATATATAGATAAACTTTTCCTTCAAAGAAGACCCTTTCAATACAGTATGCGATTCCGACGGACAAAGGTCACACAATCATGATTGACAGATTTTCACCTGGGTTATCAGCCCGGAAGCGGATGATGGCGTAGTGCTTGTTGGGAATGTAGATGGTGTCCTTGAGTGGCGGGTTGATCAGTTTCCTTGACATCATACCCTGCCGGTCCATTTCCTGTATGTGCTCTAAGGTGAATGGCTCTTTATACTAGAGACAAGAAATATAATTATGCAGTTTATGATCAATTTTCAGATTCAAGGGTTTCAAGTATATAGGGTTCTTTCGTCGAAATTCAATATATCGAACAGCGGCTGTCTGTCCACGGGTTACTGGTCGACGGGAAGTAACTCCATTTAAACAACTCCATTGTTCAGTTCGGCGACTTCGCGCGAATTACCTCCCATGTTTAAACAGTTCCCGCGATATCTGCGTCGATCGTCACCCCGGGCAAAGTCGGGTACAGCCGCTAGTAGCCGGGCCCCTGTGTAGCGGACATTAGTACCTTGTACACGGTTACATAAAGCGCACGCACTCACCGGTTCCAGGGCCAGCACGTGAAAGCTGTAACCATGGAGATGCATCGGATGACCAGCTCCAGCACCGAAAATGTCCGCCAGGACCAGTTCAACCATCTGAAAATGGCCGGTAAACAGAAGACTAGAATTATAGTCAAAGCATGTGTAACGATGTAGTCTTCTATGTAAAAGTTTTTTTTTTTTTTTTTTTTTTTTACATCAATATCTGAGACTGTTGAGACCCTGGTTGTCTTAACTTCGGCAGAAATGGATAGCACAGTTCGTAGCGTGCACGAGTATCTCACTTTTTGGGCCATTCACGGTTCCTTGACGGCTCTTACAGCAGCAAACACGAGTAAAATTTAAGTACAAGACTCCCATTACGCCAAATTTAAATCCATGCAGACGTAAATCAGTTATGAGTTGTTTTTTAATAGTGAAGCCACTGGTGCACAACCCAAAACTTAGTTGGGTGGAACTGAGTCAATAGTTTCCACGATTTACCACCAGGCGAACAATGTCACCAAGAAAATACCGCATACAATGTCTCTCGCTGGCGACATGGCAAGATGCCTATCGTACTCCCAAAATTATACATTTTTACAGAAATGTGTAAAGACCGACACAGACGCACCGGCCCCTGTAGTGTAGTGGTTAGCATGGACCATGGACCGGGAGACCCGGGTTCCAGTACCAGCCGAGGCAAGCGGGGTTTTTCCTACCTAGGTCGGCTCCTACCCAGTGTGGGTGTGCTATGGGCCCATTGGGGAGGCTGTTGCCACACAGCCGAGATTCACCCACTTCACGGGGGTGCGACTTTGTGGGTGCTTCCCGTGGTAAGACACGTCTTATGATGTGGATGATTACACGGCCGGCACCGCAGATGCCATAGATTCCGGGCCTGGTTAACGCCGAGATATTTATGACAGGAATGCGGCTCTGTATCACAGTCCCAAACCACACGGCCCTCCTTGGCATCATCTTACCATCATCCACATCTCCACCATCATGCATAATTAAACTTGCCCCAGTTTTCGATCCCTCCGTGGATTCTACCTGTTACCTGGGAGGAACACCACTCGAGCTGGAAACAATCGGGGCAGCAAAAAAAATAAATAAATAAATAAAGACTGCATTTTATGCGAAACATGTAATTTACCTGTCCGGTTTTGATGTTTAGTCTGTGTGTACATTTACACAGGTCCAGCTCACAGCTCGTGTGGTTCATGGTTGTCTGGTTACAGAACCACTCGTCCTTCACGTCCTCTGGCTGAGACAACAACGGCACGGGAGGTAACTGGAAAGTGATCTGACGCAGTCAAGGCCAACAACTCTTTTGTCAGTATTTTGGATATCTTTGAAAGCGTGACGGCCATTCTGTCAGCGCGCCTGCTGAAGCTGGACGCGTTGAGTCACTAGTGATGGGACTGGTATTGGCACTGGTAAATCTTCCTCGTCCCATTCTTATTGTAAGGCAAAGTAATCAATAGTTGATGTACCGCTTCGGTTCCGGTTCGGTTGCTTCGCGTGTTTCGCGCAGCGGAGAGGTTTTGGCTGCTTACGAGTCACGCTCGCAGTGCACTGATACGAGACGGATCGACCTACTTGCGCGTAGTGAGTATTAACTTTGGCATGACATGGCATGAGAGGCGAAATCGGCGCGTGCAGTTTGGCCCCGTACATCAGGATTCGCAGACTCACGACTCCACCACATGACCAATTCCCCTCAATTGTAGTCGCTGAGATTCAGGGCGTCTGTCCTTATTGTAACAGTAAGGGGGCCGTCAGACGCGGCGATTTACGCCTATCACCGGTAAAATGCGCTCTCGGCCAATTAAATCGGTTCGCCACTAGCGCTGCCGTCGGCTCGCCAGTGAATAGAATATTTTTCCTCGCCACGTGTCAATCGCCGCTGATCGAGCGCTTTCGCTTTTTGTGTACTGTCCAGCGTCAGGCCGGCGGCGCAGTCCGCTCGCTGCGCGCTCGTAGCGTGTGAACAGAAAAGCCGTTCGACCAGTGTGCATGGTCTCGCAGCGTGTGCCGTATGTTTAAGGATACGTTGTTCATGGTGGGTGTGAAGTGAGACCGGTAGCGAGGTAACGACTTCACGTTGTAGTGTTCAGCATTGTTGAACACTGAGTTGTCGTTGTTCAGGAAAGACATCACTGTTTCAAAAAACACACAAACAGAAACTCACTTGTCACTGCTTCACGCAACATCGCAACTTTCAAACACTGCAACAAAATTAAGAAGGATAAATGTACCGAGCGTATTTGACAGGGAACGTGTATCATGAAGATCCCTGATTATGTGTAAGCGTCTTCCCCATCAAGGAGGCAAGAATCACACTCAAAATAGAAAATCCGCAATGAGTCAAGAAATGAAGGACGTGCTCGTGGAAACTGACAGATCCATTTTTACCAATCAGAGCTTGACTTGCGGCCCCCCCCCCCCCCCCCCCTTCCCACCACTTTTCATATGCAATGACGTCACTGGACGTACTGTGTTTTGCCCATACACGGCAGTGTAAAGGGGTGGGGCTTTGGAGAGTGGAGTCGTCTATTGGGAATTTAACGTTCTTTTCCACCACGTAAGGGTGATATCGAAGACGGTGGTATGTCGGTACCGATGTAGTGTTTGACGTCCGGTGGCTGGTCAGTAAGGTTGACGGTGACATCTTGCGTGGAGTTGAGTTGTCCCAATGACAGAGTAGGGTGTCCGTCACCATAATACACGGGGCGCGTGCTGTCTGGAAGCGGTCCGAACATCTGACGAGCAGAAAGTGCAAGATACATGCAATACATAGCATACTGCTTCACCTTTGCTGCAGAGTGAATTAAAGTAAAATACAACATACACTATCTTGTCTTGTCTTGTCTTGTGTCCCCCGGCTGGGGCCAACTATTAGTGCTGGCCTTTTTCTCGTTGCCCCGTCTTTGATATCACCCTTATATGGTGGAAAAGGACGTTAAATTCCTAACACCCACCTACCCCTCTTGTCTTGTCTTGTCTTGTCTTGTCTTGTCTTGTCTTGTCTTGTCTTTGCCTCGTCTCGCCTCGTCTCGTCAAATCTCATTCATTTTCATTTCATCATCTTCGTAAAATGTTATTTTTGGTAGACTGCATGTCTGTATGTCTGTCTGTCTGGTAATTTTCTGGAGGCTCTTTTAGGCAAGCAAAACAAAGTAGTAGTTTAAAAGTCAGCTATGTACATATATATTTGCTCTTCACTTGAGACAATCTTTGGTAGATCACTGTGGTTATAACACAATGTCTGTTTCCGTGTATTTCCCTCATGTGTAACTAAGGAATCTTCCTTCCTACCTCTCTGTCTATCCCTCACCAGCCCATTCATTTGTATCTTTCTCTGTAAAACCTCCCGAATTTAGCCGCTCTGTCCTTCCTCTCTTCTCTCAGCTGATTTCTAAGTTCGGCCCTTTCATCTATATTTCTTCTTTTTAACTCCTCACTCACGTCTGCACTACCAGTGGTTAGGAATAAGTGATGTTGGGCATATGCTGCGAACTGGTTTATTGCGCCTAGGAGATAAGTTGCAATATTTGCTGTATATGCGCTTAGTATAGTATTTATCTTTGTTTTACCTAGTTGTAATTGTCATTTGTTTTCTACGCTTTTTTGTAACCGGGAGTTCGAGAAATTAGCATGAAGGTGCAGCGTCTCCTGCATGTCCTAGGTTTATATTGCCCCGTAGACCAATTTGCATCCTTGTCCACCGTTACATTTTTTTTTTCATGTAGTGCAGGCACGCTCAGCCGCGAATTAGTCTTTGTGGCTTGCGCGGCTTTAAGCCCTAAAAACTCACTCACTCACCCCTCATGTGTATCTTTGTGTGCTGCCCTGACGGTCTGGAGGCCCAACACAATAGAATTCATTATTATGATTATTATTATTTTCATTATGGGGAGCCGGGGTGGCCGAATGGTAGAGCGTTGGACTTTCAATGCTTGGGTCGTGAGTTCGAATCCCGGCTGGGACCAAAATTAATATTCGTGCTGGCTTTTTCATCGTTGCCCCGTCTTTGATATCACCCGTATGTGATGGAAAAGGACGTTAAACCCCCACACCCCCACCCACCCCATTTTCCATTATTATTATATTTATTATTATTATTTTCATTATTTTCATCTCATCCTATCTCATCTCATCTCATTTAATCTTGTCAGAGGCGTACCGTTCCATTGACGTAGACGAGTGGATCTCCATCCGGGTATCCGGCCAGCGCCCCCTGGTACTTCAAGATGGCGGTAACAGTACCGTCAGTGTACCAGCAGTCTCGCAGTCCTACGGCTCGGATCCAGTAATTATCTACTCGGTGGTCGGTTGAGATCACGATGTCATAGCGTTCCCCTTAACAACACACGGGTACAGTGTTCAATATTTTAAAAGAAATGAGAAGAAGGATTCAATAGATGTATCCTGGCTGGTCTGAAGCATGAGATGACAAAGTGTGCGCACACTATATGAGATGGCCTGTGGTATTGGCCGACCGTATGTACACATGAGTGACACAGGTCAATGTTTTGTCAGATCAAAAGTGTATTTATTTCGAGCATGTTTTGCATTTGAATTGCCGGGACTGATCTCATCGTGCATGGCCACAAAATATTAACACGCTTGCACGGTACAAGGCGACTGAAATGGGTTTCAGAGAGAAGGATTAAACAAAATCAATTTCACCGGATGAAAAAGAACTGGGCATTGATTTCTTTAAGCTGAATGGTTGTCACTTTTTTCCCAGACGTTAGGATGCATCTAAAAGAAAACGCATCCCCTAAGCAAACAATGAAAGAAACAAACAAAAAACAACAAAAAACAACAACAAACAACAACAAAATTGAAATCGAACTACAACCATGAACGTGTTGTACAGACCTGGTCCTATCATAACACTGTCAACTGTGACGGGGGACACCGGCATTCCGTCTGTAGCGATGATCTGATTTTAAAAGTTAGGTCAAGATCAAGTCAGATTATTAGCATATATGTGTTTAAATATGTAGCACTGAGATAATCAAGCAGAATCTCTCTCTCTCTCTCTCTCTCTCTCTCTCTCTCTCAATATCATCGACAAATGCCACGTATGTTTTGATATGTTTACCATGTGTACTTTTCTCTTCTTCATTTCCTTTAGATAGTAAATACTTTTGTTTGTCTTTTTTATCTTTTTCCCCCTTTCCCCCTTGTTTTGATGTTGTCTTTTTACCCTTTAACGTAGAATAGCAGGACAGCTTGTAAGACAGGCAGTAATGCCTAAATGCTCTATCCTGAATAAAAAAAACGTTTCATCATCATCATCATCATCATCATCTCTCTCTCTCTCTCTCTCGGCCCCACGGGCTCGCCTTCACGCGGCGGGGCTGATTTTGCCAAGCTTGCCCACCCCTTTTACTCTTTCGTTACTCTTATTTCTGGCTCCCTCGGTCCATTCACCTGTCTTTTTGCTCTCTTAAAGTCTCCTCCGGGGGGAGGTCAGTGAGCGGGTGTCTGCTGACCCTTGGTCCAGTGAGACATCTGAGGGTCATTTCTGAAGGCCGACTTCACTGGATTCCCCCCAGCTGGTCTTCAGCCTGGCGGGCTTTGTTCGCAGCGCCCTGCTGGTGCTGCTGCGCTTAGTATTTATCTTTGTTTTACCCAGTTGTAATTGTTATTTGTTTTCTGCGCTTTTTTGTAACCGGGAGTTCGAGAAATTAGCATGAAGGTGCAGCGTCTCCTGCATGTCCTAGGTTTATATTGCCCCGTAGACCAGTTTGCATCCTTTGTCCAACGTTACATTTTTGTTTTTTTCATGTAGTGCAGGCACACTCAGCCGCGAATTAGTCTTTGTGACTTGCGCTGCTTTAAGCCCTAAAAACTCTATCTCTCTCTCTCTCTCCCCCCCCCCCCTCTCTCTCTCTCTTCTGATTGGTCAGGGCGGTACGAACGACGCAAAAGTACATCAGCTGACTTTATAGGGACCGGTACAGGAGACTGTACTCAAACGAACGCGGGTTTAAAGGAAAGAACTAATTGTGCGTCAATAACCGCTGGTTAAACCTGCCTCTTAGTTTCGCGTTTCTTTTGCCTTTATATATAATCTGCTTGTTTTGTCTTGTCTCGTGATCTTGTGGGACGCCGGGTAGCCCAGTGGTAGAGTGTTGTACTTTCAAGGCCTTTTTCTCGTTGTCCCGTCTTTGATGTCACCCTTACGGTGGTGGAAAAGGACGCCAGTCTCCCAATCATCCACCCATCCAGTTTTTTGTCATCTTGTCTACGTATGTGTCATTGCAAAACCAGTCACTATAGCTCAGTTGGTATAGTTCGCCCGGTATGGGGTGCAAATGTATACCAGTCAATTCCCTGGATATCTCGCATTAAGTCAAGTTGTAGAAGGAAGTCAGCGGCCACGTGACTTCACCTCGCCAGACCCCGGAGTACATTTTCACCCGCTCCCGCGTTGTGGGGATACAGTCGCCCCCGTTGGTGAACTACTGGAGTTCATTTGCCCCTCCTGCGCATGACTGGTATACATTTGCACCCCTTAACGGGCGAACATACCAACTGAGCGTACCAACTGAGAGAGAGAGAGAGGGAGAGGGAGAGAGAGAGCGGAAGAGTGAGAGAGAGATCACAGAGCATGCGTGTGCAGGACGTCCGCAGAACCAATTTGAGTGGGATGGTAGTCACTGACTCTGGAGCGCAGACTGTTGATTACCTGCATGGCGTGATTATCAAAGAAGACTCTGAAGGGACATTTCTGTGAGATGCTGATGATCCTGAAGCGGTACCTCCTGCCGCCCTCCACCACAAACGTTGACACTGGAGTGCGGGCGTGGGTCAGTGGTGACCCAGATGTGTTTCTAACGTTCTCCACCTGTAGGGAAAAAGGAGTGCAGTGTTTGTTAGGTGGGAAAACTGCCACGTGAGATAGTATTTGCTTTACTGAATGCAAGATTTGATAAGTTGTTATTCGTCCAATGTAAGTTGAGAGAATGCGCTGTTTTATGTATTTTACTTCATTTTTACTTTCCTAAGATCGTGAGGCGCTTAGAGCTCGGTTCCCAGGGATAGGCGCCCTATAAATGTTGTTATTATCAAGATTCAAAGCCTTTCCAAGATGACACTTAAGTTTAAAGCGTGCCTCAGATTAATCAAAAATTGAAAATCTGGATATTTCTCCTGATTCACTTGCATATTCCGAATTATGTGCATCATTCGAATGCATTTACGATCGGTCATTCTGTTTTGACTTACATCAACTTAGGACATCAAACTTTTTTCTCCGGAAAATGTCAGCATACTTGTGTTAATATTCAGCTGCCTCTTTTCTCATTTGCCCTCAGAGCCGTTCTGTGGATATCAGTGTGTGTGTGTGTGTGTGTGTGTGTGTGTGTGTGTGTGTGTGTGTGTGTGTGTGTGTGTGTGTGTTTGGGGGGGGGGGGATGGACAAAACTCCTCAGATAAATTATACCTCAAAAATACTCGCACGTCCATTGATCAAAGCGGACATGGCAGTGATAGTGTAAGCATCATGCATCAGCTTCATAAAGCGGTCATGTGACGTCTCCGGCATCCAATCACCGATCAGCATGACGTGCTCCTCCCGATCTTCGTCGTAAAGTGCCGAGTTTGGATCGGCTGTTTCCGGCTGTTTAACGATCAAGGCGCCTGCGAGTCCGTCCCCCATTTGGAGCCCCGAATGTGAGTGGTACCAGTGCGTGCCAGGAGGCCACGCCACAAAGTCATACCTGTATGAGACAGTAGACAATGGCTACTCATAATTCTTGACAAAAACTGGATTGGTTTTTTTTCTTTCATTTTTTTGCTGTCCCAACTCTTTGCCAGCTCCAGTGGTGTTCCTCCCAGGTAATGGGTAGAATCCACGGAGGGCTTGGAAGCTGGGACAATTTTTAATGATAGAGATGAGGATGATGGTAAGATGATGCTATGGAGGTCTGTGTGGTTTGGGACTGCGGGACAGAGCCGCACTTCTCGCTTCCTGTCATAAATATCCCGGCGTTAACCAGGCCCGGGAACTACGGCACCTGCGGTGCCGGCCGTGTAATCATCCACATCATAAGACGTGTCATACCAAGGGAAGCACCCCCAAAGTCGCACCCGTGAAGTGGGTGAAACTCGGCTGTGTGGCAACAGCCTCCCCATCGGGTCCATAGCACACCCGCTCTGGGTAGGAGCCGACCTAGGTAGGAAAAATCCCGCTTGCCTCGGCTGGGACTCGAAACCGGGTCTCCCGGTCCATGGTCCGAAGTGCTAACCACTACACTACGGGGGCCGGTATGATTGGATTCTTTTGTTTTCTGCCAGAAAAAAAAGGGTTTGAGGTTTAATGGGAGATGAATGCGTTGGTTGTTACCGGTTTAAAGTCTTCATCTACAGCATAGCGGGGTTGTCCAAGCGGGAAAAGCTAACATAAATATTTGGCTCCAGTATTTGATCTAACATCCCAAGCTTCGATAGTTCAACGCAGCTCGCTTATAACGGCTACGTCGGATTAAAATCTTACGCACAACAGTATTCTATTATTTTTATTTGAACAAAACACATGTCCACCAGTTTGTGATTTTTTTTTTTTTGGGGGGGGGGGGGGGGGCAGTGTTTACTTGTATGTCACAAGAGCCATCTTTGCTCATTTTTACCGGAACGTCTCCAGGGGTTGTATGGGGCACTGTGTGATGTGGGCTGCCCCGTCCATATAAGGAGTACCCCTCTGGTGCATCCCGTGCCAGTGCATGCTGGTTGTGGCTCCGTCGCTCAGCTGATTGGTCACCCACACGGTCACATGGTCATTGGCACACACCTGGCGCAGGATATCATTGTGTGTAATATGGGTTATGTATACAAACACAGCTGTCCAACGTGACATAAATACTGTATTTTGAACTAGACAGGGTGGGACTGATTTAGGCATTTTAACTTGCAAAAGAGAAAGGAACATTTGATGAATATAATAAAAATACAACTTTTCTGCTCACAAAAAGAGAAGTTTTAGGGAAAAGGAAACCTAAACATTCACCTGTTTTATCGTTTAACTCTTTGACGACGGAGCGCAATTTCTGACACACGATTTCCTATAGGAAATCGTGTGTCAGAAATTGCGCTCCGTCGTCAAAGAGTTAACACATTTCGTACCACGCATCAGTATCCCGCGTTTTCGACAGGGATCCGGGGTGGCCGAATGGTAGAGCGTTGGACTTCCAATGCTCGGGTGGTGAATTCGAATCCCGGCTGGGGCCAAATATTTGTGCTGTGTTTTTCGTCGTTGCCCCGTCTTTGACATCACCTTGTGTGGTGGGAAAGGACGTTAAACCCCCAAACACCCACCAACCTACCCAGGGTTTTTACTTTTTTCGAATTTGACCCTGTATGCGAAAATCAGGCATGATTTAACGGTTTCTTGACGGCTCATACTGCAGCAAGCAAGCCGGCAATTGACATGCAGCCCAAACGCCTGTAGCCACGCCGACTGGCTGGAACGAATCATCCACGGCAACCGCACGCAGCGCGCGCGTTTTACCTTCTGATCTCCAAGCTAAGCCAGAAGTGTGAGTTAGCTTATGGGACTATTCGCGCACTTTGGTTGGCCAGGATGACTTGTCAGTCAGGTACTGACTACGTGTTAACTGATGATCTGCACTAGTTACCTCTATCATGGGACCTGGCATTTGCCTGTTGACCGTCAAGATGTTCCGGAACTTGCCGTCTCCCGACACGCACTGAGGCAGGAGGCAGTCACTCTCGATGAAAGGACAGTTCCAGCATGCTTTGGACAACGTCCGGTACCATTCCACAGTGAAGTTATACTCGCACCTCATTGGCCGCTCTTGCTCCCCACACGTGCGCGCGCATGGGTGGGCGGCGGCTGTTGTTGCTAAGAAATCAAAACAAAACGCATGACACGAACGTAACCGAGAAGTACTAAACAAACTACAGTCTTCACAAAAAGTTAAGGACCAGTAAACATAATGGGTGACAGTTTCAATAAATCAGAAAAAAAATAAACGAATAAGAATTTTCCCGTAAAATTCGGTAGCAAGGTTAAGGGGTAATTAGTGAACATGGCGACCACTGTGTGGATGGCACGTGCGCGTCACACAGCATGCTTAGCGAGTTTGAAAATCTGCAATTTCGGCAAAACTGGGCCGAGTTTCAGTGTTCAGTGAGCGATACCTGGGGCTTTCTGCACAGCAAAAATGAGATGCAGGTCAAAGAATGCATCCCTGGTTATGAACTGTGCTCATTTGTTTGCCTACATAAGCCACCGTTTCAGCGATGTTCAGCACTACATCAGCATGCCACCACGACAAATGTTGATTGATATTTGCAAGTGGTCCTTAACTTTTTGTGAAGGCTGTAGTAAGCATAGCCAGGGTGAGCGGTGGTCTAACAGGTAGCGCGTCGGACTTAAACGCTGCACTACTGAACGGTCGTCACCGCTGCCAGAGCAATGAAGCATGGCTTCGTGCCCAGGGCACGCATGTAGAAGTCACGGGTTAGAGTCTAAACTCGAACTAAAGTAGCCCTATGGTTAAATTTTCTGTTGTTTTTGTTTTAAATCAGGAAGCGAGTCCATTCCAGCAAGTTGCCTATGCCGTTATAGAAGGATTTTTGTCTTTCTTTCTTCGCTTCCTTTATTTATATTTAATTTTGTATTTTGTTTTGGGGTTTCTTTTGTCCTAGTCTGGGTTAGGTCCGTAGCCAAGGGTTAAATTAACCTCGAGTTTTACATACGTTCCCAGGCGGAACTTGTGATATGTGATACCGGTTTTTGCCAAGCTACCGGGTTGCTCATCGGGGGTTTCTCTCCGGGTTGTCCGGCTTTCCTCCCCAGCTAAATTGAAAAACAGGATAGGTGTTGGGTGGCGCTGCACCGCTATGACGCACTTCCCACAGGGGAAGCAGGCCGAATTCCCCGGAAGGGACAACAAAGTAGGAAACAAACAAACAATAAAAACAAAATGAAAAGAAGTGCCGCTCACAACATTTACAACATAATCATTTAAAAGTGTTCTTGCAATCATTACTACGTTTTATATAGACAAGGGTGGGGTGGGTGTTTGGGGGTTTAACGTCCTTTTCCACCACATAGGGTGATACCAAAGACGGGGCAACGATGAAAAAGCCAGCACAAATATTTGGCCCCAGCCGGGATACGAACTCACGACCCGAGCATTAAAAGTCCAACGCTCTACCATTCGACCACCCCGGCTTCCCTTATATAGACAAACTTCTGTTTCGGAACAGTTACGCTTGTGACTATGCCTGTGGGCTTGAAACAGTCTATCTATCTAAGACATTAGAAGATCTCCGAATGCAACACACTGCCGTTTGATGGCCGTGCAAACAAGGATAACACAGCTACAAGGTCTGTTTTGGAAATGTTCAGCCCGTAAAATATGAAAATAAATGCAATTTTAAATTCCGATACTTAAATAGCTGAGCTGACCCTTCGCGGCACGTGATTGTAATGTGTTCATGAATGTCCAGTGCGTGAGAGGATGCGTGTGATTCACGTGAGCGTGCGTGTTAGGTTCAGTTCGCGGCGCTTTGAGCCAGTTCCAGATTTGGTTAAGCGCCTTTGCAATACTCATTATTATTATTATTATTACAGAGTGTAGTAACTACACTGCCACCAGCTACTGCATTTTGAGGTAGGTCAGCTAAACGCAAATCTGTCTGTGCGTGTGTTTGTGCATGATTGTTCTTCTTCTGAAAAACTATTGAAAATTCCGCGTCGAAACCTCAAAACATTTGGCGAGCGCGCGTTAAGCTTTGCTGCCCCGTCACTCTGGAACGCACTACGTGCCGGCCTGAGAGACCAGTCGGACATAGATCGTTTCCAGTGTGAGTTGAAAACGCATTTGTTCCTCCTGGCTTTCGACTAGCCCCACTTACCTCCTCCTGATTGAGCTGCTGCTGCTGCTGCTCTGTGTGTGTGTGTGTGTGTGTGTGTGTGTGTGTGTGTGTGTGTGTGTGTGTGTGTGTGTGTGTGTGTGTTTGCATATTTTTTTGTATGAGTGCGGGAGTACGCGCATTAATTGACTCACTTTGTGAGAATTTTGCGCTATATAAGTACATTTCATTATTATTATTATTATTATGATGCTATTAATTAACCACCAAAACAGCTCAGATTTCATTAAAATATGTAGTGACCGCTTATTAAATGGCTACCACAACATTAATGAAGTTACCTCGGCCACTAACACCAGCAAATTATTTTAATGTGTGGCATTGCCGGGCTTCCATAGTTTTGCACCTATCAAGGAAGCTCGGCCGAATTTTTTCTTTGCCTGAATCAGGCCTCAGTTCTACGGATCACGTGCCGAGCGCCACTCGCCTGTCAAGGACGGGTAGGTTTCATCCCACTTGAACATTGAAAACACCTCCCGGCTAGCCGTCTTTGTGCACTTGAGTACTTTGTAATCCCCTACCCGTCTATCACGGCTTCCCGCAACCCCTGCCCCCCCCCCCTCCACACCCTGAAACGCGTATCACAAACACGCTGGCCCAGTTTCATTGATACTGTCCGCATTCTGGTGCATGGGTTACGATTTCAATTTATTTATTTATTTATTTTAACCACGCCTCGCGGTCAAGGACAATGAACCAAGGACCTGCTATTTGAAACTTGTATGTCAATCCCAACTCTGTACCATCGGGCTTCACTACGCTTACCCTCTGCACTGACCCGAAATCGGCTAGCCGAGATCTGAGACAGGGCAAGTGATACCTAAGAAGGAAAAAAAAAAAAAAAAAAATACTCGGTGACAAGGAAAGTGGACAATTCTGAACAACTTTATGGTCAACGTGGTATTTCACAGTGTGCACAGAGGTGAGTTCTGTCCGTTCTTATCAGTTTTAGTTTACTCGTCTTATATTAGTTATACATAGTAAAGCTGCCTCTAAATATTAACCCTTTATTTTATTTTTTCATGCCCCTGAACAAAAAAAAAAAAAAAATGTTCTGATGGACACAATCAAGTCGTTTGAATCTTGAATCTTCGCATCATTCACTAGAACAGCAGATTTTCAGCCTGTTTCAGAGATTATGGCCTGCATGAGTCGTCCCACGTGTCGCAGCAAGCACGCATTTTTCGTGGCATAGCACAAAGTTGCCACGAAAAATGCATCCGTGCTGTGTGTATGCACGTGGGACAACTTATGCAGACAATAATCTCTAAAACAGGCTGAAAATGTACTGTGCACACTGTGAAATACCACGTTGACCATAAAGTTGTTCAGCACTGTCCACTTTCCTATCACCGAGTATTTTTAGTTTTTTCCTTCTTAGGTATCACTGGTCTCGGCGCAGGTCTCGGTTAGCCGATTTCCAGTCAGTGCAGAGGGTAAGCGTGGTGAAACCCGAAGGTACAGAGTTGTGGCAATTCCACTCGACCTTTTGTTGGATGTAGGGTCCCAACTTCCCGTTCTACACTACGGTCAAATTAAACACACACACACGCACAAATATGAAGTGTGCACGCCAAAGTTTAACATCCTACGTTCATCTTCCAAAGAAGAGTAGGCTGTGGCCATTGGCGTGGTAAACAGAAATACTGTCACACGCACCAGAGTGAATAGCAGGGTGGAGGTTTGCACCTAAGTAGCGCTTAGCGGCATAATAATAATAATAATAATGAGGATTTGTCTGGCGCCCAACCTCCTGCTGGAGCTCTGGGCGCCTCACAATAGTAGTTTGGAGATACAGTACATACATATATATGAAATATGTCACATTACATACAGGCTTCCACTGTTTCGTCGTCTAGCTCTGCGGCGCCACGAGCATTTCAGTAGAAATGGAAACGGATATGTGCGCCGAGGAGACGTCTACTATACCATACCATACTTTAGTTCAACAGACCTCACCTAAACAGAGCGGTGACTAATTTTGCGAGGGGTGCCCAAACTCAGATTTTTGTCAAGGCACCTCCATACATGCACGGCCGGTCAGAGTGAAATTTTGAAATCCTTAGCACCCGTTAGAGCCTAGCGTCCTCGGGAAATTTACTTTCAGCCCTACAGGAATCTAGGTCACGCCTGCAGCCTCTGCCTGAGCGTTTTCCAGGCATGAGCATGGGTTACTGCTTTCTAAAGCTAATAACTCTTGAAGTTCTCAATGGATTTTCTTTAAATTTGGAGACATGTTTTATAATCTATTGTTTGATATGTGTACTGACTTTTGAACAATTTCAATGAAAATTGCATCAGTTATTGGGGTTGAAAGTTGTAGTTTGTTCCACGGTGTGGTCGGTACCAGGTACCGACCTAGGACAGTGATGCGGGCCCCACTGGTCGGTACCTGATACCGACCGCGGTAGGAAAGTGTTAAAACCTCTGTGAGACAGAAAACTGCCGCGTTCGGAGCTCTAAGGCGACATGCTAGACAGAAGAATGTTTCATTTTGCCTTCGCGACCGTTTTCGTGACTTTGTGGCTTCGGCTATTAGAGAAAATATTTAATAGGAATTTCTTTGAGCCTACGGTCCATTCGTGAACAGACTGGGACTCGTCAAATCTTCTAATCAGCGCCGTCTAGCTGGTACTCGGTTCGCAGCTAATATATATATACCCTAAAGCTCTGCAAGAGGTTTCAGCGGAAAAAGACTAAATAATTTAGAAGGAGCAACTGCCTAGGTGTAATGTCATGTAATTACATTTAATATAGAATAGGAACGAAGGCGTTACTAAAGCCGAAAACATGCGCTCAATCAGGTCAATTTGAAAGTAGGGGAAGTAAGTAAAGCACTATGAATGGTGAGATACCCTTAGATCTGTTAGACGTTTCAGCGGTAGGATGGTAGGTCCCCCCCCCCTCCTCCCATTGTGGCTTGTAGCCAATATAGGGCAAGGCGGACTTGTCCAATGGCATACAAAGCACACACCTCCTAGATCTAGGGAGCGCTCTCAGCTTTACTTACTTCCCCTACTTTCAAATTGACCTGATTGAGCGCATGTTTTCGGCTT
This sequence comes from Batillaria attramentaria, assembly GCA_018292915.2. NCBI lineage: Eukaryota > Metazoa > Mollusca > Gastropoda > Batillariidae > Batillaria > Batillaria attramentaria. The sequence continues at coordinate 867,487 of JACVVK020000037.1, read as the reverse complement.
TAGTAACGCCTTCGTTCCTATTCTATATTAAATGTAATTACATGACATTACACCTAGGCAGTTGCTCCTTCTAAAGTATTTAGTCTTTTTCCGCTGAAACCTCTTGCAGAGCTTTAGGGTAGCGACGTCTGCTAGTACTGGAGACGCACCAGATTATTCTGGAGCAGCCTTTTAGTGCTGGTTGGACGTTGCAGCCCTCGTGGGTATCGCCGCATGCTCACCTGATGAGGGTCCCATTGACCCGAAACCATGGTCGTGAGCGGCTAAAATCACCAATTCATATGGCCTTGGTCGTACCGACCATTTTCCTCCCGGTGGGAGGGGAATGGGGGCACTATGAATGGTGAGATACCCTTAGATCTGTTAGACGTTTCAGCGGTAGGATGGTAGGTCCCCCCCCCCTCCTCCCATTGTGGCTTGTAGCCAATATAGGGCAAGGCGGACTTGTCCAATGGCATACAAAGCACACACCTCCTAGATCTAGGGAGCGCTCTCAGCTTTACTTACTTCCCCTATATATATATATATATATATTATTACTGCTTTATTATCAGACTCAGACTCAGATGATTTTATTGCACAGACATTTGTCCATCGCAATGGAGTGAGCATATGATAACAGATATTTGGAGCGAGGGAAATGAAAATACCGTTAACAGACATCATTGTGTACACACACACACACACACACACACACACACACACACACACACACACACACACACACAGGTGTTGCTGCAAAGAGCAAGAAACGGTCGGAAATACAGTACATGGAGCGTGAGCAAAATCGCGCAGTATACGTGAGCGGTATTCTAAATATAGGCCAAAAGCCCGTGTTACGGGTAGTGACACAACTAGCAGGCCAGTCTGCACGTGGCAGAGACAAAATCTAAGAGGCCGTATCAAAGATACTGTTTCGCATCTTGAGAGCTGCTTTATTATCCCTTTCGGGAAAGTCGGGCTGCCTCCCTCGGGGGCAGCGCGTCGCCGCGGTGCAGCGCCACCCAATACCTATCCTATATTTTTTTACAATTTTGCTGGGGGAGGACAGCCGGATAACCCGGAGAGAAACCCCCGATAAGCAGCCCGGCAGTCAGGAAAAACCGGTATCACTTATCACAAGCTCGACGTGGGCTCGAACCCACGCTCCATCGCCATGACATTGGTGACGGTCGTTTAGTAGCGCAGCGGCTAAATCCGACGCGCTACCTATTAGACCACCGCTCACTCCAAATTACGTTTGCTTCGTACGCGGTACACATCTAAAACAACATTAGGCCGGCCAGAGTCACCACAATGGTCTCAGATGCTATACTATGACCCAAGTGACTGATTCAGATGCACATATTAAATATATTCGATGAAAAAAAAATCCACACGCTGTTTTATGGCTACGGGGCGGTCGGTGGTCTAGTGGTTAAGAGACCTGTCACCAATGCGAGAGGTCAGGGGTTCGAGTCCCACTCGGGGCAAAGAATTTTTCCTTCTCGTATGTGGCACCGTTCATTCGGGCCGATCGTCGGGGGTTCCCTCCGGGTACTCCGGCTTCTTCCCCCTCTGCTTTGGAAATGTTCAGCCCACCAAATTTGAAAAATAAATGCAATTCTAAATTCCGAAATTTAAATAGCTGAGCTGACCCTTCGCACCACGTGATTGTAATGTGTTTATGTCCAGTGTGTGAGAGAATGTGTGTGATTCACGTGAGCGTGCGTGTTGGGTTCAGTTCGCGGCGCTTTGAGCCGATTCATGAAATTGGGTAAAGCGCCTATATAATACTCATTATTATTATTATTATTACCTTACGTATTGGGACTTCAAATTTGAGGCGGTCGGTGGTCTAGTGGTTCAGTTTTGTTTTTAATTATGGTTTTGGTATATATATTATACAGTGACAAAGACAAATACAGCATACTTTCTCGTAAGTAGAACTGTTCATTCGGGCCATCCGTCTAGCTTCTCCTCCTCTGCTTCGGAAATATTCAGCTCACAAAAATAAAAAATAAATGCAATTCTAATATTCCGAAACTGAAATTACTGAGCTGGCCCTTCGCAACACGTGATTGTTATATGTTCATGTCCAGTGTCTGCGAGAATGCGTGTGATTCACGTGAGCGTGTGTGTATTTGGTTTAGCTGGTGGTGCTTTAATCCAAATATTTTGGATAAGGCGCCTATATTATTATTATTATTATCATTAATAATAATCGCAGAAATTCCTAGCTAAACTATTAAAACAAAGCAAGAAAGGCACGTACTAGTGGTGATGAGGGAGACAGTGATCAGCAGAACAGACAGACTCGTCGATGTGAGTCCTCCCTCCATGTTGTACGATTCTCTGGTTGACTTGCGGGCATATGTCTCTTCTTCAGGTCCATGCACTGTGTGGAGATCACTCTCCTGGGATTACGAAACACCTTGACACTGTGATACGCTTGCCCTATTGTGCTGCATGTCACCACTACGTAAAAGGACATTAGCTCAGGTCCCCGAAATGTACAAAGTAAGAGGGGGTGTCGCTCTCTAGTTTTTCGTTTTCTGGTGCATGCACGTGGAATTCATTGCCGCAACACCTAAAATCTATTCCTAGAATAAACATGTTAAAGGACCGCTTGCATGAACACTTCAACCAACCTTAGAACTCCAACAACAATGTTTTGTTTTTGTTTTTGTTTGATTTTTATTGTAGAATGTAGTGAGGACTTCTTGTAAAATAGGCAGAGATGCCTATAAGAATTATCCTAATAAACGTTTCATCATCATCATCATCATCATCCATACCTCTTAAGAGCCCTCCCCATGCCTACTACATAAGATAAGATATCACTTTATCCGTCCCTCGAAGGGAAATTGCATACGTCTGGGGAGCCGGGGTGGTCGAATGGAAGAGCGTTGGACTTCTAATGCTCGGGTCGTGAGTTCGATCCCGGCTGGGGCCAAATATTTGTGCTGGCTTTTTCATCGTTGCCCCGTCTTTGATATCACCCTATGTGGTGGAAAAGGACGTTAAACCCCCAAACACCCACCCACCCTGGTCAAAAAGAACAAGCCACTGCACACCAGTAACAGGCACTTCAAGCCACTATACGCAAGACGCGAGACCGCTGCAGATTGCATAATAGTGGCTTGAAGTGGTTCCTTGTGATCTGAACATTTCAAGTAAAATTGCGTCTTTTGCATGGGCTTTTAAGAGTTAACGAATAAAAAAGACTGCCAGGGTGTTAAAGGCTCTCCACTAACAGGCACTATAATAGTCTCTGGAAGAAAAGAAAAAAACACTTTTAAAAAAAATTCTGCTTCAGCAGTTCAAAGGGTGTGAATGTTTTTCTTCCCTCAATGTACAATAAACAGACAACTGGACACATATTTTCCTGTTTTACAATTACCTCTGAGTGTGTGCGTGTGCGTGTGTGTGTGCGTGCATGTGCGTGTGCGTGTGTGTGTGTTCAGTTCTGTATACTTGTAAAATTTAAGATCTTACTAATGAGGTGACGAGAATTGCATTAATTTTTCTATACAAATGCAGAAGCTTTATATCATTCTAATCTTCAGTTGATTTTCATATATAGACATCAGCGGAATACGTGAAGCTGTACACTATATACTGATATACTGATACACATTTTTGCAATTAGAAGTACATGATTTTTTTTTTACCTTAGTCCTTATCCCAAAGATTACATCAACAGCGCTAAGCTTCACTCTATAGTCGCATGAAGTAAAAAATAAACTGTTCCATCTCTCTCTAGAAAGCATACATCACTGGACACTCATTAAAAAAAGTGCTCGAGGTAATCGACACAGTCAGAAAAAAAAAAAAAACCACTTTCCTTGATACGTAAACATTAGTACCATGACAGCGCTGTTCAGTATCAGAACGTACATATTCAGATAGGTGTCCTGGATTGGAGACTCATTAGACGAAAATCGGGAATCGAATATCTGATTTCATCTGATCTGATCTGATTTGATTTACTCCAGTCTGACCTGACTTTGTCACACGCATCTTTTTCTCAAGCGGCAGTGGCGTAAAGTTATGCATCCGTGTTGGAAACAGGTATATCTAGCCGAAGGCAAATGTAAGTATGCTGTGAGTGTTCTCGATACAAACGGGCTATGTTCTGTATACACTGGTGTTTCGTGAGCCAGTGTTCCAGCTTGCACCATCCTCCAAATGTGCACTTGCTGAATTGTAAACATATACCGTGTTTACCTTGTGACGAGGAGCGTTGATAGTGAACACTCAGGATATTTGATGTGCATATGATTATCGCCTTTTATTCTTTCTTCTCTTTCAGAACACGAGTCGTTTTCATTTCACTGTCAATGCAGACACGAAATACTCGACTTGAGCCCTGACGATGTTAAACTGAGGCCAGTGGAACACACAAGAAAGGCGAAGGTGTTGTGCCAATTTTTGTCCTGTTTGTATAAACAAATAAAACCGACATAAAAGGGACAGAAGCCACTTAACTTTCACAAAGGACGGCACGGGTCAACGTTTCGGCTTTCGCCTTCCTCAGGACACAAACAAGTGGGACATAATTTCAACAAACAAAAGATAACTCTGCGGACCTACTGAGATACTGGTCTTCTGTCACCAAAGGATGGGTGTTGTGATATTTTTACTATTGTTTTCTGGTCCTTTTCTCTCCCACCGTTTCATTTCATTTCAATTTTTTTCCCGCGCCGTGTATGTCAGTACGTCCGCAGAGTCACCTTTTCTTTGTTGAAGTTGTGTCCCATTTGTTTGTGTCCTGAGGAAGGCGAAAGCCGAAACGTTGACCCGTGCCGTCCTTTGTGAAAGTTAAGTGGTTTCTGTCCCTTCTATGTCGCTTTTACTTGTAACCACTTCGCAGTCATTACCGTTTCCTTTCCTGTTTGTATAGTTTCTGAAAACTGCACATGTGAAAGTTTAACAAAGACACACGCGCGCACGCGTGCAAGAGCACACACGCACGCGTGCGAGACCACACACACACACACACACACACACACACACACACACACACACACACACACACACACACACAGAGGGAGGGAGTGGGTAGACAGACAGTCAGAGAGAGAGAGAGAGAGAGGCAGGCAGGCAGGCAGGATTTTTACACACTCACTGCTTGGAGATGCAAATCATAATTTTGTCACTACTTTTATTCACATACAAGTGCATGGTGATAAAAGCATTTCGTCAAACAAAGAGTACACATTTGAGCTTTATGTCTGCTCCCTTTTGTAACGTTTGCAATACAACAATACAAGCACATCTATGTGTGAAAACTCACGTTTACGAACACTCTGCGAGGATATGCAATTTAAGGCACGTAATAAGTATGAGAGTTTAATCACTGAAGATTCAACACCATCGAAAAAAGTCTTACTGCATTACACTGGTAGGCAACTTCGTAGAAGTTGTGCAGGCCGTTTTCAATAGCATTTTACTGTGGAAAACCATATAGAATAATAATATCTTTATAAATTTAATTACCTGTGGTTAATTGTACATTGTCAGGTAATTTGTTTGTCTGTAATAATAATGTTAATAATAATAATAATAATATTTGTGTATTGAGTAGGCGCTTTTCGCCATTTATTTAATTGGCTCAAAGGCCTCGAACTGAACCCAGCACGCACGCTCAAATGAATCACACGCATTCTCTCACACACAGGACATAAACACATTACAATCACGTTTTGTGAAAGATCAGCTCAGCAACTGAAGCTTCGGAGTTTAGAATTGCATTTAGTTCCAAATGTGTTGGCTGAACGTTTCCAAAACAAGGGAAGGGCAGGAGGGGGGGGGGGAGGGAAGAGAACCCGGAAAATAAATTTCTGGGTGGGGTGGGGGGTGGGGAGATGGGGCATAGCCCGTCTGCAAGGCGTTGGCACTTTGTTACCAACTGCTACAAAATATGTCCTTCTTTTTTATCCTTGCCTTGCACAATCTGTAAGTCGGTGCCAGCACTTTGTAGTTGGTTTGGCTATGCCACAAGTGTTTGGAACTACGGTCAGGTGAGTTCAAGGTGGTATCTTTGCGTCGGGAAATACCCGGCCATACGCGTTCGACCCAATCTCTGTTATAATCTCCCCAGTGTCCATATACAGGAACTACAAACACATTCAGTAAAACAAAACCCGAAACATCGAGCGTGAGTATTGTTCACAGAGAGATAACAATGATCCCAGCCTCCCTGGCCTTCGTAAGAGCGTCAAAAACGGTGTAGAAGACCTTGTCCTTGCTGCAGGTATCAAAGAAACCCGCCCTGTTCAGAGTGGCGAGCGTGGCTGATGGAACAGCGGCGAGAAACACATCCACGCCAACGCGAGAAAACTGCTTCATCACTGTCGACAACATGTCGATTCCCGCCACGTCGATGTAGGTCAAGGCCGAACAGTCCAGGATCACGTGATGGATGCCGTTGACCCCCTTGTCCTCATTCTCGGAGGTGAGACCAGCGGTTTCGGGTGGAGCCTTGGCGGAGTCGGTGCTGGAAGAGTCAGAAACGGGGACCTTGATGGCCATCTCCTTGGCTGGCAGTTTGGTGGGGTCAAAAACCAAGGTGTACAGCTGCCGCTTGAAGCGCTCCTGGCTGGCAAAGTAAAGCTGGGATTCGAATCTGCCATCACAGAGAAGTTTGACAAATGAAATATTTTTGATCACTCCAGTTTGCTGACTAGGCTATTTTTTGCATGCGCCGCTCAAGTATAACAAAGCTATTTTGTCTTCCAACGACACATAATTAGGCTGGGGTGAGGTTATGATACATACAAGTATATATATAATTATTTCTTGTAAATCAAAAAGGTCATACCCCGTACCGTATTTTAAAATTCTGCTTGTTTTATCTGTCGTAAGACCTAGAATTACATACACTTCGGTTAAAGGAAACGTTGCTGCCATCTTGTAAGAGGAAGGTCTACACAATCTGTTTGTCTGTATTTGTTTGTTGTTGTTGCTGTTGTAATGGTGGGTTTTTGTTGTTTGTTTTTATCTATTATCGTCAGAATCGTACAACCAAGAACATCGCAGCCGTGTTGTGCTAACTGTTACACTCTTTTTATACAGACGTTTTATTCTGGACACAATTAACTACACAATTTTCCTTCAAAGAACTTTTAAAATGGACAATTAGCCCCGGTAAGCACAGTTGAGGGTGGATGGGTGGGTGGGTGTTTGGGGGTCCCATGCCCTTTTTCCACTACATAGGGTTAACGGGACAACGAGGAGAAAGCCAGCACAAATATTTGACTATCTGCTGGGATTCGAACTCCGGACCCGAGCGTTAAAATCCAGCGATAGTGGTCCATGCTGTACTGTCACTGGAAACAACGCTGATCTAAAATGAAAAACCTACAGCTATTGAGTAATACAAACAAACAAACAAACAAACCTAAAGATTCGGACGCCTGGTACCGTCCTGATGCCCTTGCGTTGTGTATCCATGACAACGTCCTCGGACTCTGCCCTTCCCAGCAGCTTCCCATCCGCCAGCTGACTGACCACCAAAACCGTTACCATGGAGAAGACCACGCCCACCAACAGGCCAATGTCAAGGTCACCAAAGACGCTCGCCACAGCGGTGAGAAGCCAGATGAAGAAGTCCGGTTTGTTAACGTGCCAAAGTGACCGCAAGTTACGAATCTAGGACAAAAAGATATACAATATTAAGTATCGCGGTAAATGAAGATATAATGTTAGTTTTACATTCTTCTTATTAGCAGCCTGCACGGATATTAGGGGTCCGGGAAAGACTGAGGTTGCACAGTGGTAGGTTGTTAATTATGCTAAAATTTTTGGTTTTGTTCCGACTGAGAGCAAACTTTTGGTTATTATTTGTTGGTGGTTGTTTTGGTTTTTTTGTTGTTGTTGTTTCGTTTTTTTAATTTTTGTTGTTGTTGTTGGTGGTGGGGTTTTTGTTTGTTTGTTGGTGGTTGTCTTTTTGTTTGTTTTTGGTTTTGTTGTTGTTATTGTTTTGTTATTGTTGGGTTTTCTTGTTGTTGACGTTGTTTTGATTTGTTTTGTTTTTCGTTTTGTTTTTTGTTGTTGTTTTTTGGGGGTAATGTTATTGTTGTTGTTGTTTGTGGAAGAGGTGTTCTTGATGATGTTGGTGCTGATGTTGTTAACATTCGTTGCCCCGACTTGTGTAATCACTCATAATATATGTGGGGGAGAGGGCGTACACGGCCAGACGGACATCTCTAGTTTCCCGATTACTAATAGTTACTTTATTTCTGGTTTGAATACAGCGTGCTCCTCCTCCTCCGTTTGTTTGTTTGCAACAGCCTTAATTCCTACTACACAACTGAGTCTTTTAATAGCACACGCGTTCCATAATACCTGCAGCAGGAGATCCTTCATGGCCACGATGATCATGGCGGCCAACATGGCGATGGGTAGAGACACAAACAGCTGACCGGCCACCAGCAGCACCAGCAAGATGAACACGGCAGACGACACACCGTTCAAGGTCGACTTAGCGCCGAGAGAGCTTTGCATCATGGTCCGGGGCGGCGCGGTGCAGGACGGGAAGTTCTGGAAGAAAGAGCCAATGAAATGGCAGAGCCCGTAGGCGATAAGCTCCTGGTTGTCGTCCATCTTGTTGCCGTGTATCTTGGAGCAGAGCTTGCCCAAGGAGATGGTCAAGGCGAAACACAGGATGGCGATCACGAAGGCGTCGGTAGCGACTCTAGGGAGAGCGTCCATGGGCGGGAGGGAGGGTGGCGGTATACCTGCAGAATGTTCGGGAAGATTTTTTTTTTTAAAAAACTAATTTATCGTCCCTTGGGGAAAGCGCGTCGCCGCGGTGCAGCGCCACCCAATACTTATCCTAGTTTTTTTAATTTTTGCTGGGGGTAGGGGGGGGGGGGATAACCCGGAGAGAAACCCCCGATGAGCAGCCTGGTAGCCTAGAAAAAAACCGGTATCACGTATCACAAGCTCGACCTAGGCCCGTATGTAGAACTCGAGGTTAATTTAACCCACGGCTACGGGTCTGTCCCAGACTAGGACAAAAGAAACCCAAAAAACAAACTTAAATAAAAAAAAAAGGAAGCGAAGAAAGAAAGACAAAAATCCTTCCATAACGGCATGGGCATCTTGCTGGAATGGACCCGCTTCCTGGGATTTAACACTAAAAACAACAGAAAATTTAACCCTAGAGCTAGTTTAGTTCGAGGTTAGACTCTAACCCGGGGCTAAACTCCCTAGCCCCGACTTTTACATGCGAGCCCTGGGCTCGGATCCGTAACACTGTCGACGGCCGTTCAGTAGCGCAGCGGCTAAATCCGACGCGCTACCTATAACAGTATTAGACTATCGCTCATCCGCTCATAATTATGCTGTTGAGGATACACGACTCCAGTCGGCAAGCCACGAGGCCAGAGCCCCGCCCCTTTACTCTAACGTGTGTTGGCAAAACACTGTACATCCATAACGTCATTTTATGAAAAAAGAGGTAATTTCGAGATGGCAGAGATTGACGTAATGATCTTTTTTTCTCAAATGAAGTCAATGGACTAACTCACTCATGGACTTTCTTTCCACGTTTCAGTCATATCAACTAAATCAGTACATGTGCATCCCTCTTTGCAGTGTCTGGCACGAACGTTTGCCAGACCATGCCATGTGTTGTGGTCATTATGCCACTGCACGCGACTGGATGAATTCTAGGGGCTCGCCCCTTTTGATTGACAGGGGTTTGTTGTGTCTGTCCCCAGTCTGCCTCAAAATTACATAATATAACGTTTTATGATATGTAACGCTTTAAAAGCTACCATCAATCAATCGTTACCTGTGGGCACATAACCAACGATGCCGATTCCGAACTTATCGTGGAGCTTGGCGAAGTGTGAGATAAGGGTGGACAGAATGACAACGATCAGTTCTATAGGCACGGGCACCTTCATCTTGGCCTTGTACCGCTCGTTAATACCGATCTTCACCGCCAGGAGGACGGCCATGCAGATGAGGCCCACGATGATGTCGGCCGGGTTACAGGTGGTGATGTTCTTGAAGATGTCGATGTACGTCAGCACCAGCTTGCCAAGCCCGGACCTCCCCGGGATCCGCACGTGCAACATCTTGACGATCTGACTGTAAAAGGTGAAAGTATAATTACGGGTGGAACGGGCTGACAGGTCGTTGTGAACTGGGGGCGGTCGGTGGTCTAGTGACTTGTCACCAGTGCGAGAGGTAGGGGGTTCGAGTCCCACTCGGGGCAAAAAATTTTTCCTTCTCGTATGTGGCATCGTTCGTTCGTTCGGGCCGATCGTCGGGTGGTTCTCTCCGGGTACTCCGGCTTCCTCCCCCTCTGCTTTGGAAATGTTCAGCCCACCAAATTTGAAAAATAAATGCAATTCTAAATTCCGAAATTTGAAAAATAAATGCAATTCTAAATTCCGAAATTTAAATAGCTGAGCTGATCCTTCGCACCACGTGATTGTAATGTGTTTATGTCCAGTGTGTGAGAGAATGCGTGTGATTCACGTAAGCGTGCGTGTTGGGTTCAGTTCGCGACGCTTTGAGCCAATTCACGAAATTGGGTAAAGCGCCTAGACAATATTCATTATTATTATTATTATTATTACTATGCTGGTGTAAAGCATCACACCACTAAGACATGCAGGCGTAAGAACACAATTTGAGCGTGGGGTGAAGGCTGGTGTTTGTCTGAAGTACCCTGGTTTTAGTTTGTAGTGATTTTTGTTGTCACGACAAACACGATTTTTTTATTATTTTGTAGGGCAAGGTGCAATGCTATGGGGCAGCAAGCGGAGGCAAGCTGCCAGTGAAGCTGGGACAACTTGCGCGCAAGAAAGGAAAAGGTGATGCGAGTGGATTTGGGTGAACTGGCTTCATGGCCTAAACAGACAGTAGACTAGCATTACTCCAGTGAGGCCTGGGCGGAAAGGAGACATTCAATTTTTATTAAAACCCTGTCAGGTACGATCGCTTGAATGGTCTGTGCATGGTAATGTTTGTCTCTAGATCGAAGCATTTTTAGGGGTGACTATGATGCCTGCGGCTGATAAGATAAGATAAGATAAGATAAGATAGATTTATTGCTTCTTAGTTACAATTAAGAAGAATTTGCTTTGCTCCTCTTGATAATAAAACACAATTGATATACACAAACATACCATAGAAATACATATACACATTCACACACTCAGTCATTGGCTATAACACAATTTAAGAGAATAAGCACTGGCATTGCCTCACATTAAACTATGTTAAACAAGCACTAAGAATAACAGTTAAAAAGGAGGGGCAGGCCTAACACAGAATACAGATCACAGATAACAGCTCTCTCTACGTATAGATCCTTCATCCACACACATCTTATCTTCTGAGCTCGCACAAGCACCCGCATCCACCAACACACATCACAGGGTAAGATATTAGACCGCTGGGGATGATTCACTAGTGTTCATATGTAATGTGAATGCATAGGACGGGTATACTATTACCCGGTAAGTAAAGAGTTTAACTGGAGTGCTTCCACACCAGTGTATCATTTTTCATTACACTTTAATCCTGACTAAGGCAATCATTTAGGGCAATGACAGAGGATATATACGTATATAAGCTGATAGGGAGTATAATTATAAGCATTTTGAGGCCTCGTGCATTTGTATTTGTTAACCGTACAAATACATTCACAAACAGACTTGCGTCCAGCTGATTGAAGCCAAAACGCAGTAGTCTGTAGCAGTATCGTAGCGACACTCGACCGAAACCTTGTGGCTCAGAGGTCGGGCAGCCAACAAGGAAAACATGGCGGACAGACGGCTGAGTTTTCCTCGATCACACGGCCACCAAACGTCAGGGTGTTGCATTTGGAGTTCTATTTGTCTGTAAGATAGACTTTCCGAGCGCACAGGCGCAGTCACAGGCACAACAGTTCCAAACCAGAAACATACCTCTACAAAACCCAGCAATATCAGGAGCAGCTACTGTAAGCGTTACTGACCAGCCCCATTTCCCATTCTAAGGGAAATAAAACACCCTCTCTCTGTTTTGAGATGTCTCAAACAGGTAGCGATTGTCGACCTTACGCAAAAACTGCGACAAACTGGGCAGAGCAATCTTTAATTCATTTTACACGGGCTACTACTAGTCTACAGCCGTAACAGTGTGTTCACATTTTATCTCACTTTCCAGCATGTCTGCTATCAGGTTTTCTGAGCAACCCGCTGAAGGTGATGTGAAAGTACAGTACACCATCTAACTCACAAATAATGAGGATTTGTCTGGCGCCCAACCTCCTGCTGGAGCTCTGGGCGCCTCACAATAGTAGAGTGGCAATACATACACATGAAATACGTCACATTACATACACATGAAATACTCGTCACATACACGTTACATACACACAGCTATGATACATCCTAACACGACATCCTAAAATGACGATGATGGTAACAGTGATGACAGAGAAGTTAGTCTGTATAATACAGCCGGAAGAAATGAGACAATTCCCGTAAACTCATTTTGGTCCACATAGTGTATGTCACCACGGGATCCAGGAAGCTGGTGCCATAGGTATTATGGTACAGTCAATGTGGAAAGGGTCAAAACGGATGAGTGAGGGGGTGGGTGGGTGTTTGGGAGTTTAACGTCCTTTTTCACCACATACGGATGATATCAAAGACGGGGCTACGATGAAAAAGCCAGCAGAAATATTTGGCCCCAGCCGGGATACGAACTCACGACCCGAGCATTAGAAGTCCAACGCTCTACCATTCGGCCACCCCGGATCCCCCATACGCCAACCTGAGTTACTACAATGGTCTCAGGATCCCCGGATGAGTGAGGGGTGAGGTTGTGTGTGTGTATGTGCGGGGGCTGGGGGGGGGGGTCGATAATAATAATAATAATAATAATTATCATCATCATCATCATCATCCAGCCAACGCAAATCGCCAAATCACTCAACCGTGAAAGAAACCAACCTGGTGGTGATGTGGACAGCCGCCGAGAAGGTAAAGCCCCCGATGAAGGACTTGGCCAAGAAGTTGGTGAGGAAGCCAAGCCTGAAAATGCCCATCCCCATCAGGATCAAGCCGCCCACGAAACAGGCCGCCATGGAGATGCCGATCTTATATGCCAGTAGCTCGTCCTCGGTCAGTGTGTTGTTGGCGCCCAGGCTCAGCTGGAAGGCGTCAGAACAAAGCTTAAATGAGTTTGGCCGGCGCCTTGTAATTTCCCTGTCTCCAGGGATGAATATCTTGTCTTGTCGTGAGTCTCGTCTCGTCACGTCTTTTGTTTTTGTCGTGTCTTTTGTCTCGTCTCGTCTCGCGTCGCGTGTCGTGTCGTGTCGTGTCGTGTCGTGTCGTCTGTCTTTTCTTGTTTTGCCTTGTCTCGTTTCGTCTTTTGTCTTGTCTCCTCGTTTGTCTCGTCTCGTCTCGTCTTGTCTCAATACAAAATCTGAAGTCTGAAGAGTTCTAATGTTGTGAGTGGTGGTGCAACATGCAGATTATGCTATGGACGTTGTCGTCTGGTTGACGGGTTCGCGCTTGCTAACGTGCACTGCTGGACATATAATAATAATATTAATAATTATAATAATAAGTGCATTAATATAGGCGCTTTATCCCAGATATTTGGCTCTAAGCGCCGCGAGCTAAGCCCAACACGCACGCTCACGCGAATCACACGCATTCTCTCACACACTGGACATGAACAGTAAAATCACTTGGCGCGAAGGGCCAGCTCAGCAATTTTAATTTCGGAATATTAGAATTGCATTTATTATTTTAATTTTGTGGGCGGAACATTTCCAAAGCAGAGGGGAAGAAAGCCCACATATGTGGGAACGGAGTTTGTTTGTTCGTTCGTTTGTTTTGGTTTTTGTTCTGAAATTTTTGGGGTTGTTGTTGCTGCTGATGTTGTTTTGTTGTTTTTGTTTCTTAAGGCTGCCAGTAGACATGTCTTGCTGCTGGAAGTCAATACATTGTCTGTTTGCAGGCTTTTTGAAATTTAGTATTGAAGCTCAAATCCGCAAGTTAAATCTTTTCTACTAAGACGGAATTTAAAAGGTAAGGTTTCCCGACATTCGCCACAGTGCAGCAATCAAAGATCTTCAGAGACCTGGTGAGCATCGGACTCGCGGTCCACCAGGTTGGCGGTCAAGATGGCGATGACGGCGTTGGTTCCCATGGAGACGTGAGGTGAGGTGCCGAAGATGAGGTAGACGAGGATGGGAAAGAAGGTGGAGTACAGACCCACAGCCGGGGTCAAGGACGACAGGATCCCGAACCCCAGACCTGCACGAGGGTAAACGCACATATGTATTGATTGTAGAAGAAAAAGAAGACGAAAATGGCGATGAAAAAAATAAAATAAAATAAGGAAAACAATAATAGCAAAATTAATAGCAAAAAATCGCAAAAAAAGTAGCACAAAAAAGCAAACATAATGGCAATCATATTCGTAATATTAACAACATATAACAACGATAATAATCCCGATATTTTCAAATAAAAAATAATCATGATGGTCATATTTCTTATGGCAAATACTTGTACGGTGCATTCCTTAAGAAGCTTTGGGCGACTGACAAAAAGGTGGATATTTCAAACGTACATAATCACTTAATAATATTGTATACGAGTAAATTCTTTTGTATACACACGGGGAGCCGGGATACCCGAATGGTAGAGCGTTGGACTTTCAAAGCTTGGGTTGTGAGTTTGAATCCCGGCTGGGGCAAAATATTTGTGCTGGCCTTTTTTTCGTTGCCCCGTCTTTGATATCACCCTTACGTGGTGGAAAAGGACGTTAAACTCCCAAACACCCACCCACCCACATACCACCTCACCCTTGCATACACACAACTTTTAAAATCCCGTGAACCTAGTGACATAAAGAAAGACAGGTTACAGACGTATTCTTTGTTTTATTGTTTGTTTGTTTGTTTTCTTTTTTAAGACCTTGAGGCAGATGGATGAATCCAACAGAAAGGCCAGCAACCAGATCCGGCACGATCCACTGACGCCAGTTGTAACGTGCGAGTGTCTTCACAACCGGTATGAACGACAGGGCACGGCCACCGACACACCTCGGCGTGCACCGGCAGCTGTCTTTGATGACGTCACATGCTGTTCTGGTCGGCGATTGGTCGACGTAGGTCTCGTCAATTTCGCTCTGCGTGTACAACTGGCGTTTGATGACGATGGCCTGAGAAGGGGAGCTGAAGGTGTCCATGGAACTGGCCTTGCTGTCAGTCTCTTCCTGGAGGAAAAACAAACAAATGGTAATCAACTGGAAAAAAATACGACATACATCGAATGTTTACAAGAAGAGAGTGCACGCAATGACACGTTAGAGCGCGGTTGTTATCGGATCTCTGCAAAGCTGTCTGCCGCTGTTTAGTCGGGGTGTCCGAACTTGTTGCGTACTATGTAAATGATGATGATGATGATGGTGATGATGATGATGAATATACTAAGTATACTACTACTGGTTTGGTTTGGTTTTCGTTTGTTTTTGCTTTTTTTCCGGGGGAGGGGGGTGTGGAGGTTGGTTTAGTTTGTTTGTTTGACTTTTTTTGGGGGTGGTGGTGGGGGGGGGGGGTCCTATATGTTTATTGTAGTCGGGTTTTTTCTTGTTTTGGTTTGGTTTGGTTGTTGTTGTTGTTTGTTTGTTTGTTTGCTTGTTTTAGTGGGGGTGTCGTTGCTAGTTTGGGTGTTTTTCTGTTTTGTTGTTGCTGTTGTTGTTGTTGTTGTTGTATTTTTTTAAAACTTGTGACCCTCTAACACTGAAAAATTCACGCGTTTAGAGGCCCTAACCTATTTTTCCTAAGCTACTGGCAAGCGGTCCTGGGCACTTTCTGGCATAAATTTTGCACAGAAGCCACGTCTGCCTACACGCTTTGCAACTATAGCTCTGACCCAGACACTAGCCTGTAATGAAATGCCTCCATACGTCAAACATTTCAGGAGCACAGATTTCATGCATTCGGAAAACACTTTTCTTCAATATCGTATGCTTTACACGCAGTATTCTGTGTTAACAGATGAAGGTTGGAGTGCTTCTGAACCCGCACTACCCCCTCTCCCACCCGCCCGTCCACCCACCCGTCCATCCCCACTGACCTCCACCCCTCAACAAGCCCGACGGTATAACGACCCGATTCCTCTGCATGCTGTGGAAAACGATGTCAAAGCCCCAGAACTTAAAAAAAAAAAAAAAAAATCACGAACCGGCTGTTACAAGTGAGACACTTAGGGTTCATCTGAATTGTAATGAGGTCACCTTGTCCTTCCTTACTTAACACCGAGATGAGTGCTTCATACAGTAGCTGTAACGTTAGTTCTTGCCAGCGGGGGGAGGGGTGGGGGACAACCAGACTTGCTTGAAGAAGATTCCTTTTTGTGTGAGTGTGTCATTTTGCGTCAATGGTGACTGATGACACACCGCCCCGCAAGAAAAACTTTAATCATATGACGTGCTCAAGCATAAAGCTGTCAAAGAAAGCTCTGTGTGTAGTTTGTGTTCACGCGGCACTAAAAGCCTAAAAGAGATTTTTTTTTTCCACCGGTTCGCTACGGGGCTGCTCACAGGTCATAATGGT
The DNA here is from genome assembly GCA_018292915.2 of Batillaria attramentaria. Lineage (NCBI taxonomy): Eukaryota > Metazoa > Mollusca > Gastropoda > Batillariidae > Batillaria > Batillaria attramentaria. The sequence continues at coordinate 850,917 of JACVVK020000037.1, read as the reverse complement.
CCCTTGTCCACAATGAAAGCTATCAAAACAGGACCTTAGTCGCGGTTTCGGTTTCATGTGGAACAAGTGGGGGACCACGTGAAGGGAATCGTGGCCAAAAAAGTCGGGCGTTGGCCCTTACCCAGATAGGCCTACGTTAGAATTAAACGACTAGGTCCTTGAGCTCTGCTCGCAAATTTAAAAAGTTTCTGATTTCATTGTACAAACATGTCAGTAGCGCGCCAGTCATGTTCAACCCCTCACAGGCCAAGGTTTGTTCTACATCAACGGTAAAAGTGGGCAGAGTTATCTGACCCTGACCCTGACCCGTCGGTGCTTGGTCAGCACCCGGAGGCTAGAAAGTTTTGGTCTTGTGAAGTATGGGTGGGTGGGTGGGTGTTTGTGAGTTTAACGTCCTTTTCCACCACATAAGGGTGATATCAAAGACGGGGCAACGAGAAAAAAGGCCAGCACTATTGTGAAGTATGAAGGAATGAAGAATGAAGGAATGAACTTTATTTTACAAGGATATAAGTGTTAAGCACAAGCGTCTATCTTACAAGTTTTCCTCGCTATTAAAGAAATTCAAAACCTTAGAATTACTATAATTATGATGTTAACCGGAATACTATAGAAACGGAAGGAAATCAAAACGAGCCCCCCCCCCCCCCCCCGAAAAAACAAACAAAGAAACAAATTCAATAACAAAAAACAACAAAACCAAACAAAACGAAAACCAAAATCAAAGCAAACAACAAAAACAACAACCCGAAAACCCCAAACAAACGGTGAGAAATCCAACGGAGCATATCAGGAAAGTGACGAGCCACATAATGAATACAATTTAAGGAATACAGTGATTTCAAACAAACGAGAGTGACAGAGTGTGTGTGTGTGTGTGTGTGTGTGTGTGTGTGTGTGTGTGTGTGTGTGTGTGTGTGTGTGTGTGTGTGAGAGAGAGAGACTGACTGACTGACTGACTGAAACGTTTATTTCAGGATAAAGACTTGTAGGCATGGTCTGCCTATCTTACAAGCTGTCCTGCTAATCTACGAACACTAAAAAAAAATAAAGGCTAACATTACAAAAAAGTATACCAGGCACAAAGGGAGTAATCTAATAAGAAAGTAGAAAAAACAAAAACAAAAAAAAACATGCAAAGATACAAAGAAGCGCAAGAAATTCAAAGGAAACACATCGGAAAATAGGTGAAGAAGTAGATAGCATGGTGTTTGAAATTGTAGTATACAACATAACTTGTAAAAAGGTAACATGTAATAGTGCCATCTGATAACGAGTAATTTAGCACGGTTCAGGTATTGTTCGTGGACCTATGACTTACGTAAGTATCTGAGAAGTTGAGTTTTAAATGAATGAAGCTTCGGGGTACATTTTAAGTATACTGGCAACTGGTTCCATGAAAGTGACCCAGAGAATGAGAGGCTTGTTTTAAAAATGTCCAATCTAGGTAATGGTAATTGGAACAGGCCATTTCTTGCGTTGTGTCGCTGACTTGGTTGAAAGAACGTGGTAAGATATGGAGGAGCCTTACAGTGGACTATCTTGTGCATGAAAACACACCGGTTGAACTCAAGATGCTTGGTAAGGGGGAGAAGTTCGAGCGCTCTAAGTTTTTCTTCTGTGGGTAAGGGCCCAGGATGTAAAAGCTTTATACCACGTTTATAGAGAGAATTGATCTTTTTCAAGTGAATATCACCACATTTGTCCCAGAGGTTGGAGGCGTAATCTATATGACTTTTTATATGTGCGTGAAAGAAAACTTTGCAACTGTCGTGGCTAACTATGCGGTTAAGTTTACTTAAGAGAAAAAGATTTTTAGACAGGGTTTTACTAAGTTTTTCTAGGTGCGGCTCCCACTTCAATTGGTCGTCCACTGTAACGCCCAAAAGGCGATGCGTTGACACTTGGTGTATGGGCTCTGAGCCGAGAGATAGTTTGAGAGGTAGAGGCTTCCGCTGGTGTTTTTGGCGGGTAGTTATTAGCATGCTCTTTGTTTTGGGGACGCTGATTATCATATGATTTTGGGTACACCATTCAGATTCAGAGAGAGAGAGTGAGAGTGAGTGAGTGAGTGTGTGCGTGTGTGTGCGTGTGTGTGTGTGTGTGTGTGTGTGTGTGTGTGTGTGTGTGTGTGTGTGTGTGTGAGAGAGAGAGAGAGAGAGGAACGAAAGTAAAAGACTGTTGAAAAACAGAGAAGGAAACGGTAATGACTGCGAAGTGGTTACAAGTTAAGCAAATAAAAGCGACATAAAAGGGACAGAAACCATTTAACTTTTACACAGGACGGCACGGGTCAACGTTTCGGCTTTCGCCTTCCTCAGGACACAAACAAATGGGACATAACTTCAACAAACAAAAGGTAACTCTGCTGACATACTGACATACACGGCGCGGGGAAAAAATTAAATTAAATTAAATTAAATTTAAAAATAAAACGGCGGGGGACAAAAAAAAGGACCAGAAAACAATCGTTAAAACATCACAACACCCATCCGTTGGTGACAGAAGACCATGGGCTGTGTGTGTGAAAAAAAATGGGAGGGGGGGGGGGGGAGGAGAGAACAGAAAAGAACAGTAAAAAAAAAAAAAGTAAAACATCACACAACACCCATCCTTTGGTGACAATGACCAGTTGATGTGCATTTCAACTCTGCAGGCCATTCCGTCTTAAATATGTCAGTCACGGCCACGGGCCTTTGGCTTATGCACGGCGACGCCACAGACAGACGAAACATGGAGTCTCACATTATTCAGCGCCTGGGAAGCCAGACCCCGGGTGCTTTAAACGAGAAACCATAATATAACCCTCATGAACTTTTTCCACACACAGTCCATGGTCTTCTGTCACCAAAAGATGGGTGCAGCGATGTTTTACTATTTTTTACTATTCTTTTCTGTTCTTTTCTCCCCCATTTTTTTTCTTTTCACACACACACAGTCCATGGTCTTCTCTCACCGAAGGATGGGTGTTGTGATGTTTTAACTATTGTTTTTTGGTCCTTTTCTCCCCCGCCGTTTTTAATTGAATTGAATTGAATTGAATTGAACTGAATTTTCCCCCAGCGCCGTGTATGTCAGTATGTCAGCAGAGTTACGTTTTGTTTGTTGAAGTTATGTCACATTTGTTTGTGTCCTGACTCCTGAGGAAGGCGAAAGCCGAAACGTCGACCCGTGCCGTCCTTTGTAAAAGTTTAATGGTTTCTTTCCCTTTTATGTCGCTTTTATTTGCTTTGTTGAAAAACAGCCTGGCCTTTCTTTCATTCACATGCTGTGTTTGCATGATGCAAGTTTGGACAGCTTCTCTTCTCAGCTCAAGCCTCTTTCTGAAAACAAGATCAATGGCCGAGCGAAGGACCCTCTATGTTGTACGCTTGAATTCAAGTATCTGAAGCAGCGATGCAACTAAACATGTGTGGTTCCCTAGTTTATTTTAGCCTGTATTCATGCATATTGACCCAAGGGGCTGAAAAATGTGCCACCAACTGAATGGAGGGTTTACAAAACTAGGAACCTATATTTTCACCCTTTGGGTAATTCTTTGTGAATATGAATCATTTTGATGAATTTTTCACACCCCCATGTGCGGCCGAAACTGACGAGTGTGTTGACGAGGTCACCTAGACCGAATTCGAAACGGCAGAGTTACATGCGCTGTATAATCCCAACTCGCAAGCGAAAGACATTTCCACAGTGGCCACACTACAAACTGGAATTCTCTTCAGAGGATCAAAATCATATTTCCATTTCATCTTGGAACTCTGCGTGCATGCGTGTCCTCTGTGTGTGTGTGTGTGTGTGTGTGTGTGTGTGTGTGTGTGTGTGTGTGTGTGTGTGTGTGTGTGATTAGAGAAGGAATCACAATGATTAATGTGATTCATGTTTTTATTTCCTTCTTTTAGGTCCTAAATTTTCTTACTGTTCTAGTCGTCACGACCCGTCTATTTTCCCTCGTGTTACGGGGAGCCGGGGTGGCCGAATGGTAGAGCGTTGGACTTCTAATGCTCGGGTCGTGAGTTCGTATCCCGGCTGGGGCCAAATATTTGTCCTGGCTTTTTCATCCTTGCCCCGTTTTTGATATCACCTGTATGTGGTGGAAAAGGACGTTAAACCCCCCAAACACCCACCCACCCCCCTCGTGTTACCCTAGCCAATCTTTGATTAAAGTACCGCTGCGGCGGAGTTTATCTACATTTGTTCTGGGCATTAGCTGTTTGTCGTTTCGCACGTGCGTTTCCATCCTGCACCGAGTCGGTCCAGTGTTTCGTGTTGTTATTGTCCTCGTTCTTTCCCGTTTATTTCGTGCACAACTCAGACTTAGCCCGCAATCCCGATCGGTTGCTGAGCGCATTTGCCATCCGCACTTGGAGTCGTAGGGACGTCTGATTTGTCGTTCTTACGTTGCCTTCGTTGGCTTCTGTTTGGGGACAGCCGCCCGGTCGTTTCCGCACTGAGCAGTTGGACCTCTGCTGCTGGGTTTCGTGAGGCCAGACGGGTAGGTTTTGGTATTAGTTATTCCTAGGTCGGGTTTATTCCTTCCGCGTTAGTTGAGCGCGGGGAGGTTGGTTGTCTGCGTGGGTTAGTCGGTGGTCCGAGGGTGTGGACGCCTAACCCGTTAGGTGCACGGATCTGTGTAGCGTGGTTGTCTTGTCTTGATATGTTGTTTAGTAACTTAATTCGTGTATTGTAATTGCATTTAGGGTCTGTTAGTTGTGCAACAAATGCAATTCTAAATTCCGAAATTCAAATAGCTGAGCTGACCCTTCGCACCACGTGACTGTAATGTGTTTATGTCCAGTGTGTGAGAGAATGCGTGTGATTCACGTGAGCGTGCATGTTGGGTTTAGTTCGCGGCGCTTTGAGTCGATTCATGAAATTGGGTAAAGCGCCAATACAATACTCATTAGTATTATCATTATTACTTAGTAACTGGGTAATGTATGTGGAAAAGGACGTTAAACCCCCAAACACACACGCACACACACACACACCCGTAACTGGGTAATGTTACTTCACGGGTTGCTACGGGACTAACAAAAGCCTAGCACTACGGGGCGAGGTGGTTGGTACTCTGCATTTGGAACCTTCCAGGCCTTTCTTTTATTTCCTCGGGGAGCCGGGGTGGCCGAATGGTAAGAGCGTTGGACCTCCAATGCTCGGGTCGTGAGGTCGATCCCCGCTGGGGCCACATATTGTGCTGGCCTCTTCATCGTTGCCCCGTCTTTGATATCGCCCGTACGTGGTGGAAAAGGACGTTAAACTCCCACCCACCTTTTTTATTTCCTCTGTTCCCTGTTCCGCCAAGGCTGGATGTGGACGTGGCCATCCCGTGAGCGCCAGGGCGTCACAAGCACCAACTGGCCTTCACCCGGAGACCTTGTTGGACCACTCCGCACCAGGCTTTGAGGAACGTCCGCAGATCGGCAACGCGCTGCTTGGGCACCGGTACACCAGGACGGCGACTTTCCCTCGTACTTCTCCCCCCGTGCCGCCAGGCTCCCAGTCAGCCTCGTGCTTACACATCACGTCCCGCTGGGGACTCTATCGCGCAGGCGAACTCTTGTTCCATTTCTACGTTTGTGTGTTTGTATTGGGAGGGTGGGGTTTGTTGTATATAAAATTGTAAATAGATCAATCACTGAGTGCATGTTTTATTTTCCCGGTGCGGGAGTGTGCTGGGTGAATGCGTGTGTGACGGTAGTTGTGTTCATGATTTTATACATGTATATATTAAGCAAACATCAGTTTTATACCTACCCTTTTATCATACTATAAATATGTACCAGCAAGCCGTAATATTAACAATAATGGGCAATACAAATGTCTTGTATTTTATACCTTGTATCTTGTACTATACCCGCTATGCTCCCAGTTCCTTTTAGCAAGCCTACCCCACTCACTCTTTCCATCAGTTACCTCTTTTCAGGAAATTCAGCTTGCCACACGCAGGGTCTAATGGATCGAAGCTCATGTACTTGAGAGGAGCATACACAAATCGCTGCTTACGAATTTTGCTTGATGGTAAATACCGGAGCGGCTTCCTGGCCTAAACAGAAGGTAGACTAGCAGTGAGGCCTGAGTGGAAAGGTGCGTGCCCATGAGTAGTCTGTGCATGGTAATTTTTGTTTCTAGATTGAAGCATTTTTGGGGGTGACTATGATACCTGAGGCTAGCAGAGAATATATGCATATTGAGGCCTCGTGCCTCGTGCCTTTGTATTCGTTCTTTGACCACAGACTCCAGCATTGAAAGACAGAGAAAAATGGTTACTCGTTGTGACAGTCCTGACGGTCGTTCAGTTACGAATTTTTACAGTCGGTAGCGGCGTCTATTGCCTGACCGAGATTTCACGTCTTTGTATCATTGTGTTCTGCTCTGTAACTTTTAATTCTGAAAACTCTTGTGTGTCGGCGGACACCTGCACTGTCAAAACATTTCCACCCCTCCCTTAGCTTAAAGATCCGTATTCCAACAATTCTACACAAATCGGTCTGAGCCCTTTGAATAAGGAAAGCGCCGATGATTTCCTGTCTTGCGCACAAAGATATTGTGCGTATTAACATTCATGACTGACGCAGATTTTGCCAAATTTAGATCTAATGCAGCCAGTGATGGAAACTGCACAAAAAATGTTTATATAGGTTAGGGTTGGGGTCAGGGGTTAGAGGGTAGGGCTAGATTTAGAGGGATTTAGGGTTAGTTTTAGGATAAACTTTTAGTGTTACGGTTCGTGGTATTGGTGCAATCGAAATGTCGAGAAAACGATATATTTGTGGTGGCCTTTTTCTCGTTGCCCCGTCTTTGATATCAATCATACGGTGATGGAAAAGGACGTTACACTCCCAAACATCCACCCACTGCAGGCAGGCTGGCACTGACCCAACTGAGGCCATGCGAAAATCGAGGGGTCAGCCTAAGTGTTGCTTTTGAAGGGTAAAGACGTTGAAGCCGTTTGACCTTGCAGCATATTGCACTGAGAGCTCTGCTAAAAAATGGCAATTACTGAAATCTTTACCTAACTGTAAAGTGTGTTGAATATCAAAGTGTTCTCATTTTATGTTGCATGTATTGTCTACTTGTTCGTTTTATGTCCACCATGACGGACTTTCCCATTTGGAATAAAGATTTATTGGAATTGGAACTGGACTTTCACACGTACAAGCGCATTTACAAGCGGGCAGTTCTAACAATATTTGTTCGAAAAAGGTCAGCGTGCTTCTCAGTCAATTGTTTTTAATTATGTTCAAAGAATATGTGCCTTTCCCGAGGCATGATTATTTTTCGAAAGATTCCATTAGTGTTTCGCCGAGTCACGCAGAAACTGCGTACCTGGATTCTGAGAAAAATGTGTAACTGCATCCACTTCCCACCGGATATTTTGGAATTTTTGCCCGAATGCAGCTGTTCCGAAACATAAGCGAGCTTACTTTGAAATATGCGCGTTTAACAGAGGTTACATGTTACATGTTACGTTTGATATTTCTTAAATTCTAATTAGACGTGTTGTTGTTTCTTGCTGGGTGTCAGCTGGCGTTGACTGTGATAGAGTTATGTGCACCTCTGCTGTTGTGCTGCTGATGTGAAATGATGTGGGATGTAGTGTTGTAATTTATTCATAGTACTGCAACATTGTGATAGATTTTTAGGTACGAGTGTACGAACATGTAAATAGGTGAAATGAGCATGGCCGTATGAGTGAGTGTTTGGCATGTTTTATGTTTTTATGAGAGACCACAAAACAATGTTCCTCTTTTGGAAATTTAATAAATGTCTTATGTCTTATGTGCGAGGGGCAAAGCGTCGACTGAGGTTTGCTTGTTAAACCTCCATGATTTGCATGATGTCAAAAGATCCCTGTCACAGGACGATATCAATACTTCCGAAAGCAGGATATTGCAAAACAGTTACCGAAGACGCCAACTGTGGCAGAGTTCTACCGCCGGATTTTAATTCAGGTTTTTCTGAAATGCAGCTGCCCAGGGGAGCCGGGGTGGCCGAATGGTAGAGCTTTGAACTTCTAATGCTCGGGTCGTGAGTTCGTATCCCGGCTGGAGCCAAATATTTGTGCTGGCTTTTTCATCGTTGCCCCGTCTTTGATATCACCCGTATGTGGTGGAAAAGGACGTTAAACCCCCAAACACCCACCCACCCACTCTCCTCTTTTTCCACCCATCCCATCCCGCAGTTTTCTTTCTCAAGGAGCGCTTCTGTAGTACTTTGCTGAACTTGAAAACTGAATGTTAAAGTCTCAATACGAGAAATGCGCCCACGCTGTCTGTTTTCAAGAGCAGTCTGAAAACGTTCCTCTTCCGCAAAGCCTATCATTTCCTCAGCCGTATGCTGGTCTTTGTTGCTTGAGCGGCATGAGGCCACAAACTACTAACACCAGTTATTTTAACTAGTCGGTTTCACCAGTGTATGTCTGTTCATCGTTGTATGATGTGCGTGAGTGTGAGTGAGTGACAGGCGCATTGAGTTTTATTTAAAGAAATGCGCCCTAGAAATACCATTTATTATTATTATTATTATTATTACGAATGACAAGCATGCAACATCGTGGCGTAGTCTGTGCATCAGAATCGGTTACCTGGGTCACAATATTGCATCTCGAACCGCTGTGGTGACTCTGGCCGGCGTCATGACGTTCTAGAAGTGTACTGCCCACTGAGCAGACGACTTTATCAGGTTGCGGGCTGAGGACCAGCCAGACAGCACCGATTGGTGGCTATATGTAGAATATTTTTCGAGTCCCAAGTCTATTCAGGAATGAACCCAAACGGTAGCGATGGCCAAATGAAACATCCTATCTGGCAGATAACCTTTTTTTTTTTTTTTTTTTTTTTTTGCCCCAACTCTTTGCCGGCTCCAGTGGTATTCCTTCCTGGTAATGGGTGGAATCCACGGAGGGCTAGGAAGCTGGGGCAATTTTTATTATGCATGATCATTGATGGAGATGAGGATGATGGTAAGATGATACTATAGAGGTCCGTGTGGTTTGGGACTGCGGGACAGGGCCGCATTCCGCGCTACCTGTCATAAATACACCGGCATTAACCAGGCCCGGGAACTACGGCACCTACGGTGCCGGCCGTGTAAGCATCTACATCAGACGTGACATACCAAGGGAAGCACCCCCAAAGTCGCACCCGTGAAGTCGGTGAATATCGGCTGTGTGGCAACAGCCTCCCCATTGGGCCCATACCACACCCGCTCTGGGTAGGCGCCGACCTAGGTAGGATAAATCCCGCTTGCCTCGGCTGGGACTCGAACCCGGGTCTCCCGGTCCATGGTCCTAAGTCCTACACTACGGGGGCCGGTGGCAAATAACCTTAACGCTTCGAACGCGGCAGTTTTTTTCATCTCGGCAAAACAACAACAACAAAAACACCAAAAAACCGCAAGAAGTATCAAACAAAATATAATGAGAGAAAAGGGGGGAGCGGTGTTTGGTCGTGCCGGGGCCGGGGACAAGAAGGGGGGGGGGGAGGGTGATCGTGGTGGTAGACCAACGGGTAGACCGCTGATCACGTTACGACCTACTCATTGGCCGCTGAGGGCCACGCTTTGCGCCGTCTTTGTGTGGGGTGCACTACTTTCACGACCTGACAGCTAGTACAAAATGGCTAAAAGCTAAGGCAACAAAAGGCTCTACGGTATTTCGTTTAAATCGGAACACGCTGAATTAATGTGATTCGCCGGCACGTAAATGAAACGAAATAACCGCGTTCCTGTCCTTGTTTTGCTTGACCGGTTAAGAGTTCTCAAAAGTGCACTTGACCCAAATGTTTGGAAACCCGTGAGGCATTGAAGAATGGCACACTTTTCTATATGGGTGGCCTGGTTTTAAATTCTCACTAAGTATGTTAGGAATACAACAGCGTGTGAAATGTGCTGACCGCGCATCACAATCACTGGGGTCACACTACAACCTCTGAGACCATTGTAGTCACTCAGGTTGGCGTTTGGGGGAGCCGGGGTGGTCGAATGGTAGAGCGTTGCACTTCTAATGCTCGGGTCGTGAGTTCGATCCCGGCTGGGGCCAAATATTTGTGCTGGCTTTTTCATCGTTGCCCCGTCTTCGAAATCACCCGATGTGGTGGAGAAGGACGTTAAACCCCACCCAGCCAGGTTGGCGTATGTGTCCGTTATGTAGCTCTGGGTTGGTGGAAGCGTACCGCGTACTGAGCAGACGACGGTACTTGGTTGCGGATTGAACAACTAGACAACGCTGATGGGTGGCGGTTTTGTTGTTGTTGTTGTTGTTTTTTGTTAAAGCGACTTGGTCGTATTGACTTGCAGCACAGTATGAAGCTTTAGGCCAAAGAAAGTGATATTTCTCTATTAGAAGCCGAAAAGTCACGATGCCGGGTTGCCCCATGTTGTCTTTATTGGCAACTAAGGAATTTTCCTTCCTACTTATCTGTCTATCCCTCACCAGCCCATTCGCCTGTCTCTTTCTCTTTAAAACCTTCCTCTCATCTCTCAGCTGATTTCTAAGTTCGGCCCTTTCATCTATATTTCTTCTTTTGTTGAACCTCTCACTCACGTCTGCACTACCAATGGTTAGGAATAAGTGATGTTGGGCATATGCTGCGAACTGGTTTATTGCGCCTAGGAGATGAGAGTTGCAATATTTGCTGTATATGCGCTTAGTATTTATCTTTGTTTTACCCAGTTGTAATTGTCATTTGTTTCTACGCTTTTTTGTAACCGGGAGTTCGATAAATTAGCATGAAGGTGCAGCGTCTCCTGCATGTCCTAGGTTTATATTGCCCCGTAGACCAGTTTGCATCCTTTGTCCAACGTTACATTTTTTTTATGTAGTGCAGGCACACTCAGCCGCGAATTACTCACTCACTCACGATGGTAGCCCCGGCCAAAAGGAACATAATTATATTCGTTTGGCAAACGGTCTGAGTGTTTTTGTTTTTGTTTTCTGTTCTGGTCTTTGTCTGGTGTTGTATTTCATTGTTATCTGCTGGTTTTCTTTTGCTGGGGGGGGGGGGGGGGGCTCTCTTGGTCGATGCACTGCACCCGACTTCGTCCCATGTAAATTTGTATTGGAGATACGGAAACATGGGACATATCAAGACAGCCTAACTTCATACGAAGGAGCATAGCCTGTGACTCAATAAAGACGAAACTGCCATCGACAGCTGTGCAGATGACAAAATCATTACAAGTCAGGGCCTATTCGATATATTCCGTTTTGATTTTTGTTTTTTTCCCCCGACAGCTGGCAAAAATCAATACAATTTTTTAACGACATATTACTCTTGAACACCGACCCACCCTTTAAAGGCCTATTGGATGTATTCCGTTTTGTCAACCGTCTGGTTGACACAACTATAGCTTGCAGTAATTTCAAGGGTCGCTTTGTCGTAGTCACTTGAAAGCGCGCGTATGAAACTATTTGAAAAGAAATTCAACTTGATAGTAATCTAAATGCTTGCAAGCAGCGCTGTTGTCCAACCTGATAGGGGTTCGTGGTAACAAGAAAAAAATCCCTACCGCAGCAAGAACGCGGACGAACGAGGGGTGACCTGGAAGTATTGTCCTAAATGCTGCTAGCCGGTTTAAATAACCACGTTAACAGCTGACATATACTCCAAAATGAAGCTTAGCCTTTGCCCGACACCCTTGCTTAAAAAACTGTGATGCCATTCAAAACTTGCGAGATCATGTTGGACCCAACCAAACGCAAAGTGCGCAAGACAGTGGATCCCCCAAAAAACGGACAACTTCAATTCTACATTTTCATTCGATTCATTCATTAAGTAGCTTACACTAGACCGTGAAACACGATATGCAGTTCCACCACTGAGGGAGAAAGAGACAAACTCCGCACCAGCTTACCCTGTTACCCGGTTCAGTTTACCCCATCTCTCACCAATGCCCCCAGTGTCACCTTCGAGGTTAGTCCAATGCTGGTTCGGTTCTCATGCCCCTTTAGATTCAACCGTCGCCCACGCTCATTGCACGCGTCTGTTTTGCAGGCGGTCGATGGAATAATGACCGAGGCTTTGTTTGTGCAGCGTATGTGTCAGACTTCTAACGGCATCTGATCCCCCCCTCCCCTCATCACCACATCCCTCCCCTTGCCCCCCTCTTCCAAATTGTTTTCACCTCATTTTCCTTCCCGAAGTCACAATGCAATTGCTGATGTCAAGACTGAAAATACTGCAATGTCGGAAAAAAAAGAAAAGAAAAGAAAGAAAACCAAACTGGATTGAGATACCCTTGTATTTTGTGAAGGATCCTGAAGATCACCACACGTGACAGGTTAACAGCTCTGTGTATTAATAAACTTGCATCAAGGACCGCCGCTGTTAAGCAAAACATTTCGGGATCGTCTGTGTATTGTTTCAAGCCCAAGCTCGGGCCTAATTCTTAATATATTATATTATGTGCTGGCCTTTTTCTCTTTGTGGTGGAAAATGGCCTTAAATGGGTAGAATTCCATCTTTGCTAAGCCAACATGGTTTTAAGCAGGTTCGTTTGTGATTGCGCTAGTACGCTCGAAATATTCTTGACGATTAGTATAGCTCTTAATGCGGTACAATGTTTTAACTTTGCGCGAGCGGTCAAATTCTACGACTGTTAGTACACTATTTGAGCGCTCAGAGTGGTCGCCGCGTCGAGTACGCTTCTTTTAGCTCAGTGCCAGCATTTTAGACGCTGTCACTGCGCAGGTGGCTAAGTGGTGTGATGATAGAAACCACGAAAACAGCTCACAACGACCTGGGGACATATAAATGATGGCATTAGCCCCTCTAACTCAAACGCTCGTGTATCACACCTCCAGTTCTTTGGGTCAAAGCGCCCGAACTGAACACACGCATTTTTTAAACACATTAAAATTACATGCTTGAATTCAGGCTCAGCTCAGATATTTCAGTCTCTGAACTGAAATCCGCGTTTATTTCGAAGTTCTGTCGGCTGAACATTTCCAAAGCAGACATAAACACGACTTGTCAATAAAGGCTGCCTTGTTCAAGTCTTGGCTACCTTCAAGCTTTGTATTGCCCCAAAGGCAGGTTAAGGGGAGTGTGCGGGAAAGTTTAATGTCCCGCCTTGACAGTGGTGCACCATAAATCAATCTCTCTCTCTCTGGTCGGATAGGATCCGTATCCTCAGTCCGTCTCAGCATTGAACAAGCTTTCAATGCACCACAGCCCCAAGGTATAAACTGAGGAATACAGTGTGACATGCATATAATGACGAGTGCATGCTGTGCAGCGGTGAGAAAGTGCATGACTGTGCACACTGCACTATTCGTGGCTCAAGGTGTACATGCTTTATGGCCAATGCCCCTATGTTTTATATTATTATACGTCGTTTGTCATCGATATAGAATTTGCAAAAAAAAAAAAAAAAAAAGCACACAAACAAACAGAACAAAGCATAACGACCTCCTCAAGTTATAATTTCATAATAATAATGAGTGTTGTACAGACGCTTTACCCAATTTCATGAAACGGCTCTAAGCGCTGCGAACTGAACCCAACGCACGCTCACGTGAATCACACGCATTCTCTCACACTGGACATAAACACAATTACAATCACGTGGTGCGAAGGGTCAGTTCAGCTATTTAAGTTTCGGAATTTAGAATTGCATTTGTTTTTCAAATGTTGTGGGCTGAACATTTCCAAAGCAGAGGGGGAGGAAGCCGGGCAGAACCCCCGACGATCGGTCCGAATAATCGGTGACATATTCGAGAAGGAAATTCTTTGCCCCGAGTGGGACTCGAACCTGTGACCTTTCGCATTGGCGACAAGTCTTTTAACCACTAGACCACCGACCGCCCAATTTATACTTGACAGCAAAATGAGGGTAGATGAAGAAAAATAGTGAGGACGGGTGGTGGTGGTGGTGGTAATGTTTCAATGTTGTTTTGTCGTTGGTAGTGCTGTTAGCGTGTTGTTAGTTGTAATTGCTATTTCTTTTCTACGCTCTTTTGTAATCGGTTCGAGAAATTGGCATGAAGGTGCAGCGTCTCCTGCATGTCCTAGGTTTATACTGCCCTGTAGACCAGTTTGCATCCTGTGTCCAACGTTACATTTTTTTTTTTTTCATGTAGTGCAGGCACACTCAGCCGCGAATTAGTATTTGTGGCTTACGCGGTGTTAAAGCCTTAACTAACCCTTGTCATCAATATAAATTTTCCAAAAGAAAAATAACTAAATAAATAAAATAAATAAATAACGCACATCGCCCTCCGCAAGTTATATTCAATAGCACACGGAAATCACATTAATAAATAATAATGAGTCCTTGTTGTTGTTGTTAATTGTGTTGTTTATACATTGTGTTGTAGTTGGGAATGCTGTGTGGGAATTACAGGCTGGCTGTCATCGATATAAAATTTGCAAAACGCAACTTGATCCACCTCCGCCAGTAATACTCAGCGGCAAAAGGAATGTCCATTAATAGTAACAGTTGTGAGGATTGTTGTTGATTATGATGATGATTATATATTTTGTCGCTAGTAATGTGGGGAGCCGGGATGGCCGAATGGTAGAGCGTTGGACTTCTAATGCTCGGGTCGTGAGTTCGAATCCCGGCTGGGACCAAATACATTATGTGTGCTGGCTTTTTCATCGTTGCCCCGTCTTTAATATCACCCGTATGTGGTGGAAAAGGACGTTAAACCCCCAAACCCCCATCCCATCCCCTCGCTAGTAATGCTGTTAGCGTGTCAGAACATCAGGCTGTTTGTCATCAGATAAAATCGGAAAAGAAAAGCACCTCATCGACCTCCGCAAGTAATATGCAGCGGCAAAAGGAATGCACATTGGTAATAAAAGTGACGGTTGTAGTTGCTGATGATGTTGTTTATACTCTGTTTGCTAGCTTGGTGGAATAACAGGGTTTTTATTATCGATATAAAATTTGAAAGCAGCAACAACAACAACAAAAAACACGGCAACAACCTCATGTCTTCAAACCATTTCTTGAAAAGAAACATGTAAATTCTACTTACTTCCCAGTGCAATTTGTTCCGGTCTGTTCTACTTATATAAACAAAATTATATTCCTTATTTGGCCGGTTTGTTGTTGTTGTTGTTGTTTTGTTGTTGTTGTTGTTGTTGTTGACTGCCTTTCTCTGTTTCTGCTTCTCCTTTGTAAATTATGCAAGTACTTAAAAATATTCTATTCGTTCACATGTCTGTTGTTGTTTGTTGTATGTTCTTGTTGTTTTAGTTGTTTTGTTCGTTACAGCTGTTTCTGCTGTTCATGTCCTTGTTTCTGTTCTTGTTTTTGTAAACGCGTTAATATCAGGATGTTCGCGTCGCCTACGGTCGTCTACGTATTGCAAATGTCTGCACAGCCCTCATGAATCTTGTCAAACTATTACTAGCATGCACGTACTCGTAGAAAAAACCCAACAGATTCCAATATTGGAAAAATTGGCGCAGGGCATATGTCAATTGTGAAAGTAGGCTACGCATTGAAAAGACAGTCGTCGCTGACCAATCTACAACATAACTACATACAACCACCAAAAGACTTCCCTTCCAAGGCAATGGTAATATCAAATTTTAACAACACCAAAAACAACAAACAATGTTTTCTAAATTTTTTTTCAAAACAAAAATGTGCATTTTAAGATTTTTTTTTATATTATTGCTTCAATGTTTGAGACGAGCCGAAAGATTTTTTTTTAAGATTCTTATCAGAGGATAAACTTACACTGAATTGAAATGAAGAGAATAGAAAAGTGCTACTTACCATCTCCAGTTCCGATTCCTTCTGGGCTCTGCGCGTGCGCAGCGTATGGAGCAGCAGATGGGGTCCACCAAGTTTCTGCTTTCTGTAAAAATCTAAATAGAGCGTACTGTTACGCTTCAAGTGATTCCTGCCGTTAAGATGTCAGCGTGCAAATCCAGTAAGCCGGTACAAGCATCCTCCCTATTTTACCGTCAGTCTGGGTTTGAGTGTCCGCTGGATCTTCCCTTCAGTTAACGCAAGCGAGAATCACGTGGGTTTTGGGCTGTCAATTCTGACGTGCGTTACTTCGCAAAGTTAACCCTTCCGCCGCGGGACTGAGGCGTAATACCACAATTCAGCCCGGTGTAACAGGCCGGAGTATACCTCTTGGGTATAGATCAGCCCAGGCCGGATTCAGAGTACACCCCGGGGTATAGTCTGGGCTAGGCTAGTTTATACGGGGGGATAGTTTGGGCTAGGCCAGTTTATACGGGGGGATAGTCTGGGCTAGGCCAGTTTATACGGGGGTATAGTCTGCGCTAGGCCAGTTTATACGGGGGGATAGTCTGGGCTAGGCCAGTTTATACGGGGGGATAGTCTGGGCTAGGCCCGTTTATATGGGGGTATACTCCAGGCGGGGTATAATCTGGACTGCTACACCTGGGTTATGTGTCGTTTGAGTGGGACTTTTTTTGGCAAAATGTGCCAGATGGTTTGCAGAGGATATTGTTGGTGTGAATAGTGAACTGTTCTTGATTTTTGTATTTGTGGGGCAAAGGTGCATTCCAGGGCCTGGCAGCAGGACTCAAACTGCCAGTCAACCTTGCACTCTTTTTCGAGGAGACCACGCAGGAGTCGGGCATGTGTGTCATGTGTGTGTAAATGAAGAGGATTTTTTTTATTTTTTTTTCTACGAGAGGGAAAATTTCTTTGTCCCGAGTGGGACTCGAACCAGTGACGTCTCGCATTGGTGACAAATCTTTTAACCACTAGACCACCGACCGCCCCGTGTTTTAACCACTAGACCACCGACTAGCTCGACTATCGCGGCTCCCGATCACATCCTCTAGAAAGGCAGCATGGAACAATTAGTACTGTTCGTTAAAGATGCCGATGCTACAGTTTTGGGCTCATAGGTCATTCTTGGCTGTTTTAGTGGAGCATAGCGCATCACACCACTAACGCACAAATACACGCACAGACAGGCTAAGTGAAGCCAAAAGAAAAGAAAAAAAAACGCAGTAGCTGATCGCATCATCGAAAAGCGAATGAATGAAGCGAATATGGGGCGGTCGGTGGTCTAGTGGTTAAGAGACTTGTCACCAATGCCAGAGGTCAGGGGTTCGAATTTTTCCTTCTCGTATGTGGCACCTTTCACTCGGGCCGATCGTCGGGGGCTCTGTCCGGGTACTCCGGCTTCCTCCCCCGCTGCTTTGGAAATGTTCAGCCCACCAAATGTGAAAAATAAATGCAATTCTAACTTTCGAAATTTAAATAGTTGAGCTGACCCATCGCACGACGTGATTATAATGTCTTTATGTGTGTGAGAGAATGCGAGTGATTCACGTGAGCGCGCGTGTTGGGTTCAGTTGAGCCGATTCGTGAAATTGGGTATAAAGTGCCTATACAATACTCATTAGTAGTGGTAGTAGTAGTAGTAGTATGAACACACACACACACACACACACACACACACACACACACACACACACACACACACACACACACACACAGAGTCGGGGTGGCCGAATGGTAGAGCGTTGGACTTCTAATGCTCGGGTCGTGAGTTCGTATCCCGGTTGGGGCCAAATATTTGTGCTGGCTTTTTCATCGTTGCCCCGCCTTTAATATCACCCGTATGTGGTGGAAAAGGACGTTAAACCCCCAAACACCCACCCACCATTTCACCGAGCAGTCGACAGCACGTTTCTCTCATGTGATTGTCTCCCCTGACTTTTTCACCGAGCATCCGACAAGGGAAACACGGACTGAGTTTTCATCGTTTTTAACGGCCATCAAACCTCAGTGTGTTTCATTCGGAGGTCTACTAATCTGTAATTTAAGAGTATTTCGAGAGCGCAAACGTAGTCACAAGCGCAACTATTTCTAAACAAAAATCTCCGTATATTATGCCTAGCGATGGAAGCATTCAGTATCTTTAAATCTGAAACGTGCTAATTCTATCTTTGCTAAGCCAACATGTTTTGAAACAGTTTTGCTCCTTAGTGTGCCTGTATGCTCGAATCAATACCTCTATATTCATGATTTGTACAGCTCTTAATGCGACACAGTGCTGTTTACACTTTACGCGAGCGGCCGAACGTTCAAATTTTACGACTGTTGTTTACACTACTAGAGCACTCAGTGTCAGTGGTCGCCGCGTCATCGAGTACGCTTCAGTTGGGTCAGTGCCAGCATTACAGACGCTGTCAATGTCCAGGTGTGATGATAGAAAACAGCTCATCTCTGTGAGCATAAAAACGGAAGTATTAGTCCCTTTAACTGATGCCGCGTTGGTGCTGTGCAGCGGGCGTCATTATCATGATGAATGACGTTTGCAGTCTGCACATGATCGGTCACAGGAGGCCAGTGCATGATTGCGTATTGCCTAAGGGGGTAACGACCGTATGCATATTTGCACTTCAGGGTTAAGTGGAGTGGTAGGAGCATTGGAGAATTCTAGGCAAGTCTGTATGATTATGTTGGGCAGATATCATCCCTGAAGTACTGAGGACTGAGTTGTAGGTACTCAATGAGTACGGAAAACTCAGTGAGTTTAGTTTGATTTCGTTTTGTTTTGTGTGTTTGCTTGTTTGCATGTAAATTTTGTTTGATTGCTTGTTTGTTTCTTTGTTTTTAACATTTTTATTTTGTTTTCGTTTGGTTTTTGTATTTGTTGGTTTTGTTTGTGTTTTTTGGTTGCTTAGTTCGATATCAATGACGGGTCAACGAGAAAAAGGCCTGCACAAAATAATATCTGGCCCCAGCGGGGATTCGAACTCACGATCCGAGCATTGAGAGTACAAACGCCGCTCCACCATTCGACAACTTGCTCCCACACCGAGTCAGATCAGTACACAGGTGTCAATACCGTTCATTGAGTTTGATTTGGGGGAGGTTTTAACTAGAAGGTTGGTTGGTTTTAATTTTGTAAATTTCGGAAGAGATTGGTCAGAAGGGTTGTTTTACTTCCAATATGTCGTTTGATGAAATTGTTGGCGGTGTGTGTGTGTGTGTGTGTGTGTGTGTGTGTGTGTGCGTGCGTGCGTGCGTGCGTGCGTGCGTGCGTGTGTGTGTGTGTGTGTGTGTGTGTGTGTGTGTGTGTGTGTGTGTGTGTGTGTGTGTGCCTGCGTGCGTGTGCCTGTGGGTTTTACGTAAAATCAACACCGTCCAGTTTCATTCCACTGTGGTTGTGTTGGTTCTGAAAGGGTTAATAATAAAAATGTGCCCGTGGCCTCCGAAGTCGGGGCAAAATGAAATTCACCCTACAGGGGACCACTTCTGCAGATCAGCTTATGACGTGCCGGCCACGCCGCGGTCCATTCTGCCCTGCATAGCTAGTTAATATCACCCGCACTCCTCCAGCCGGCTCTGCGCACATGCTTTGTGTCCTCCCCCTCCCACCCCTCCCCCCACCTCCCCCCACCCCCGTACGTTTCGACCTCGTGCCAGATCGGCTGGGGGGTCCTTCCTCGGATTTGGCGGAATGTGCGCAGAGTCAGTTAAGGACTGTCCCGTGATGTAGACCGCGGAAAGAGATCAGGGGCCTGCATGCATGGAGAGAGAGAGAGAGAGAGATACTAGGACTAAGTTCGAGACTAAGCTTGACTAACTTGAGACTGAAGAGAACTACCAAAGAAAACATTGCTAAGTCTGGCGAAATTCATTACAAATAGTAAAATCGTCTAGTATGTCATGTAGACATGTTTGTAACTATGTTGACATGATTCACCTCACACACGTGCACTATTGTTTTTGTTTGTTCTTTTGTAACATTTGCGATGTGCAGTTTGGACTGTTGTGATTTCTTGCGTCCTACATGTGTTTTTGTACGTATGAGAATCATGTATGATGCATTACTTGACATTCCTCCATACCCCAGATGGGGAGAAAGGAATAAAATCTTTGAATCTTTGAATCAGAGATGCACAAACGGAGCCTAGGCCAAGGTTACGACTATTTGACGGGCTATACGGTATTACACGTTGAGAGTAGTCTCGTCGGACTAAGCCTGAGATTACAGCTAAGTCTCGGACTAGTCTATGGTATGGTATGGTAGACTTCTCCTCGGCGCACATATCCACCTCTTCTGAAATGCTTGTGGCGCCGCAGGGCTGGAAGACGAAGCAGTGGAAGCCTGCGCCTATTTTACGTGAAAAACCTTCACCCTGCTATTCACTCTGGTGCGTGCGACAGTATTTCTGTTTCCCACGCCACCGGCCACAGCCTAATCTTCTTCGAAAGATGGACGTGGGATTTTTAACGTACACACTTGATATTTGTGCGTGCGTGTGTACACGAGGGCGGGACAGGCACCCTAAATAAGTCTGCACGTGATTGTGACTCTATTTGGAAAGGAAAAATCCATCCAAACTCGCCCATCATGGATTCGAACCCCGGTGGTTCAGGATTTTATGTCGGGTACCTTAACCACTAGACCAAATCATGCATCCTGCCCCAGAATACAAAACAACAACAACAACACCCCCCCCCCCAAAAAAAAAAAAAAAAAAAAACCTGTTCAAGGGCAACAGACAAGACTTCTTCTTCTTCTTCTGCGTTCCCGAACAGACAAGACAAATGTGTACCCGACGTTTCGGCTGAGAAGCCTCCGTCAGGGAAGAAAGGAAGACATGTACAAAGACAGCTTGGAGAGGGAGCTTTGACGAGAGTTTTATGAACTATAGAGGAGGTTTTATGCATCACGTTTAATGCATCATCAAACTGCTGTAGCTAGGCGTAAAGGCTTCAGGCACTTCTACTGTCGTCTGAAAAAAGGGTCTAAGCTCCAGTCAAACCTACAGCGATGAGGGCTTTTTTTCAAGATGACGACAGCCTTGTTTGCTTGCTACCAGAATGAGAGCTCTTACCATGAGCAAACACATTTTATGGTCTATCGCTGGTTTTGCAACGTTAAAATTCAGAAATGTTTCCTGGTCGGAAACTGTAAAGAAACCATACAGATATTTACTCAGGTGTCGTATGCCAATACAAAAGGTAAAAAACAGTATACCAAATGGTTCCAAATTCACTTAGGAAAACATTGTATGCTCTAAACATTGGTTCCACAACGTAAAAATTATGAAAACTAGTCAGTTCGTTTCCCTGATAAAGTTTTCTTAGCGGAAAAGTTGGGAGTAAATTTGTTTTCTCCAATGTCCTCTTAACGTTTTTCATTTGGGCCTGTGGGTATTCTGGTGTCCCATGCATGAAAAGAGACTAGTCCAGTCTGAGACTCGGGTTTAGTCAGCGTGCATTTGCAATGCATGTAGTGAAATAGTCGCAGACTTGCCCTAGTCTCCGCTTACACATCTCGGGTGGGTGTAGGTGCGCATGCGTGTAGTGGGGGTGGGTTGGTGGGGGGTGGGGGGGGGGTATTGTATGTAGGAGGTTCTTTTTAACAATGTTTGTGCATGTATGTTCACTGAGTTCTCTGCAGATTCTTTTGTATTTAATGATTTGTGAGTAACTGTACATGTGATAACCCGACACCACACAACATTTCTCTGTTTTATTGTTTTGCTGCAATGAAACACATTGCAATAGATTATTATCATTATCATCTTTTAGCCTCAGCCTAGTTAAGCTGGTCTCGGACTTAGTCCTAGTTTTTTCCGTGGATCAGACCCATGATAATTTCCCAACACGCTAGTGCAGTTGTCCTTTTCAAAGACAGATACAGATACTTTTGTAGCCATTTGACATTTGTAAACAAATACGTCATAGGAATTTGGTCATGGTATAGTTCAGTTCACATGTTCCTGGTTAGAGCGCACTGTCATATTGTGTGTGTGTGTGTGTGTGTGTGTGTGTGTGTGTGTGTGTGTGTGTGTGTGTGTGTGTGTGTGTGTGTGTGTGTGTGTGTGTGTGTGTGTGTGTGTGTGTGCGTGCGTGCGTGCGTGCGCGTGCGTGGGGAAAGAGAGGTGCATACATGTATCCGCTTCAAGTTTGTAAACTAGGTTTTTTGTTGTTGTTTTGTTTTGTTTTGTTTTAGTTTAACGCCGCTAAAAACAAATTGTCTAAAACTGGGATTTTAAAGATATGAAATTAAATTGAAGTTTCGACTAAAAGATTATTCCGAGATGCGTGAGCGGTGACTAGAGCAAGTCAGGGACAAAACGCTAGTGGTAGTCCTGGCGTAGTAAATCTAAGGCTAAAGCTAAGCCTAAGACTACTCTATTCTCTTTTCATGCATCAAACCCCTGATCGTTCCTCTGCACTAGTCCGTTCCGGTCTGATAACCACAGGTGCACGTTTTCAACGTTTTCAATTTCAAGTTCAAGCAATAAAACCCCAAGAGATCACACCACGAACAAACTACACTGGTGTGTCTTAACTGAGATCCTGCTGGCAATCATCGTTGACCGAAACGTCCCGGTAACGTTATCCGCGTGGTTCATGAAGACTGGGACAGTGAGTAGTGAATGGTGTCAGTTCAAGCTGAAATCAGTCTGACGTGACACAGAACTCAAAGCCTCTGTGCGTGCATCGACAACACGGTATGGCAGTACATATATGCCAAAACCTTTTTGGGGTTTTTGTTGTTGTTGTTGTTGTTGTTGTTTTAATGCACCCCCAAAGAGCAACAACAACAAACAAATAACTACAACAGTTAGTTAGTTAGTTAGTTATTTAGGGCTTAACGCCGCGCAAGCAACAGAGGCTAATTCGCGGCAAATAACTACAACAACCCACACTCCCTACTGCATGCTAGACTATAGTACAGTTTGACATGTTCTCCTTTCTTCCCTTCTTCCTCTCCCCCTTTTTCCTACGACTTTTTATCTATTCAATTTTTCACAGAAATTTCTCCGCCATGTCTGGGGGAGTCGGGGTAGCCGAATGGTAGAGCGATGGACTCTCAATGCTCGGGTCGTGAGTTCGAATCCTGGCTGGGGCCAAGTATTTGTGCCAGCTTTTTTCTCGGTGAACCGTCTTTGATATCAGCCTTACGTGGTGGAAAGGGACGTTAAAATCATGAACAACCCACCCACCCGCCCGCCATGTATGCAGCAACTTGTTTCATATGAGTACGCGAATAAGTTATGACTTGTTGTGCTCTGTTGAGTTGCTGTACGGCGATCTGTACATTTGTATCTGTACCGGCCCCCGTAGTGTAGTGGTTAGCACTTCGGACCATGGACCGGGAGACCCGGGTTCGAATCCCAGCCGAGGCAAGCGGGATTTTTCCTACCTAGGTCGGCTCCTACCCAGAGCGGGTGCGCTATGGGCCCAAGAGATTTACCGAGCCGAGATTTACCCACTTCACGGGTGCGACTTTGGGGGTGCTTCTCTTGGTATGACACGTCTTATGATGTGGATGATTACACGGCCGACACCGCAGGTTCCGTAGTTCCCGAGCCTGGTTAATGCCGGGATATTTATGACAGGAAGCGTGGAATGCGGCCCTGTCCCGCAGTCCCAAACCACACGGACCTCCATGGCATCATCTTACCATCATCCTCATCTCCATCATCATGCATAATAAAAAAAATTAAAATGCCCCAGCTTCCGCGCCCTCCGTGGATTCCACCCATTACCTGGGAGGAACACCACTGGAACTGGCAAAGAGTTGGGGCAGCAAAAAAAAAAAAAAAAAAAAAGTATCTGTACGTGACAAACAATGTTGAATCCAGCACGCCAGATGTACTCTCCGGCTGGTTTGGCATCACTAGACTTTAAGTTGAGCTGCATTGACCCGGGGCGCTTCCAGCTTCAAGCTGCTTAAACCTGGGTCACGTCTAACCTCAAACCGCTTAGACGTGGGTATGGGTAGTTTTTGCACCCACGATGTACGGCGCGCAAAGTTCCTCCTTTAAAAGCATAGGTGGTTTTGCACCCACCAAATACGGGGAAAATTATAGTGTGTTTGTTTGTTTATTTGATTATTTATAAACAAAATCACGTTTTGGTGAGCACTTCACTAACACCCTTACTGACAAAGTCATGAAGGTTCGCGGATCTGGCTGGATAAATGACTGAGCTACGTAAGTTTGGATGAAAGTGTGGGTGCTATCGAACCCACGAAGGACGACACAGGTTTCGGTGCTAATATCAAACCTTTATGACCCCACTCTGTAAGCGCTGAGGGTCTTGTTTGTGATAGCATAAAATCCAAGACGGATGCCATTAAAAAGGCTTTATACTCTGAAGGGCCATTAGTCATGATGTCCCTCTTCTGTGAGCGACGGTCATGGATCCAACCATAAGGAAAAAAAATCAACACATTAATATCTCTGTGGTGGCTGGACCAATAATTATTCATTGATAGGACACAATTGACGCTGAATAACGCTCCATGAAAAAATACACTTTACCCCTACAAACTACAGTGCTTGGAAAATGCCCAACGCTAACACAGCGAGGTGAGGTTCGCCGTGCGCCATAAGGGATCCCATTCTAACTTCAATCAAGCTCAGCTAGTAAACATCATCGTACAGTTTAGGTACGCTGCCATTTTTCTTACATTAGCCCGACGTTTTCCTGTGCTTAGCCACCAAGCAAAAGATGTAGCCACCAATGGTGTGCGCTTGGATCCCTAACCCAGGATGTGACTTCCCCGATCACTCATGGTTTACCCGAACTAAAGGGCCATAATTATGCACGGAATTCAGAACACGTATTTTGCCATAAATGCAGATACTGTTTATCTTGTGTCGCAGTCTAAGTGCGCAGTTCCCGTCTTCCGTCTGTCTGTTGTGTGTTTGTCTGTGTGTCCGTGACAAACGAACTGTACACACTACTCACGGACACACATACAAACACACGTAAGACAGACAACGGGGGGAGGGGGGGGGGAGCATCAAAACTTAAATTAAACCATTAAACTATCAGGGAGTGGGTGGGTTGATGTTTGGGAGTTTAACATCCGTTTCCACCACGTATGGGTGATACCAAAGACGGGGACAACGAGGAAAAGGCCAGCACAAACATTTGACCTCAGTCGGGATTCAAACTCACAACCAGAGCAGTGAAAGTCCAACGCTCTACCATACAGCTATCCCGGCTCCCTCAAAATTCACGGAGACAAATAACACATACATAGACGGTCAAGAATCAGCTCAGTTGAATAATCCTTTATTGTTCCATATCGTATGGCAAATTTGGGCACAGCGATTGAAATAAATAAATAAATTAACAAACATTTCCCCGGAGACACTGTCCGTAGACGATTTATCCACGACAGTGTCGCCGAAGACAAAAGACTTCTCACACAGAAAACACAGACTCAGCATTGTGTAATTCACCTTTCTTTCTTTGCCCGACACACACACACACACACACACGCACACGCACGCACGCTCGCACACACACACACACACACACACACACACACACACACACACACACACACACACACACACAGATTAATTTTTATCACCAGTGCAGGGTTTCACAGAAGCGGTAACATATCAGTGTCTTTGTTTCAAATCCTTTCTTTGCAGATTTAACAGGCAACAGTTTAGGTGTCTATTTCCCTCTCCGTTAACATTTCGAAGCGACGGAAACAACGGACAAGTCCGTCTGAGACTATTATGGTTTGCACGCAGGTGGAAATGGAACCAATTCGTTTACAAGGTATCGCTTTTTCACGACGGAGTCACGTACACATCTCTTTCGCCAGGCTCGTTGGGGGTGGGGGTGGGGGTGGGTGTTAACGTCTTTTCTCACCCTGAAAGTGTGATATCAAGTGAACATGAGGGGGGGGGGGGGGGGGGGTAAAAATCCAGCACAAATCTTTGGCTTATAGTCAAGAATCGACCTCGCGCATCTAGGGTCTCACGTCCTGTCGGCTCGGCTACCCTGGCTACCCCTTGATCTTCAGAAACACCAGAGTATTCCACATGGTCAAACTTCCGCTTCGAATCAAACTGAGCCTGGTTATAATTTATATCATGTCACTGTCTTCGTGTAAGTGAAAATCTAAAACGTCAATGACTTTCGTCAAATCACATACGCAGATATGATCTGGAAGACAAACTCATCCAGGATATCATTCAGTATGAAGACAAACTCATCCAGGATATCATTCAGTATGAAGACAAACTCATCCAGGATATCATTCAGTATGAAGACAAACTCATCCAGGATATCATTCAGTATGAAGACAAACTCATCCAGGATATCATTCAGTATGAAGACAAACTCATCCAGGATATCATTCAGTATGAAGACAAACTCATCCAGGATATCATTCAGTATGAATGAATTTGATTACCGTCTCACAGAAACCATTGTGCGCGTGCTTCACTGAGGTGACCGACACGTACAGATCAGCCTGGAGTTGCTCCCTCATTCTCTCCGCCAGTCACACTCCCTGAAAACTTTCAAGAAAATCTTAAACTCCATCAGTTTTTATCCCCCGTTTAACTCTTTGCATCATGTTCTCGGTGTGTGCATGTTGTTGCACCTAGGCTCTGACCTTATGGCTCTGTATACTGTTGTACGTATTTCCTTCTTTTTCACCTGCTTTTTTTTTTCTCTTATTTTTTCTCTTTCTATTTCTATAATTTATTGATAGCTTACAGCGCTGTATACGTAACATCATTACTATTATCATTAGATCTGACCCAGAAGACAAAAAAACATCAGGGATGCAGCTGCAAGGAATGTCTACTTCAGCGCAATAACGATAAACAAATCGCTGAAGACGTCGTACATGGTGCGACTCGGACTGTCATGTCCAGATCTGTCCCGAAAATTAAAAACCTCAAGTGTATAACCATGGGAATGTCTAGACTGGTTTGACTATCATTCCACTGAAAGATGCAGCGCACGTGCTTCTCGGAGCGGGGCATCTCGCACAGATCTGACCAGGAAGACATAATCAACATCTGAATGTCTTGATGAGCTTGGCCATCATGTTACTGAAGACGCTGTCCGTGTGTTTCGGGCAGCAAACCGTCATGACAAGTTCTGATCCAGAAAACAAAAACATCAGGACACAGTTCTGCCTCAGTGTCTAGCTGAGCTTGACTTCAAAACGACGCTGTGCGCGTGCTCCACAGAGGGGACCGGCATCCTCACATCTGATCCAGACACAAACATCAAGGATCTAGCTGAGTTTGGCCCTTATCTCAGTAACGACGATGAGTAGGTGTTTCACCGAGCGGACCGTCCTGTACAGATCTGATCTGGAAGATAAGCACACCATTGGAATATCTACTTCAACCTGATCATAAAATCACTGCAAACGTTGTGCACGTGCTTCACAAAGGGGACCGTGCGATCTCATCCAGAAGAGACAAAACATTCAGGTGACCGTTCTAGTTCAGTGTCTACTGAAGCTTGATGATCATCTCACTGAACACGCTGTGCACGTTCTCCATTTGCAAAGCCGCCTGTACGGCGTCGTGGACGTTGAAGAAAACCTTGTCCTTGCCCCAGGAATCTAAGAACTTGGCCCTATGCAGCGTGGCCAGGGTGGCGGGCGGGATGTCCGCCAGAAACACCTCCACCCCGGCTCCAGAGTACTGCATGATGATCAGCTCCAGCATGTCGATGCCCGACACGTCGATGTAGGTCATGGGGGAACAGTCTATGATGACGTGATGCACGCGCTCTGTCGAGTCCGCGCTCGCTGGGTCGGAGCGCACGAAGTCGATGGTGAGTTCGGGTTCCGTTTCGTCTTCGACGGGCTCTGGGACGTCGATCTCCAGCTCCACGAGCGCCGGTTTGGAGTGATGCTTTCCGGGCACGAACACGAGCGAGTAGAGCTGCGTCTTGAACCGCTCGGCGCTGGCGAAGAAGAGCTGAGATTCAAACCTGTTGAAACAGACAGACAGACAGAGGCTGTTTACACTACAACCCGGGTTCAACCCGATCTTACCTCGACTCCGGTAGGACTCGGATAAGAATAATTAATAATAATGATGACAACATTGGCGCCTATCGAATTTAGCTCAGTGCTTCTTTTGTTCTTTTGCTTGAATTGAAGTAAGTAAACGCGAGCAAAACATGGGGAGGAATCACGGTATGTTTGAAGGTCTCATTGCTTCAGAATATAATAATAATAATGAGTATTGTGTATTTCATGAATCGGCTCAAAGCGCCGCGAACTGAACCCAACACGCACGCTCACGTGAACCACACGCATTCTCTCACACACTGGACATACATTACAATCACGTGGTGCGAAGGGTCAGCTCGGTTATTTAAATTTCGGAATTGAGAATTGCATTTATTTTTCAAATTTGGTGGGCTGAACATTTCCAAAGCAGAGGGGGAGGAAGCTGGAGTACCCGGAGAGAACCCCTGACGATCGGCCTGAATGAACGGTGCCACATACGAGAAGGAAAAATTCTTTGCCCCGGGTGGGACTCGAACCCCTGACCTCTCGCATTGGTGACAAGTCTCTTAACCACTAGACCACCGACCGCCCCCAGACCACCTTTACACTACATTCTCTGCATACGTAACCCTGACAATGACGTAGAAAATCGTACGTCATGCTCCGCAGCAGCGTTGAACCCGGGTCACTTCTAATTCGGGTCGGTTACAGGGTTACAGGTAAACGCACCCACCCGGATGCAACTGCATGAAAGCAGGGGTGCTTTCCTCTCTCTCTCCAATCAACACCCGGGGTGTGATCAGCAAAACCAGCTACACTTACCTGAAGATTTTAATCCCAGGCAATGCATTGATGCCTCTGCGTGTGGTGGGCACTAAGATGTCCTCTCTTTCCGCTTTGCCCAGCATCGTCCCACCAGCCAGCTTGCTGACAGTCAACACCGACAACATGGAAAATCCCACGCCCAATACGAGGCCAAGGGCAAGGTTGTCGAAGATGCTGACGAAGGCGGTGAAGAGCCAGATGAAGAAGTCGGGTTTGTTCACGTGATACAGGGACCGCAGCTGATTCACCTGGGTACAAAAACCAAAGCAGTAGTCAATAGCAAAAGGTGCAAAACACCCGTCCTTATTCGGCCTTCGGCAGGCGTAAGGTCACAAATTGACCCCTTGGTCATGCGCAGTGCTTATTTGGCGAGTTTGTTAGTCTGCAGTGATTTTTGTTGTCATGAAAAAGCGTGATTTTCGTGATTTTTGTGTTATGTAGGTCAAGGTGCATGCCATGCGGTACAAAAAGAGGCAAGCTGCCAGTGAAGCTGGGACTTTTTGCACAGAGGTCGGACACAAGAGAGGCAAGCGGATTTCTGCTAGAGTGGGTGGGTGGGTGTTTGGGGGTTTAACGTTATTTTCCACCACATAGAGTGATATTGAAGACGGGGTAACGATGAAAAAGCCAGCACAAATATTTGACCCTAGCCGGGATCGAACTCACGACCCGAGCATTAGAAGTCCAACGCAAACGTTTGCGCGGAGCCTTTATTCATGTAATGAGTTTTGCCAGCATTGTCACGATATCGCGGAACAACTTGGCGCTGATTCAAGTTTTGCTTGTATGTGTAAGTACAGTTTTTGAATGTTTGAAGTTCCCCGCCCCTCAAATTATCCTCCTTAATTCCAGTGAGATGTGGGCCCGGTTGGCTCCATAAGTCTCGATTGTCCTTCTCAGTAGAAGCACTAGATACATACAGGCTGACGTATAACTTATTTTTGTTTTGTTTCAGTGTCGTTTTTGTTGTTGCCCCTTTGTTTCGACTAGTTAGGGTCCAGCTAGCTGCAAAGTTCCTAACATCTGGCCATCCTTTTCGACTGGTTAGGGGTCTATTTGGCCCTCTGAGGTCCCTAACATTTGGCCATCCCTGTAGCACCTGCGGCCTTACCTGCAGCAGAAGATCCTTCATGGCCACGATTATCATGGCGGCCAACATGGCGATGGGTAGAGACACGAACAGCTGACCGGCCACCAGCAGCACCAGTAGAATCAGCACAGCTGTCGTCAGGCCATTCAGGGTTGTCTTGGACCCCATGGAGCTGTGACAGCATAAACGTAACAGGATAACGGTGACACCTGACTGGATAAACCATGAGACTTTATCTGACTTAACATTAAATCAGCATTCCCTCGTAATTAAGTTAACGGTCTGTGACCATATATCTGTTCCGCCCTACACTACACTAACCTGACTTCAATGTTCCATAGTATGACCTATCTGTGACCATATGCCTGCTCCTTCCTGTCCTGAACTAACCTGACCTAATTTCGGTAGTCCTGATGATAGTCGACTCCACTGCTGTCAATCAAAAGGTTCAAGCCCGCAGAATTCAACCGAATCGCGTGCCGTATCAAACTTTCTTGCCAGACACTACAAAGAGGGAAGCACGTGTATTTCGTGTATGACTGAAACGTGGAAAGAAAGCAGCAAGTCCATTGACGTCTTTTGAGGAAAAACACTATTACGTCAGTCGCTTTTATCTTGAAATCACTCCTTTGTCCATAAAATGACGTCATGGACGTACTGTGTTTCGCCAGTACACGGCAAAGTAAAGGGGCGGGGCTTTGGCCCCGGGGCTTGCCGAGTGGAGTCGTCTATTATCAGCTCTGACCTTACACCTGTCCTGACCTGAACTGACCTGAGCATCATGGTCCTGGGTGGCGCAGTGGATGCCGGGAAACTCTGGAAGACGCACCCGACCAGCTGGCACATCCCGTACGCGACGAGTTCCTGGTTGTCGTTTATCTCGTAGTCGTGCATCTTGGCGCAGATCTTCCCCAGGGCGATGGTCAGAGCGAAGCAGATGGTCGTGATCGCGAGAGTCTCGTACGCCACGAGAGGAACGGCCTCCATCGGGGGTAAAGTCGGGGCCGGCAAACCTGCGGAAAATTACTGTTATACCCGAACGTTTCACTTTTAAGAGCCCCGGGTCCGACCACCCCGTGCCCTCTGTATGATAAAATTTGTTAAAAAGAACAAGCCACTGCACACCAGTAGGAGCCACGTCAAGCTGCTGTTACGCAAGGCGTGTGCTTTCCCCGCTAGGTCCGAGACCGCTGCACATTGCATTACAGTGGCTTAAAAGTGGCTCCGAGTGATCGGAAGATTTCAAGTAAACTTGCATGGGCGTTTAAGAGTTATGACGTTTCAAGAGCGTTGGCTGATACGGGATGTGTGTGTGTGTGGGGGGGGGGGGGGGAGAAACGTCATTTTTTTCACCATTTAAAGGATGCTGCCAACGTTGGGGCTACAACAAAAAAGACAGCACAAGCTTTTGTCTCAAACTCGCGACCCGACCGTTGAAAGTCTAAAATTATAATCCCGTTCCATCAACACACACACACACACACACACACACACACACACACACACACACACACACACACACACACACACACACACACGCACGCACACACGCACGCACGCACGCACAAGCGCACGCACGCACAAGCGCGTACGCCTGCATGTCTCATGTTCCATTCGTTCAGCTCCTCAACACAGAGAGAGAGAGAGACAGACAGACAGACAGGCAGGCAGACCGACAGCTTGACAGACAGACAGACAGAGACCTGTAGGCACGTCTCCGACTACCGCCACACCGAATCTGTCGTTGAGCTTGGCGAAGTGCGAGATGACGGTGGACAAAACGACGACGATCAGTTCTATAGGGACGGGAACCTTCAGCTGCATCTTGTAACGCTCGTTGATGCCGATCTTCACGGCCAACAGGACCACCATGCTGATGAGTCCTATGATGACGTCAGCAGGGTTGCTGTCCGAGATGTTGCTGAAGATGTCCACGTAGGTCATGATGACATTGCCTAACCCCGTGCGTCGCTTCATGTTGATGTGCAGCAGTTTGGGCACCTGGCTGGTCACTATGTGAACCGCGGCGGCAAATGTGAAACCGCCAATGAAAGACTTGGCCAAGTAGTCGGTCACGAACCCCAGCCGTAGGAGTCCCATGGCAAGAAGAATGACCCCGCTCAACAAACACACCGCCGCGGACAGTCCGACCTTGTAAGCCACTCTCTCCTCCTCCGTGACCGTACTGTTCGCGCTGCCGTCGCCGAAAAACAGCTCCGCTTTGCGGTCGACCAGGTCCGCTATCGGCAGGGCTATGACAGCGTTGGTGCCCATGGAGATGTGAGGCGAGGACCCGAAAATTAAGTACGTCACCACCGGGAAAAAGCTCGTGTAAAGTCCGTTGATGGGCCTCAGGGAAGCTAAGATTCCGTAAGCCAGACCCTGAGGCAAGTGAATGAAAGCCACAGACAGCCCGGCTAACAAGTCCACGAGAAGCCAGTTCTTCCACTGGTAAAACCTCAGAACTGTGACCAGAGGCAGCAGAGACATGAGATAGGTTACGACGCACTGTTTAGAACATTGGCACGCGGCTCTGAAAGTGCCGAATGGAGACCTGCTGTCTTCCGCCTCGTCTCTGTAAGCCTCGTCCAGCTTTGCCTGCGTGTACAACCGGCGCTGGATGACGATGGTGTCAGGCCTATTGTGCTGCCACTGGCGAGAATACACCGTGCTGTCATCGCTGCAAGATGTCACCTGAATTTTGGGTGGAAGCTGCCGACAAAAATAAACAATTAAATAAAACGACAAAAGGCGTATGACCTTGACCTTTAGGAGGTCACGTAATTCAAACTATATAACGACAAAAGCCATTATGGCCTAAGACTTTGACCTTGACCTTTTGGGGGGTTAGGTAATTCAAGCCAACCATTTTTGTGCAAAAAAAGGGGGAAAATTTGCTCTCAAAATGTTGGGAGCATTGCACACCCGCTCTGGGTAGGAGCCGACCTAGGTAGGAAAAATCCTGCTTGTTTCTGCTGGGTCTCCCTGTCCATGGTCCGAAGTGTACTATACACTTGGGCGGGTTATGATTAGTTTAATCATTATTATCATTATTATTTGTTTGTTTTGGGGGGTTGGAGTTGGAATTGTTGTTGCTGTTGCTGTGCTTGAAAACAGTACATTTCCTCACACAGATCGCAGCTCGACCTGGGCTCGAATCCACGTATTGACAGCGTGACAGCGGTGACGGCGCCAGCTAATCTTACTTTTCAAACAACCTTCCCAACCCGATTATGGGCAGACCTCAATTGAAAGGACTGTAACGAAGAAACGCCTCCAGAAGGGATAAGATTTGGGAAACGTGGACTGACAGGAGCAGGACAAACGGGCGAGTGTGCAGTGCGGATCGACAGAGGAAAGAAAAGAGGGTTTCAAAGGAGAGCTCGGTTTGTGCAGTATTCATTGCTTGGAGGGGTCGTGCACCTGTCCACTCGAACCTGTGGCACGCTGACTCTAACTCGTTCCTCTCCCCCCCCCCCCCCTACCCCTACCCCCCCCCCTCCCCCTCTCCCCTGACCCACATGACGGTGACAATACCGCGATACGTCGAGAATTTCAGGGTGGCGATACGCCTGTAAATATCCACTAGCTTTCTATATAGGCTGGTACCGCCACTTAACACTTGCGTAACATAAACATAGAACATAAACATAACCCTATTACCGTATGATAATCTGTAAACATTATGAGCTTGTTGTGGTTTAAGAGATCTGCTCTGCAATCACTCACACATGCATGCTGCAACTTACTAGAATTTAATTACAGTCACTCGCACAAACATACTAACACAGTCACATAAACATTATTGAATAATATTGCTAAAACAATAAATACAATGCAAAGAGACTGATATTGATAAAAAATACTTTGAGTGAGAAACAGCACAAATAGGTCAGGAAGATTTATTAAGAACTGCAAAGCAAGACATCAGATGGAAGGGGTGAGGGTGAGGGGGCACAGACATCAGATGGAAGGAGTGAGGGTGAGGGGGCACACTTTACGGCTGTGGGGTGAAAGCTGTTTCTGAACCTGTATCCATGAGATATTAATCTGACAAGCGTACTTCGTGCAGTATGGATGCTTTTGAACACCAAAATCGGTCCCGGTGAATCGCCTGCGTGATCGATCGAAATTTACACGTGAAAATCTCGCCGATTTCGTACATTTACGAACACTTGCGGTGACTTTTCGATCTCTACCTGCTTGATGTAGGTGCGCCAATCGCTTAGCGTGAAGTGGATGCTTAAAATAGGTCTAATAGACTGGTAGTTTGTCAGACACAAGCCTAAACAGCACGCTACTGCGTGTCTACAGGCGTATCGCACCTTCTCGGCGTATCCTAGTATACCTACCCTCCCCCATCGACTGGTGAAGTATGTGACTGAGAATGAATGACTGACACAGTGACTCGAACTCGAACTCGCTCTCCTTTCACACCGCCACAACCCACATCCCCGCACTGCGCCTCCCACCTCATCCAGCCAAAGACCCTACATTTAGGGTCCTTGAACCAGCGAAGTAAATAACCGCGAATAAATTGTTCAGTGACAAATGGAGGTTAGTGACACTGTGTCGTGCACTGATAACGAGGAAAGAAGGAGGACCTACGGAACCCCACTGCCCAGCCAAGCGAAATAAAGAAGACCCCCCTCACGCCCCCCCCCCCTCCCTCCTGTCCCATGTAAATTCCGAACGTTGGAACGTTGGACTTTCAATGCTCGGGTCTTGAGTTCGAATCCCGGCTGGGGCCAAATATTTGTGCTGGCCTTTTCCTCGTTGTCCCGTCTTTGATATCAACCTTACGTGGTGGAAAAGGGCGTTAAAACTCCCGACCACACACACACACACACACACACACACACACACACACACACACACACACACACACACACACACACACACTTTGTTTTTCGCATTACGCAGTTGATCGAAACTTCTTAATCGCTTATTGCAACACCCAGATAAATCAGGACAAAGCTGGAAACACAATGAACAAATCTCGGCAAATCACGATCCGTGACAGCCGATAAACTTGTCAGACGACCTCCCCGTCTTAACCTACTCAACTCCGTCTTCGAGTCATAGATAAGCAAGTCTGTAGTAATTAATAAGGCTCACGCACGTGATCAGATTACTGTGAGTGAAGTTAGGTAGACGTGTCTTGCGCGTGTCCTCCTGGCAATCTGCCACTGCTTCTGTTGCATAAGATATGAGAGAATGGCAGGTTGGTGCTGAGGTGTAAATAGTTAACACTTTTCATGCCATTTTCGAGTTTTTCAGATCTAGAATAGTCAACAGCTTCTCAGTCCCTTTTTTTTAAGAAACAGAAAAAGGCACATGTTAGGGGCAAATAGTGGGGTGGGTGGGTGGGTGTTCGAGGGTTTCACGTCCTTTTCCACCGCATACGGGTGATATCAAAGACGGGGCAACAAAGAGGGTGGGTGGGTGTTTGGGGGTTTAACGCCCTTTTCCACAGCATACGGGTGATATCAAAGACGGGGCAACGATGAAAAAGCCAGCACAAATATTTGGCCCGAGCTGGGAAACGAACTCAAGACCCGAGCATTAGAAGTCCAACGCTCTACCATTCGGCCACCCAGGCTCCCGGGAAAAATAGTGAGTTGGCACTGAAATGAAATGAGAATGAGAATGAAAATGAGAAAGAAAGTGAGAATGTATATATGACAATGAGAATGTACCTGACAATGTATATGAGCATGAAAATCAGTATGAAAATGAGAATGAAAACGAGAATGTACATGAAAAAAAAAATGAAATGAAAATGGACGAAAATGAAAATAAAATGAAATGAAAATGGACGAAAATGAAAATGAAATGGCCTTTGACTTTGAGAACGATAGGGGTTATTCGTCTGCAGACCAGTTTTACAACTTCCTGACCCAATTTAGATAACCTTTGCCGCTGGCAGACAGGACCTCTAGAAGTGAATGGCATGGAAAGTGTTAATGTGTAATCAAGAGTCCGATAAGTCTGCATGGGACTCTTGGCACAACAAAATGGCAGCCAACCTGGTCAGATGAAAGTTAATGTTCTGCTGACTCGGTTTGAATATACGACGTTGCCCTAACCCATAAATATTCTAGGAGTACTGGTGTACAGTCACATTCGGGGGAACAAACTTTTCTTACATAAATAGTATTTTTGAGCACAGCATGCAGACTCTCCAGATAGGACTCACTGCGCTAACAAACAAACACACACACACACACACACACACACACACACACACACACACACACACACACACACCTTTTACACAACCTCTCACTGATACACGGTGGCGTGGAAAACAGAAATACTGTCGAACGCACAAGAGTGAAGAGCAGTGTGGAGATTTACACATAAAGTAGAGATTAGCGACAGCAGGCTTTCACTGCTTCGTCCTCCAACCCTGCGGCTCCATGGGCATTTCAGCAGAGATGGGTAAGTGCGCCGAAGAGAAGTCTACCTTACCATACCATACATCGTAAAGTTATTCATGGTTTTTTACTGTCGAGAGAAGGTGTCAGTCTCAGCTTTGTCTACAAGTAACTTCACTCGGGCAAAAACCGTAACTCATTAATTTTTTCAAAGCTGCTGAACTTGTGAACCATCTCTGAACTAGGCCCAACACTCCTTATACCCCTTGCATTTTTGTTGTTTGTTTACATCTACCGCACGCACGTATGTCCCAGGGTATCGACACAAGCTGTGGGCAGTGCAGACGACTTAGATCTGCAGATCTAGATCTAAATTTGCTAATGTGCATTCCTTGTAACGAATTACATTTTGGGATTCATCAGCTGATAGCTGCATCCACACGACTACGTGATATGATCTGCATGATCTCTCGATGTTGTTTTCGGAGCAAGTTGCAAAACTGATTCACGTTTTCCTCTCGGTGCCATCTGACTTCGCGAACTAATGATAGCATACGCAGGCACACGCGCGTCATACAAGCTCGTCTACACCTCTGTCTACAGATATTCTGATTCACGGTAAACATAAAACAGCCAAACATCTCCTTACCAACAGACCCTGGTCTACGTCTGCAGACTGCTCCTCCATGTCCAAAGAATCTCCGAAACTGTGGACAGTGTCTAGCTCTGTCTGTTCGATGGACGGTGTCCACTCAGGACTGTCCCCTGCAAATCTGTCCCGTTCAAAAAGATTCAAGGCGTGTCATAATTATGTGCAGAGCGCTTCAAAGAAAGAGCTGAAAGAGCTGAAGCATTCTAAACTTTCAAAACTAGAAATATAGTTATACAGTTGAAAAAGATTTATCCATTTTACTGATGGTAATAATCGGGGATTATTACATACACAGTGGGCTCCCTACCAGCGCCTGGTTTCCTGGTCGTCAGCCGTCTACTTTGCATAACCCTACATTTATAAAAATCTTGGTACTGCCCTCTCTGCCGTGTGCCCCCCCCCCCCCCACTCCTCCTTTTTCGTGTTTTCTTCACTTGTTTTTAAGTACTTGGTTAACATATGCTCGTACAGTCTTCTACGTACGCTTACATAGGCCTACCCTACATGCATAGCGGATTGTTGATATGAGGGGGTCATACTACCTTCAGTCTCACTGTTCATGTAAATAAAATGTAACATGTAAAAAAATAAAAATAAAAAAGTATTGTAGCATGTATGTGCTTATTTATATGTATGCAAGTGAATGTATGTAGATAGGTAGGTATAGGTATGTATGATTACACGTAACTGTACTTTATTTTTTTTTTTTCTGTATACCCATCTGACTATATATCTTACTGTAACTGTGTCTTGTGTACTGGTATGAAAACGTCAAAAATAGAACTTTTTCAAAAATTCCGGCAAGTATCGGTAACATGGTCAGTGTGGTTTTGGAGTCAATAGCAGCTTACACACTTCCCTACAATAGCGCTTAAAGAAATGTTTTGATTACAGAAGCGCTCGTTTTCACCTCAACAGTATTTTATTTGAATTTTGTCTTCGAGTTTTCGTAACGTCTGCGGCAAGACAGTGCAATCAGTTACAGAAAGAAAGAAAAAAAAACTGACGGATGATTTTTTTTAATCGATACGGAGACTGATTCAAAGTCAAAGTGTTTTATGTTTCCTGACTCACTTAGGCCATTGAATAGAAAGAAAGAAAAAAAAAAACAAGAACCATCAAATGTGTGAGAAAAATAGTAGTTGACAGGTTGATTCACTAAACCTTTGAAAAGGCCTCCGACCCCAAACGTCGCCGCCGAGCACCCCCCCCCCCCCCCAACCCCCTCCTCAAGAGAAAAATAAACATACTAATGAGAGCGATTAAAAAAATAGAAAAGTATACAAACTGCAACTACGTTTTGCTTTCTAGCTGTTATCTTCTTTCTCCGTAAAAAAAAAAAAAAAAAAAACTGTCTGATTTTGCCGTGCCAAATTATCGATAGTAAATAAATAAATAAATAAATAAATGCCTCGATTCTCACCTGTCCATAGCGAAGACCTTTGGCGTCACACACGACAAGAACAGCTTGGGCCAACAAATGTCCACTTCTGACTCGGACACAGTCCCACAGACTGGGAGTCTGAATGCGACCGTGGAAAATAGATAAGAACGAGTGCGCCTGATAGTTTGGCTTATTGCCTCAGTACTGATAAGGTTATGTGCACTGATTTTGTTGCCGAAATTTTCTTGCTTATCAGAGTACTGGTACCCTGCCCAACGAGAACTAATTAATCGTAAAATGATAAATGAACTGACGTTAGAAGGTCGGATTTTATTAGGTCCCGCCCTCGTGCACACACGCACGCACAAATATCAAGTGTGCACGCCAAAAATCCCACGTCCATCTTCCGAAGAAGAGTAGGCTGTGGCTGGTGACGTGGAATACAGAAATACTGTCGCAAGCATCAGACTGAATAGCAGGGTGAAGGTTTGCACATAAAGTATTGGCAGTATGCGGCGGCAGGCTGTCACTGCTTCGTCCTCCAGCCCTGCGGCGCCATGAGCATTTCAAAAGACATGGATGTGTGTACCGAGGAGAAGTCTGCAATACCATACTATAAGGTGCATGGGCGTATTTCTTGATCGTACGCTGACCCGGATAGGCCCTTCCTCCTCAGTTTCAGTCCCTACATCCCCACCTGTTTCCCCGTCCGACACACACACACACACACACACACACACACACACACACACACACACACACACACACACACACACACACACACACACACACCATCTCCCACGGTCTGATTAGTAAAATAGCCATTACACAAGACAGAAAGTCAGACTAACATAGACAGTGGACACAGAGGCCCAGTAATGTGTTTAAAGGGAGGCAAATCCATGTTAGTATCTATGTTCTCAAACATCCAATTCTCGTGGTTATGCCCCTTTCAGTAAAGGGCTGGGGCCAATTGCATGGGCTGCCGGTAACCCGCTACCGTAGCTGGGATAGCCTATCCGCCGGTAAATCTGGGGAAATCCCGATAACTCGGGTTGCATGAGTCGGCGGTAGGCTTACCGGAGGCCCTTATCCTCCGGTAAATTTACAGGCACCTCTCAGCCCCCGTAACTCTTATCGTGAAGCTGGTAAATATGGCCGCACACATAGTTATTGCAAATCATCGCAGGCAACAAATACGAAGAAACCGCATTTTTCGGGACCGATTGCATCAGCAGGATAGATATGATGACGTCGAACTGTTTTCTAAGTTCAGATTTCGACGAGTGGACATACTGCAAATGACAGATGAGCTGAAAGATGACGTAGAACACGCCAATCGGAAGGGCGCCTTGCCGCCAGCACTACAGGTACTGTTAACGCATTTACGCGTCCGGATGCTTTGAAGACATGTGCGGCGAGTTGGTTGGCGTTGACCGTTCGACAGCTTGCCGAACAATACGCAGAGTTACCGAGGCCTTCTTGCAATGGGTACCACTGACAGTGGATAACATTTCCAAACCAATACAAATCTCTACAGCAGTGTGTGTGTGTGTGTGTGTGTGTGTGTGTGTGTGTGTGTGTGTGTGTGTACACACACACACACACACACACACACACACACACACACATCAATAGCACTCTCTCTCTCTCTCTCTCTCTCTCTCTCTCTCTGTGCACAGCTGCCTTCCAAATTATTGTCGATTTTATAAATGGCGGCATGTACGATGCTCGCTGACCGCATACGTGTATCTGTTTGTACTGCATTGTCATGTCGTTACAAAGGACGTAATGACCCACAGCGGGAGGCGACTGCCGTTTACACAGACCGGCTGCTTTCTTCAGTGTGTAAAAGACAGTTGCTTCCCGTCAAGTTATCTGTCGTCACGTATCTCGTAGCAACGTAGCATTGACAGCATAAACAGAAACAAACAGCGCCCTGCAAGGACTCGAACGGCATCCATTAAAAACTTCGCCAATGTTTTGCGATGGGACTGTACACGTTTCCGGGAAAATCCTGTCTATTAATAGTACGGTGCCGGTAGCTAACGCCGCTCCGATAACGACTCATGCAATCCAAACTTGATAACAAAATTACCCGCCGGTAGCTACCGGAGCGGTAGCAGTTTACCGACATCACGGTAGACGTTTTTCCATGCAATCGGCCCCTGGCCTTGGAAAAAATGTTAACCTGGAACCTTTATGTATGTTGAACTTTCGGTAGTTGAACCAAATTAGCTACACCTACTCTGACTGAAATTGTATTTGTTTGTTTGTTTGTTTGTTTGTTTGTTTGTTTGTTTGTTTGTTTGTTGCACACACGCACGCACACACAAAATTCTTACCACACTCTGTTTTAAAGCTATCGCAAATTATGTTGCTTCAATTAGGAACTGACGTAGTGAAAGTGTTGCGTCGTAAATCTTCCGCTTTGTTGTTGTTAATGTTTGGTTGGTTGGTTGGTTGGTTGGCCGGCTCGGTCTGGTTTGACTGATGCTGCTGTTGTTGTTGCTACTGCTGTCACAGTGTTGTTATAGTGATGGTATTCGTTTTCATATTCGTACTCTAGTCTTTCTCATGGATATCACGGGTTGAACCATCTCAAATAAAACTCTTTCAGAGAAAAAAAATCAGTTTACTGTACGTTTGCACTGGAATGTTTCCGGCAGAGCAAAATCCTATCACATAGCTATCATACAAAACAAAGCGTTCACACATCAGTCACGCTCCTTACATCCGACAGATTCTGCAGAGCGTCAAAGACAGTATAGAAAACCTTGTCCTCACTGCACACGTCGAAGAAATTCGCTCGGTTCAGAGTGGCCAGCGTGGCTGATGGAACAGCCGCCAACAGCACGATCACGCCCGCCTGCGAGAACTGACGATAAGTCAGCAACAGCGTGTCGATTCCCGCCACGTCTATGTAGGTCATGGACGAACAGTCTAAAATCACGTGACGCACGTCGTTCCTTGAACTGGCGTCTGTCTTTATTGGATGTGAATCTGAGGGAGCTGGACATGTCGGTTCAGATGATTCAAGTGCAGCGGAATCAGCGTCTACTTTGGCCAGAACAACAGGGCGAGGAGTTGCCTTGGTGGGGTCGAAAACTAGGGAAAACAGTTGGTTTCTGAACCGGTCTGCGCTCGCGTAGTACAGTGTGGTCTCAAACCTGTGGAAAAACATCAAACATACTCAAACATGAAGAATTTCAAAAGGTGGATAATTATCACTGAGGTAGCTGTAAAGACGTCAAAGGAAAAGCTATAGTTATAGAGAAAGAAACGAGTTTGAGGCCGTGTGCTTTCACGTCGCTTCGCTGGAAAACATTATACATTATGTAGTATAATCATAATACAGTGAAAAAAAAAAATCAACAACAATACTTCAAAAATAAACAAACAAGTAGATAAATAATAACGAAAAAGTCAGTTGTCTATGGCGTTAATTTAAAACCCATCTTGCAACATATCCAGCTGCCGCTGTTCCAAAACAAAGTTGTATTTTGTGAAGCCTGTGTTGTTCATGTTGTAGCTTCCTTCACACACCCAAAATTAATCTGGACGTTTCCACAAAGATACCTGAAGATTCGAACGCCGGGAATTGGTTTTATGCCCCGGCAACCTGCGTCCATGACAACGTCTTCATCCTCCGCTCTGCCTAGCAACGTCCCCGACGCCAGCTGGCTGACCCCCAGCACCGTTACCATGGAGAACACCATGCCAACCAGCAAACCAATGCCAAGGTCGGCGAAAATTCCGACGACAGCAGTAAGGACCCAGATGTACAAGTCCGGTTTGTTGATGTGCCACAGAGAACGCAACTGGCGGGCCTGAAGAAGGAAAACAAAACATCTTTTAATAATAATAATAATGAGTATTGTATAGGCGATTTACCCATTTCATGGATCGGCTCAAAGCGCCGCGAACTGAACCCAGCACGCACGCTCACGTGAATCACACGCATTCTCTCAAACACTGGACATAACTTGAACATATTACAATCACGTGGTGCGAACGGTCAGCTCAGCTATTTAAAATTTTGACCCAAAGATACAGTGTAGGGGTGGAGTTTCCGGCTGAAAAAGTTGGGCATTTGCATTCATCCACTTATAAGACCGGGACCTGTGATCATAGCTTGTCGAAATCTTGTTCTCCATCAAAACTTTACAAAATGGTTAGAAAAACATAACATGATTCCTTCTGCCGTATCGGGGAGCCGGGGTGGTCGAATGGTAGAGCGTTGGACTTCAAATGCTCGGGTCGTGAGTTCGATCCCGGCTCGGGCCAAATATTTGTGCTGGCTTTTTTTCATCGTTGCCCCGTCTTTGGTATCACCCTATGTGGTGGAAAAGGACGTTAAACCCCCAAACACCCATTCACCCACCCCTTCTGCCGTATCTCTCAAAAGCCCATGCAAAACTCGCAATTTTAGCCTTGAGCCTAACGGGAAGACCCACGCCTTGCCTAACAGTGGCTTCTACTGGTGTGCAGTGGACTGTTCTTTTTAACCAGTCTTATCATATAGTGGGGAGGGTCAAGTCAAGTCAAGTCAAGTCAAAATACTTTATTTATCCCGGCCGTAGGGCAATTCATGCGGGCGAGCATAAGACACATAAAGAAGTTAAGATCACTAAATTCATATAATTGTACACACACACACACACACACACACACACACACACACACACACACACACACACACACACACACACACACACATCCTGCACTTGGTGACTAACCGGAGAATTATAAGCATGAGGCAACTAAAAAAAAAAAAAAATCACAGACAAGTATCA
Organism: Batillaria attramentaria; assembly: GCA_018292915.2. Lineage (NCBI taxonomy): Eukaryota > Metazoa > Mollusca > Gastropoda > Batillariidae > Batillaria > Batillaria attramentaria. The sequence continues at coordinate 808,069 of JACVVK020000037.1, read as the reverse complement.
CAAGCATCACAGAAGCGGAAACAGCAGCTTATTAAAATACATCACAGTAATTATGGCACTCAGTGCTTCTCGTTGAGAAGGGATATTGCAGCTGGGATAAAAATACAATGGTTGGGTTGGTCGGGTTGGTCGGGTTGGTCGGGTTCGGGAACGAGTTAACTTCACGTGTCCCACACGCAGACAGGAGATACACAAGTTTTTTTTATCGTCCTTTTCCACCACCTATGGGTGAAATCAAAGACAGGTCAACGGTAAAAAGGCCGTGTTCCAGGTTATGGGTGGAATCCACGGAGGGCTCGGAAGCTGGAGCAATATTTATTACGCATGATGATGGAGATAAGGATGATGGTATGATGATGCTATGGAGTCCGGAGTCTTACCTGTAGCAGGAGATCCTTCATGGCCACGATGATCATGGCGGCCAACATGGCGATGGGTAGAGACACAAACAGCTGACCGGCCACCAGCAGCACCAGCAAGATGAACACGGCAGATGACACACCGTTCAAGGTCGACTTGGCGCCCAGAGAGCTGAGCATCATGGTCCGGGGAGGCGCGACGCATGGCGGGAAATTCTGGAAGAAGCAGCCGACGAGGTGGCACATTCCGTAGGCGACAAGCTCCTGGTTGTCGTCCATCTTGGTACCGTGGAGTTTGCCACACATCTTGCCGAGCGAGATGGTGAGGGCGAAACAAAGAAGGGCGATTTCCAGAGCATCTGAAGCCACCCTCGGGAGGACGTCCATTGGTGGTAGTGATGGAGCTGGCAAACCTGTGACACACAGTGACAATGACAATGACAATTTTATTTTTCAAGGGTGAAAGTTAGCTGTATGGGGGGAAAGTTGGGTCATATCTTTACACTGTACTTTCTTTCTACTTTGTTCTTCGATATTACACGTAAACGCTCTCTCTCTCTCTCTCTCTCTCTCTCTCTCTCTCTCTCTCTCTCTCTCTCGGGTAATATTTCTTTCCAGTAATTTTTCTGTATTTTGCCATTGTTTTTCTTTCTTCTTCTTTTTTCTTGTATTTCCTTTTATCGTGCCATTGTAGTCTTTTGTTTTTGTAGCAACGGCTGATTGAAAATTAATCATTGTTTGGTTAAATCACTTCCGTTGGAAAATAAAGTTCGTTTGTTCGTTCGTTCGTTCTCTCTCTCTCTCTCTCACTCTCTCTTCTCCACTGAAAAGTGTGACAGGAGACAATGTTGAAATGATGGTAACTTCTACATTCTAGGACGAACCGAAAAGACCGGTTTGTCTGTGTTGTGGCGAGCACTCCAGCATGCACACTGACCACAAACAGGGGTAACACACGTTGTGTACAAACATTTGCTAAAACATAGCCATTAGACCAGGCCGAATAAACCCTAATCATCTCTTCTAAAAAAAAAATTGCAATATTCACCCATTTTACCTCTCTGCAGTTTTACTAAATTTATATTGCACAATACATAATATACATATACTGACGCCAAACATTGAAAAACAATATGTCTATGAAATTACGTTGACTGGTTTGCCCCGTCATATCCATGTTTATCACTATTATTCATTTGTGTTGCATTGGTCGTGATCTAATTCCATGTAGATAAGTGTATCTGCCGCTTGTCGGTCCTTGTGGGACCTTACAACAGTGACTAGCTATGGGTTCACGGAGTGGTCCATTGAGTTACCTGTCGGCACATCCCCAACAACGCCCACTCCGAACCGATCATGGAGTTTGGCGAAGTGTGAGATGAGGGTGGACAGGATGACAACGATCAGTTCTATAGGCACGGGCACCTTCAGCTTGTCCTTGTACCGCTCGTTAATACCGATCTTCACCGCCAGGAGGACTGCCATGCAGATGAGGCCCACGATAAGATCCGCCACGTTGCTGTCCGCGATGTTCTTGAAGATGTTGATGTAGGTCAGCACTAGCGCCCCGAACCCTGAGGCGTTGGGAATCTTGAGGTGAAGCATCTTCACGACCTGGCTCGTCACGATGTGAACAGCCGCAGCGAACGTGAAGCCTCCAATGAAGGACCTGAAACCAAAGGAGATAACTCTGATGAGCTCCCACAAAAGCAGGGGGGGGGGGGGGGGGGGGGCGGGGGGGGGGGGGGGGGGGGGGGGGGGGGGGGTAGTCGCCAAACCACTTTTGAGAAAACCGAATTTAAAAAGTGGTGGTAGGTGAAATTTAGCGACTTTGAGATTTTTTTTTCCCGAGTCCTTAACACAACTAATACAAGTTTTGTGTTTCAAGGCTGAATGTATAGGTTGTCAACATGTTAAAAACGAGCATATAAGCTTAATACAACAACGCCATATTGGCATGATTTCCACACCTTGCTTTTATCCATGTTCTCCACATGGTCCCTTTTCAAGAGCAAGTTTTCAACAAACATGTGTCAGGCCTACACCACAGAAATACATTTTTCACCCAAAGAGCACATTTTCCCTGCACTTTTCAATGATACCACCAACTCCATGACATAACATGGAAATGTTTAGCCCACAAAATTTGAAAATAAATGCAATTCTTAATTTCGAAACTTAAATAGCTGAGCGTGAAAAACGTGATTGTAATGTGTTTCTGTCCAGTGCGTGAAAGAATGCGTGTGATTCACGTGAGCGTGCGTGTTGGGTTCAGCTCGCGGCGCTTTGCGCTAATTCAGAAAAATTAGATAAAGTGCCTACACAATACCCAGTTATTATTATGATTATTATTATAACGCTGAAGAACCTGGACAGAAGGGGAGCCGGCGTGGCCGAATGGTAGAGCGTTAGACTTCTAATGCTCGGGTCGTGAGTTCGTATCCCGACTGGGGCCAAATATTTGTGCTAGCTTTTTCATCGTTGCCCCGTCTTTGATATCACCCGTATGCAGTGGAAAAGGACGTTAACCCCCCCCCCCCCCCCCCACCACCACCACCACCACCCACCCACCTGGACAGGAAGTTAGTGATGAAGCCAAGCCTTAGAAGTCCCATGGCCAGAAGCACGACCCCTCCGATGAAGCACATGGCGGCGGAGACCCCAACCTTGAACTCCATGACCTGGCTGTCGGTCATGTTGAAGCGTGTTCCATTACCGAGCGCCAGAACCTCGCGGTCCACCACAGCGCCCGTGAGGAGGGCGATGAGGGCGTTGGTTCCCATGGAGACGTGAGGTGAGGTGCCGAAGATGAGGTAGACGAGGATGGGGAAAAAACTGGTGTACAGGCCCACGGCCGGGGTCAAGGAGGCCAGGATACCGAACCCCAAACCTGCACCAGGGCAAAGTTCAAAGTTCACGAGCCTCCGTAATGGCTTTGTACTGGTTTCACATCATGATACCGCCCTCCCCCCCCCCCCCCCCCCCCCCGGCCCTCCCCCCCCCCAACCCCCCCCCCCCCCCCAAAAAAAAACAAAAAAACAACCAAACAAACAAACAAACAAAACAAACAAAAATCTAACTAAAATGTACACCGATGGCCGGATAAAAAAAAATGAAACGAACGTGTTTGTTGGTTTAGTTTTGTTTGTTTTTCGATGTAACCGACTATTCTTTTTGTTATTAATTTCCTTTCTTTATTTCAGGGTGTTGTGAGGACGAGGGGGGGGGGAGGGGGTATTGCAGAAACAGGAATAGTCAAAGACTATCCACCTCACTATCACCGAAATCGTCCACGCGAATGTGACCATCCGCATAATCACGTTTGTGTGATCAATGGTTAGTTACTTGTAACATCATTACATGTACCTTGCGGAAGGTGGATGAATCCAACCGACAAACCAGCCACCAGGTCCGCTACGGCCCACTGACGCCATTTGTAACGCTTGAGTGACTTTGCCACAGGGACGAAATACAGAGCGTGTCTGGCGAAACACTTACCGGAACACCTGCAAAGTCATCGTGATTATGGCAACAACACCTGCAAAGTCATCGTGATTATGGCAACAACGCGTAGTGAGTTGGAATGCCTGGCTGGGGCCAAATAGTTGTGCTGGCTTTTTCATCGTTGCCCCGTCTTTGATATCACCCGTATGTGGTGGAAAAGGACGTTAAACTCCCAAACACCTACAACACCTGCACAGTCGTCGTGCTTATGGCAACAACACCTGCACAGTCATGATGATTATGGCAACAACACCACATCCACTGGCAATGGCAATGCAGTTCAGCCGATATGCTATTAATCATCCCACTGAACGTGATCCACAGTGCGCATCTAAAAACAGGGCCGGACGAAGAGCCCCCCCCCCCCCCCCCACACACACACTTTGGGCGCTCAAGCCCCTCCCACTTCCCTCAGTAAAAGCAAAACTTGACCTCAAACTGTTAAAACCATTGCAGTGTGTGTGTGTGTGTGTGTGTGTGTGTGTGTGTGTGTGTTTCTTGTTTGTTTGGGTTGGTTTGTTGTGACGGTTTTTGTTGTTGTTGTTGTAGTTCATGTTGTTTTTGGTTTTGGGCTGCTCTTCGGGTTTTGTATGTGTGTTTATTGTTTACCTTTTTGTTTTGTTTTGTTGTTGTTGTCATGTTGTTGGTTTGGGGTTGGGTTTTTTGGTTGTTGTTGTTGTTGCTTTTGTTGTGTTGCTTTTGTTGTTTTGCTTTTTTTGTTAGTTTTTTGGTGTTTCGTTTTTGGTTTGTTGTTGTTGTTTTTGGGGGAGGGGTCACTTTTGTTTGCAAGTTTGTTGGTGTTTATTTTGGGGTTGTTGTTGCTGTTTGTTGTTGTTGTTTTGAGGGCTGGGGGTGGGGTGTATGCTTGTTTGTTTCTTTGTTTGTTTCTTTGTTTGCTTGTTTGTTTTGAAAGTAGAGGGAATACACTTAGTCTAGCCTACATGAAACACAACAAGCTCGATGTTTTTGACCTTCACAATAAGTCCACGTTGTGTGTCGTATTCCCCTGTTTTAAAGCCAACAGTCCCAAACCAGGTCAACGTTATCAGTCTAGGTTTGTCAAGGAAAACCAAGACCTACAAAGATGACACTAAGCATGCTCCCTTACCTGCATTCCTTTCGGACCAAGTCACATAATGTTGTAGGTTTTGCCTGGTCCTCGTATTTCTGGTTAAGACTGTGTTGAGTATACAGTTGTCTCTTAATGATAACTTGTTCAGGGGCGCTGAACTCTGATCGGCTTCCCACGCAGTATGAATTCGCTCCTGTGGGTCCATGGGTATTTGTCTGCTCCGGGAAGAGAGAGGGAACAGATAACCGTGTTTTAATGTAGTGAGTGCTTAAATTGAAATGCCGAACAGATTTTAGATTCTGCAGGTCAAAGGTAAAGCACAAAAAAGACACTAAAAAAAAAGGTGTAGGCTCTACTGCAAACATAGAACATAACTGAAATTCAAGGTTGAGAAGCTAAGTGACATTACCCGCTAAACTCATATGATATCAATCTATAGGTTTTTGTTTGTTTTGTTTCCCCTCCCCCCCCCCTTTTTGTAATCTCTCTCTTTTTTAAGGATGGGCACACATAAATATAAATACTATATCCTATGTCTTTATCAATGTGTTAGGGAGCCGGGGTGGCCGAGTGGTAGAGCGTTGGACTTCCAGTTCTCGGGTCTTGAGTTCGTATCCCGGCTGGGGCCAAATATTTGTGCTGGCTTTTTCATCGTTGCCCCGTCTTTGATATCACCCGTATGTGGTGGAAAAGAACGTTAAACCCCCAAACACACGCACGCACCCTTTATCAATGTTTTTGTGTGTTAATTCATTTGCATACGTTATAACCACATCTTGCTGATGCACGTCTACTCGCTTCTACATCTCGACATGTGGTTTTAGGTTATGCTGCAAGACAGAGTGGGTGCGGCAACACGTCCCGGCTACACCTTTTCACCCCACGGTGAATACATTACCCGCTACACAACAGCCCCTTTCTCCCAAGTCACCAGCTACGGGTAGGCGTTTACAGAGGCGGGTGGTTCGATACAGTACTGGTGAATTTATATTACTTTCTTGTTAGTCCCATACGGGAAATGCGTGTGGGGTGTTCAACAGAACAGAGCATTGTAACCGAACCGGCACACCATGGACAAATATACAAATACACTTTGCCAGGCTGAGGAGTGGGGTGGGTGGAGGGGGTAGACTTTCACAGTAAAGTTGCAAATTACCCCCCTCCCCCCGCCCCTTAACCCCCCCCCCACACACACACACACACACACACGCACATACACCGGCTTTGGCCGCACAAGCTTGGTACGTCAAGTCGACGCACTCTCAGTCCAAGTCTGGTTTTCTTCTTCGCGTGCGAGACATACTTACTATGAGTGTCAGACGACAATATCAATTACACAGACACGAGCATTTCCCAGGGGAAGCAGCCCGATAACCTCAATTTATCGCCTACACTGAGTCACACTGTCCACAGTCAATCCATTACAGCCACGAGCTTGAAGCCGCGAAAAGTTGCACACAAATGCGAGTTACTGACATGCATAGTATACGAGCCAGCAGACATATAAAGAACACTACGCGTGTTTTTGCATTGTGGGGCCACAATGTATCACACGAACCAATCTATACACCTCTACGTACGTTAAAATCTGTTTCTTCTCAGCGAAATTTTGTACTTTATTACTTCTCAATGCTCGGGTCGTGAGTTCGAATCCCGGCTGGGGCCAAATATTTGTGCTGGCCTTTTCCTAGTTGTCACCGTTACGGGTGGAAAAGGCCGTTAATTTAAACTCCAAAACACCCACCCACCTCTGTACTTCCGTCTGTGCTGGTCTTTTCCTCTTGTCGCCGTTACTGGTGGAAAAGGCCGTTAATTTAAACTCCCAAACACCTACCCACCTCTGTACTTCAGTCTGTGCTGGCCTTTTCCTCCTTGTCACCGTTACGGGTGGAAAAGACCGTTAATTTAAACTTCCAAACACCCACCCACCTCCGTCTGTACTTCAGTCTGCGTGTGAACAGCCTGAGGCATACACACACAAGTAACACTCATGAAAAGCAAATAACAGGCTTCGATCCTTTGTCAAGTGTTCCCGAGACTGTATAACGTGTCTGGTTTACCATGCCTACTGGGAGACACAGAGCACAGGTGTTCACGTGTGGCGGGAACTTTATCAGGATAACCTTGCCGAGCAGTGACACATCATTATCGGCAGTTTACTTATGCGATAGACATTTTGTCGGCGGGTGTTCGGGGAGAGCGGCAGAGATACATGCACAAAGACAGACAAGCAGACGAACAAACAGCAGGCAGACTGGCAGAGAGACAGAGACAGACCGACTACTGGCAACACAGAGAGAGAGAGAGAGAGAGACTGAGAGAGAGAGAGAGAGAGAGAGAGAGAGAGAGACGTACACACCGACAGACAACAGAGAGAAAGAAAGAGAAAGACAGATTGGTTGACACACAAAAAACAACAAAAAACACACAGATCAACCGACCCCCAACACACACACACACACACACACACACACACACACACACACACACACACACACAGATCAACCGACCCCCAACACACACACACACACACACACACACACACACACACACACACACACACACACAGAGGCACACTGGCACACGGACAAACAGATGAGCGGATATACAGACCGACAGTCAGGCGGACAGACAACAGAAAGCAAACAGGCAGAGACTCGGACAGACACACACACAGACAGACGAACAGATGAACAGACAGACGGACAGATACAGGGACATACAACAGGGAGAGACAGACAGACAGGTAGAGACAGACAGACAAAGAGAGACAGAGACAAATACAGGCCGACAGACAGATACGGTGGACTTCAGTCTTTGTATCGTATACGTAAAAGAGAGACAGACAGAGACATGAGACAGACAGACAGGTCATGGAGAGACAGAAAGACATACACAGAGACAGAGAAAGACAGAGAGAGAGACAGGCCGACAGCCGGACAGACACGGTGGGTTACAGGTTCTTTGTATCAGATGCGGTACAAGCGAATTATTAAAAAAAAAAAAAAAAAAACTTGCTACGGGCAATGCATGGTTAACCGCTTGCTTCGCTAATCACAGCTTGCTAATCTCACTATACCGTGACACTAACTGACGTAGAGAATAATCAGTAACGTAATCAAGGACTCACCATGAGCGTCTCTCTTTCCTCTTCCTGTTCCCCCTCCATGATAACAACTGATATCCTTCCAGCAGCACACGAATCAGGTTATCAGCAGACGAGTCGAAAGCCCGCCGGCAAATCCGGGTCGTCTGGTGTTCTCCAAAAAAGTCAATACCAAGGACACACCTACCGGCTCAGGTTCATGCCCGAATTGCGGTGAATGACACGTGTAGATCAGCTACTGATTTCAATTCCTGGCAGTTCACTGGTCGCTGCAGTTATGGCGATCACTTAGCTCCAGTTTATCCTTCAGTTATGGCGTTGACGATGTCACTACCAGGTCACAGGCAATGAAGCTTTTGTACACTAGCGGGACTGTGCTTCATCAGTGCACGACACGCGCTCACCAAAAAAAGCACAAGAGAGACGAGATACCACAGGATCGACTTGCGGTTTGCTAATTTGCGGACAACTGACTTACGTTAGGCGGCTTCAGTGTATGCCGCTATGATATCACTGGTGATAAAGCTGTCGCCGGAATGGTAGAGACTGACACCATGTGCACGACGACGGAGAAACGTGCATGATACTGCAGCGCTGAAAACGCACAACAGGGTCGGAAGTACACCACAGTTGGAGTGCCGACTGAAAAAATCACTAAACCGCTCGACTGACCGGTTTATCGTTCACATTGACGACTGTTGCTGTGGACCAGGTATACTGACTACAGTTGTCACACGGTGCCAGGGATGGAGGCTGGAAGTGCCCGGCCGTGGAAATACCGGGCTACTGAGAACTGCCCCAGTGACACGGGAGTCAAACCAGCGGGGGAGTACACTGATCGGGCGTGTTACACGTGCGTATTCCGGAGACGGATGCACTAGTGGTGCCTCTGTCACAGTCTTCACTATAACTGTCGGTACTTAGCAAACTGTACGACAAGCGTCAGTAAAACAACAACAACAACAACAACAACAAAAAACTTACTACATTGGCAGAATCAGAACTAGTGTCGACCACCACAGTTTCACGGTAGGATAACTGATTTGTGGACACCACTACAGAATTTAGATGTCAATGATGACCCACGGTAATACGGCGTTCGATGCAACTGGTGTGCACGGCAATGGGTGGAGGCAAAGCAAACTCATTACTGACATGCACAATGTGCGCGACTGATACTAGGCGTCCGGCCAGAAATTACAGCAGAAGCAGAACTATACCGATGCCACAGTCAGTTCACTGTCACTGAAGCTCTGCGTAAAATTTTCAACGCCTCTACTTGTGCAGCTTAGCTTCAATTTATTTCTCACATTGTCGATATCATGTCCCAGGTATTCACGTTACTGACCTACCAGCACTGGTGCGCGCGACAAGCACGTGCTGACTTTTGCTGTACAGGACAGTACTTCCGGCTTCGTTCCTATACTGATACAGCTGATCATAGTGCAACTGACCGCGGCACTGCAGTGCCGGGACGGAGGCACCACGCAATGATACAATGTGCACGATAAGTGTCCCAGAACTGACACACCTACAGTGGCAGAAGCTGGTCCGCTGTGTGGTCATCACGGTTTCTGTGAGAAAAGTCACAGTTGTGAACGTCACTGAGTCTCTACAGCTACACTGAACGTAGCTTCACTTTATCAGTCGTTCACATTGACGACTGATATCACTGACGATATCATGTCCCATGTAATACAATCAATCGACTGATACCGGCACTTAGCGTACAGCGGAAGCAGGCCACCACAGAATACGGTACGTAACGATGCGTGTTCCGGGAACGTACGTAATACAGGATACAGTGGAAGCACCGAGAACCGCTCTGCACTGAGCCGCCGTCAGTTTCACTGTAACTGAGACAATTCGTGAACGCCTGTATAACTCTGAGCATCAGTTTATCGTTCACATTGACGAGGCCATGTGATATAATCAGTAACGCTGATACAGCTGCTCAACAGAATACACACACAACGTCAGTCTAGTATCTCGATACTTGAAAGTTGACTGCGAACCACACAGACAGCAGAAGCAGAACAGCGCAGCGTGACAGTAACCACACGGTTTCACTGAGCTCTGAGACTGAAACTGAGTATGTGAACGACTGTAAAACAGCTTCGCTTTATCGTTCACATTTATGATTTCATTGCCGGCATTCACCCGGTACACTGACTGACTTCCACCCTCAAGCTGCTCAGTTAGACCCTCACACTGGGGAACACGTACATCCCGTATGTCACGGTTACACCAGCACGACGCTGAAACGTTGAAAAAGTACAACAGCCGGAGGCACCACAGTCTGTTTCCAGCGCTGGGCGATAAAACATATTTGTCAGTACACGCTTCCATGCAGTCAGTTTCGCTACAGTTCAGTTTTCGCCGGTTCACGTCGAGGCGGACTGGTGGGCGTGGTGGCACATCTAATTTAGTATTTATGATTATAGTTAAGGCACTAGCATCATAGTCCATCAGTGTATACAGTATGCACGATACATGTTCACAATATGCCCGAGAAGCCTTGAGAAAATCACAGCACTGCGCGATACGTTGTGAACGCGTCCAGTCTACAACAGCCACAGCAGACAGCATGGCCACACGCGCGTACTTGTTCGTAGTTTCCCGTATTTTTTTCAGCTGGGACGCTATTTATAGATCGACCTCACCCTTTAACGCAACAGGTCGGGGTCACACTTCCAGACCCGAGGCTGACCTTGACCGTATGTCTGTACTAGGTGTGTGTGTGTGTGTGCAGAGAGCAAACACTGTGTGTGTGTGTGTGTGTGTGTGTGTGTGTGTCTATAATACATGTGATACAGTGGCTACCTTGTCACGTTTCCTCACTGTTCCGGACCGGACACCGGTCAGTGTCAGCCCGGTCACGGTGACTGACTCAAATTGACTCAGTGAAGTTGAAATCATGAGCATTGTACTGAAGCGGCGCCCGGTTCAAGTCGTCACGGCAGTTTCCTGTTGATTTAAAAAAAAAACAAAAAAAAACCCGAAACTGAAACTAAACACGGCGTAACTCAAGTTAACGAATCCAAGGTTTCGAAGGCCACGGGGGTGAACCAAAATGCCGCCAGTGGAAGGGCGTGTTTCGCGGAGTGTCACTAGTGCCGCTCCAAACTTGCTATAGCACCCGGCCTCACTGACTAAGTGAGTCGTCAAGTTCTGCGGGTCAGCCGGTTCCGACCCGGCCACGCCATACTACCGTCTTCAGTGTCAGTCAGTTGTCGGTTACACTGACTTGAAAGGCCGAAAGGGGCCGTCAGTTTATTGTCAACTTGAGAAACCGACTCAGTTGTACGCATACGTGACGTCAGTATTACTACATTGGCTGAATCAAGATGCGGATATGGTCAGGTATGCCGCCGGCCGGCTCCGTCAGTCCTATGTAGAGTTTTAAAACTGACTCGAGTCAGTATCGGCCTTGAGATGACAGCAACCGTCGCCGAAACCGTTCAGTTTGAAACGGCATAGGCAACTGACGGGAAAAGTCGTCCCTTTAATTAACCACCTACTACCCCCCCCCCCCCCCAACACACACATACTCATGACCGGCACACACGGCCACCGGCCCCCGGCTGCCGGTGTGGTATACCCCCCAAGTAATGGACCCCCCGGTACAATAACTTTAAAGTTAATGGATCCCCGGGGTCCAACAATTATAATCAGAGGGTATAATTGTTGGACCCCCTCTATGGTTGTTGGACCCCCCTTTCACTTAAAAAAAAATTCAATTACTTATAGCTCTATTCTCTTTTCTATCACTCGTACACGACACATCAGTTATGGTTTAGGAGTAACCTTGGTACAGGTAAACTGAACTAGCTGAGGTATTGACGCAAACACATTGGATTTCTGAAGGAAAAAAAGTATCTCTGTTTGCCGTGTGTGCGTATTCAGGCGTGTGTGTGCGAGTCAATATGGAATGGTAGGGGGGGGGGGAGGGGGTGACTGAGTATTTGGACGATGCCAGGTAGGGATGGGGGGGATCTATCTGCTCGGAGGGCTGGGGAGGGGGTATGGGGTTAAAGGGTTGAGGTGGCATGTGTGAATTTTGACGTTGTGCGCGCGCGCGCGCGTGTGTGTGTGTGGGGGGGGGGGGAGCCTTCTCCGTGTGTGTGTGTGTGTGTGTGTGTGTGTGTGTGTGTGTGTGTGTGTGTGTGTGTGTGTGTGTTCAAACATCACAGGGAGATCTATAAACAATCATGGCATGGGCTAAAACACCTTAAGTAATGAGAAACACCTTTAAGTAACAGGGGGGTCCAACAACTATAGGAGGGGTCCATTAACCTTAAAGTTATTCGACCGGGGGGGGGGGGGGTCCAAGTACTATGGGGGTCCAACAACTTTATGACACCGGCCGTGAAACTAAACACACGCGCTGCAGACTTGGTTTCAGCCAATCAGAAAGCAGTGTGGGTCAGCGCGTGCAGTGTGGGCTCAGCGAACAGGCCGTGCAGGCGAATGACGCCGAAGCCAAGTGTGCATGCAAGCGGCGCACGCCGCGCGATGCCGCGAGGCGTGTGATGCGAGGCAGCCTTTGCTGCTTGCTTCGTGGTGCTGACGCCGACGCTCGTGTGCTTCGGGCGTGATGCTGATTGACAGTTCAGTTGACAGTTACACAATACACTGCTATCGGAACAAGTCATGCCCAACTAATCGAGGACACGCCATGCGCATAGTTTACACAGCAAAGCCGCAGTGTTCCACTGAGCCAGTCAGTCGATCCTTTGCAAACTTAAACCAATTACCAAACCAGGATGTTTTGACGGACGACCGAGGCCGGGATTATTGTCAGTATCCGAGTAGTGGCCGTAGCTGACAGATGACAGGCCGGGATTCAGTTTCTGTCGGAAGAACTTGAAAATGTTCGGAACAAAACGACTTCTGCAAACTGTTTACCCAGAGAAATAAAACGTTGTAAACTTCCAATGTATCCGGTTTGGACACTGAGCGGTGATCATCTGCCCTGACCGGCCGGCAGATCGGTCACTGACTGAGTTGGCTGAAGCTGGCACTGACGCCGGGCGGCCGCATATGACAACACCACTGTTCCTTAAAGTTCTTTAGCCATTATAATCAGGTTATGTTAATTACCGGTGCACCAGCGAAGAATCAGTGGTTACACCTTCACTGCCGTGGTCATTGTCTTAGGCGGGTTACTATTGCATGTCCGCCGCGCTGAACTGTGAGGCGTCTTGTATCGGGCTAAACTTGATTCGTACAGTTTGAGCACGCGTCACTGACTGACTGGGTGCCCGACCGACTCACGGCCGGTGTCATAAAGTTGTTGGACCCCCATAGTACTTGGACCCTCCCCCCCCCCCGGTCCAATAACTTTAAGGTTAATGGACCCCTCCTATAGTTGTTGGACCCCCCTGTTACTTAAAGGTGTTTCTCATTACTTAAGGTGTTTTAGCCCATGCCATGATTGTTTATAGATCTCCCTGTGATGTTTGAACACACACACACACACACACACACACACACACACACACACACACACACACACACACACACGGAGAAGGCTCCCCCCCCCCCCCACACACACACACGCGCGCGCGCGCGCACAATGTCAAAATTCACACATGCCGCCTCAACCCTTTAACCCCATACCCCCTCCCCAGCCCTCCGAGCAGATAGATCCCCCCAATCCCTACCTGGCATCGTCCAAATACTCAGTCACCCCCTCCCCCCCCCCCCTACCATTCCATATTGACTCGCACACACACGCCTGAATACGCACACACGGCAAACAGAGATACTTTTTTTCCTTCAGAAATCCAATGTGTTTGCGTCAATACCTCAGCTAGTTCAGTTTACCTGTACCAAGGTTACTCCTAAACCATAACTGATGTGTCGTGTACGAGTGATAGAAAAGAGAATAGAGCTATAAGTAATTGAATTTTTTTTTAAGTGAAAGGGGGGTCCAACAACCATAGAGGGGGTCCAACAATTATACCCTCTGATTATAATTGTTGGACCCCGGGGATCCATTAACTTTAAAGTTATTGTACCGGGGGGTCCATTACTTGGGGGGTATACCACACCGGCAGCCGGGGGCCGGTGGCCGTGTGTGCCGGTCATGAGTATGTGTGTGTTGGGGGGTGGGGGGGTAGTAGGTGGTTAATTAAAGGGACGACTTTTCCCGTCAGTTGCCTATGCCGTTTCAAACTGAACGGTTTCGGCGACGGTTGCTGTCATCTCAAGGCCGATACTGACTCGAGTCAGTTTTAAAACTCTACATAGGACTGACGGAGCCGGCCGGCGGCATACCTGACCATATCCGCATCTTGATTCAGCCAATGTAGTAATACTGACGTCACGTATGCGTACAACTGAGTCGGTTTCTCAAGTTGACAATAAACTGACGGCCCCTTTCGGCCTTTCAAGTCAGTGTAACCGACAACTGACTGACACTGAAGACGGTAGTATGGCGTGGCCGGGTCGGAACCGGCTGACCCGCAGAACTTGACGACTCACTTAGTCAGTGAGGCCGGGTGCTATAGCAAGTTTGGAGCGGCACTAGTGACACTCCGCGAAACACGCCCTTCCACTGGCGGCATTTTGGTTCACCCCCGTGGCCTTCGAAACCTTGGATTCGTTAACTTGAGTTACGCCGTGTTTAGTTTCAGTTTCGGTTTTTTTTTTTTTTTTTTTTAAATCAACAGGAAACTGCCGTGACGACTTGAACCGGGCGCCGCTTCAGTACAATGCTCATGATTTCAACTTCACTGAGTCAATTTGAGTCAGTCACCGTGACCGGGCTGACACTGACCGGTGTCCGGTCCGGAACAGTGAGGAAACGTGACAAGGTAGCCACTGTATCACATGTATTATAGACACACACACACACACACACACACACACACACAGTGTTTGCTCTCTGCACACACACACACACACCTAGTACAGACATACGGTCAAGGTCAGCCTCGGGTCTGGAAGTGTGACCCCGACCTGTTGCGTTAAAGGGTGAGGTCGATCTATAAATAGCGTCCCAGCTGAAAAAAATACGGGAAACTACGAACAAGTACGCGCGTGTGGCCATGCTGTCTGCTGTGGCTGTTGTAGACTGGACGCGTTCACAACGTATCGCGCAGTGCTGTGATTTTCTCAAGGCTTCTCGGGCATATTGTGAACATGTATCGTGCATACTGTATACACTGATGGACTATGATGCTAGTGCCTTAACTATAATCATAAATACTAAATTAGATGTGCCACCACGCCCACCAGTCCGCCTCGACGTGAACCGGCGAAAACTGAACTGTAGCGAAACTGACTGCATGGAAGCGTGTACTGACAAATATGTTTTATCGCCCAGCGCTGGAAACAGACTGTGGTGCCTCCGGCTGTTGTACTTTTTCAACGTTTCAGCGTCGTGCTGGTGTAACCGTGACATACGGGATGTACGTGTTCCCCAGTGTGAGGGTCTAACTGAGCAGCTTGAGGGTGGAAGTCAGTCAGTGTACCGGGTGAATGCCGGCAATGAAATCATAAATGTGAACGATAAAGCGAAGCTGTTTTACAGTCGTTCACATACTCAGTTTCAGTCTCAGAGCTCAGTGAAACCGTGTGGTTACTGTCACGCTGCGCTGTTCTGCTTCTGCTGTCTGTGTGGTTCGCAGTCAACTTTCAAGTATCGAGATACTAGACTGACGTTGTGTGTGTATTCTGTTGAGCAGCTGTATCAGCGTTACTGATTATATCACATGGCCTCGTCAATGTGAACGATAAACTGATGCTCAGAGTTATACAGGCGTTCACGAATTGTCTCAGTTACAGTGAAACTGACGGCGGCTCAGTGCAGAGCGGTTCTCGGTGCTTCCACTGTATCCTGTATTACGTACGTTCCCGGAACACGCATCGTTACGTACCGTATTCTGTGGTGGCCTGCTTCCGCTGTACGCTAAGTGCCGGTATCAGTCGATTGATTGTATTACATGGGACATGATATCGTCAGTGATATCAGTCGTCAATGTGAACGACTGATAAAGTGAAGCTACGTTCAGTGTAGCTGTAGAGACTCAGTGACGTTCACAACTGTGACTTTTCTCACAGAAACCGTGATGACCACACAGCGGACCAGCTTCTGCCACTGTAGGTGTGTCAGTTCTGGGACACTTATCGTGCACATTGTATCATTGCGTGGTGCCTCCGTCCCGGCACTGCAGTGCCGCGGTCAGTTGCACTATGATCAGCTGTATCAGTATAGGAACGAAGCCGGAAGTACTGTCCTGTACAGCAAAAGTCAGCACGTGCTTGTCGCGCGCACCAGTGCTGGTAGGTCAGTAACTTGAATACCTGGGACATGATATCGACAATGTGAGAAATAAATTGAAGCTAAGCTGCACAAGTAGAGGCGTTGAAAATTTTACGCAGAGCTTCAGTGACAGTGAACTGACTGTGGCATCGGTATAGTTCTGCTTCTGCTGTAATTTCTGGCCGGACGCCTAGTATCAGTCGCGCACATTGTGCATGTCAGTAATGAGTTTGCTTTGCCTCCACCCATTGCCGTGCACACCAGTTGCATCGAACGCCGTATTACCGTGGGTCATCATTGACATCTAAATTCTGTAGTGGTGTCCACAAATCAGTTATCCTACCGTGAAACTGTGGTGGTCGACACTAGTTCTGATTCTGCCAATGTAGTAAGTTTTTTGTTGTTGTTGTTGTTGTTGTTGTTTTACTGACGCTTGTCGTACAGTTTGCTAAGTACCGACAGTTATAGTGAAGACTGTGACAGAGGCACCACTAGTGCATCCGTCTCCGGAATACGCACGTGTAACACGCCCGATCAGTGTACTCCCCCGCTGGTTTGACTCCCGTGTCACTGGGGCAGTTCTCAGTAGCCCGGTATTTCCACGGCCGGGCACTTCCAGCCTCCATCCCTGGCACCGTGTGACAACTGTAGTCAGTATACCTGGTCCACAGCAACAGTCGTCAATGTGAACGATAAACCGGTCAGTCGAGCGGTTTAGTGATTTTTTCAGTCGGCACTCCAACTGTGGTGTACTTCCGACCCTGTTGTGCGTTTTCAGCGCTGCAGTATCATGCACGTTTCTCCGTCGTCGTGCACATGGTGTCAGTCTCTACCATTCCGGCGACAGCTTTATCACCAGTGATATCATAGCGGCATACACTGAAGCCGCCTAACGTAAGTCAGTTGTCCGCAAATTAGCAAACCGCAAGTCGATCCTGTGGTATCTCGTCTCTCTTGTGCTTTTTTTGGTGAGCGCGTGTCGTGCACTGATGAAGCACAGTCCCGCTAGTGTACAAAAGCTTCATTGCCTGTGACCTGGTAGTGACATCGTCAACGCCATAACTGAAGGATAAACTGGAGCTAAGTGATCGCCATAACTGCAGCGACCAGTGAACTGCCAGGAATTGAAATCAGTAGCTGATCTACACGTGTCATTCACCGCAATTCGGGCATGAACCTGAGCCGGTAGGTGTGTCCTTGGTATTGACTTTTTTGGAGAACACCAGACGACCCGGATTTGCCGGCGGGCTTTCGACTCGTCTGCTGATAACCTGCTTGTTGGGTGATTCGTGTGCTGCTGGAAGGATATCAGTTGTTATCATGGAGGGGGAACAGGAAGAGGAAAGAGAGACGCTCATGGTGAGTCCTTGATTACGTTACTGATTATTCTCTACGTCAGTTAGTGTCACGGTATAGTGAGATTAGCAAGCTGTGATTAGCGAAGCAAGCGGTTAACCATGCATTGCCAGTAGCAAGTTGTTTTTTTTTTTTTTTTTAATAATTCGCTTGTACCGCATCTGATACAAAGAACCTGTAACCCACCGTGTCTGTCCGGCTGTCGGCCTGTCTCTCTCTCTGTCTTTCTCTGTCTCTGTGTATGTCTTTCTGTCTCTCCATGACCTGTCTGTCTGTCTCATGTCTCTGTCTGTCTCTCTTTTACGTATACGATACAAAGACTGAAGTCCACCGTATCTGTCTGTCGGCCTGTATTTGTCTCTGTCTCTCTTTGTCTGTCTGTCTCTACCTGTCTGTCTGTCTCTCCCTGTTGTATGTCCCTGTATCTGTCCGTCTGTCTGTTCATCTGTTCGTCTGTCTGTGTGTGTGTCTGTCCGAGTCTCTGCCTGTTTGCTTTCTGTTGTCTGTCCGCCTGACTGTCGGTCTGTATATCCGCTCATCTGTTTGTCCGTGTGCCAGTGTGCCTCTGTGTGTGTGTGTGTGTGTGTGTGTGTGTGTGTGTGTGTGTGTGTGTGTGTTGGGGGTCGGTTGATCTGTGTGTGTGTGTGTGTGTGTGTGTGTGTGTGTGTGTGTGTGTGTGTGTGTGTGAGGTCGGTTGATCTGTATGTTTTTTGTTTTTTTTTGTGTCTCTCTTTCTTTCTCTCTGTTGTCTGTCGGTGTGTACGTCTCTCTCTCTCTCTCTCTCTCTCTCTCTCTCTCTCTCTCAGTCTCTCTCTCTCTCTCTCTCTCTGTGTTGCCAGTAGTCGGTCTGTCTCTGTCTCTCTGCCAGTCTGCCTGCTGTTTGTTCGTCTGCTTGTCTGTCTTTGTGCATGTATCTCTGCCGCTCTCCCCGAACACCCGCCGACAAAATGTCTATCGCATAAGTAAACTGCCGATAATGATGTGTCACTGCTCGGCAAGGTTATCCTGATAAAGTTCCCGCCACACGTGAACACCTGTGCTCTGTGTCATCCGGCAGTAGCCATGGGCCCCAAATTATGCAAATGAGGTTAATCTGGACCCTAGCCCCGCCCCTATTTATGCAGATGAGGTCAATCGGGCCCCCGAATTATGCAAATGAGGTTATCTGGTCTCTAGCCCCGCCCGTATTTATGCAAATGAGGTCATTGTGGACCATAGCTCCGCCCCTATTTATGCAAATGAGGTCAATTGGGCCCCCAAATTATGCAAATGAGGTTAATCTGGACTCATATTTATGCAAATGAGGTGATTCTGTCCTTAGCCCCGCCCCTATTTATGTAAATGGAGTCCTTGTGGGCCATAGCTGCGCCCCTATTTATGCAAATGAGGTTAATCTGGACTCTAGCTCCGCCCCTATTTATGCAAATGAGGTCAATCAGGCCCCCGAATTATGCAAATGAGGTTATCCCTGCTCCTATTTATGCAAATTACGTTAATCTGGTCCTTAGGCCCGCCCCTATTTAAGCAAATGAGGTCAACCGGGGGCCCCGAATTATGCAAATGAGGTTAATCAGGCCCCCGAATTATGCAAATAAGGTTATCCTGCTCAGCCCCTATTTATGTAAATGAGGTCAATCGGACCCACGAATTATGCAAATGAGGTAAATGTGGACCTTAGCCACGCCGCTATTTATTCAAATGAGGTGAATCTGGATTATAGCTGCCCCTAGCCCCGCCCCTACTTATCTAAATGAAGGCAATCGGACCGCGAATTATGCAATATAAATATAACTTATTAGATTAAACAAAACTATGCTAAGCCAACGGGATCAATAAATTAAGATCAGTTAAGATCAGCTACGATCAACTAAACCAAACGAAACAAATGAAAGCAGCTTAACTATACCAGATCCAAAACCAAGCTAACCTAGTCGTATAAAGTGAAATAAAGGTTACTAAACTAAGTAAAGGAGTTGAGGAAGAATAACTCTAAATACACTAAACATTATCAAGACATAACTTATATCAAAATCACAACCGAAAAGTACTTGCCATTGTTAAACTACACGTAACTAAACTATACTTAACGAAAGACAGAAACAATACCAAATAATAATAAACGAAACGAACGTAAATACAAAAAATATTTCATGCAGATGACCTGAAAAGCAAACAAAATGAGAGGCAGCATGTATGAAACAAAGCATTATTTAAAAAGCGCCCCCCCCCCCCCCAGTACCTTTGGATAATACGGCGATTTTGCTTAAATGAATCCTTTAAGCGTCAAGAGATAACCTTTTGTAGTAATGATGATTGAAATAATTGTAAAGCACTTGTTAACAGATAACATGCATGCTCTAAGCGCTAATAACCTGTAAAGAAAGCAAAGAACTAGACCACAAGGGAGGTATACTGAAACAAATGTTAAAGTTTACTACCAGCGAGATAAACTTAACTACTGAGAAAGCATGCACATTCATATGGTATAAAAATGTAAACTATTATCAAAACAAATGAATTACTCATCGTCATAAGTTATGGCTGTGTGTGTGTGTGTGTGTGTGTGTGTGTGTGTGTGTGTGTGTGTGTGATGTCAGTATTGTTGCAGATTAGTGAAGCGTCTTGAGCTCACCTTGAGGGGATACTGCGCTATATAAGAATGTTATATTATTATTATTATGTGTACACTAAACCAGTGAGGAGACATGCACGCACGATTAATTGAGCAACATATCAATGTCATGCGTAATCATTGTAAACAACTTATGCAACTTATGACTTCAGCGGACGTAAATTAAACTGATCCAAAGTAAACTAAAGACAGAAAATGAGACGCAAAATAAACATACACTATAAAGAGCCTGCACCATTCAGTTACACTAAAATGCAAGATATAACTAATTGTACATAATCAAAGTAAATTAAACCACCAGACAACGAAGGACAAACAATAACACTGGAAAACATCAACATACCATAGAAATTTGCGCGCACAAATTACCTTACCTGACGTGATTTTCCTGATCAGAAATGTTTATAATTTAGGCGACTAGGTACTCATTTTAACGTCTTATTAGACTAAACCAAACTATGCTAATTGAACTGATGGAAATACTTCAACTAAACCAAACGAGAGCAAACTAAAGCAGCTAAACTAAACCTTCTTTAAAAACAAGCTAACCTACTGTCATCGAAGAACATGTACATTCAAACATTGTATGGTATAAAAATGTATAAAGTATTATCAAAACAAATTAATTACATAATTAACTAATCAACATAACAAAATTGCACGATACACGTACTTGATACTTTTGAACTACACATAACTAAATTATGTTTTAACATAGGACAAAAATTATTGTTAAATATGAAAGATGAAATAAAGAAATAAAGAGTTTAAAATGGAAAAGGATGAAGGAGGAAACCACAAAAAGACAAAGTAAAAAAGGGAGGAAAGGAAAAAAAATGAAACCTTCCCAAACGGTTCTGCAAGGACCCTCTTTCTGGTTCCCTTAAGAGAGGAAAAAAGTCAAAAACAAAACAGAGGTACAATATCAAACAATATAAATATGCATTTAAAAAAAAAAGATTTTCAATCGTAACTACAAAAGTACTTAATGCAGATGAAAAATGATTAAATACTTAACATGCTTGAAACGCATAAACATAATTTAAAAAAAAAGGTTTTTTTTCCCTAGTATCTTTGGAAAATATGGCGATTTTGCTCAGCTGAATGCTTCAAGCGGACTTTAAGCGTACTCACCATACCACTTGAGCTGTCTTGAAACTTCTGTTCACTCCACAACTTGTGACCGAGTTTGCCGCTCCGCTTGAAGCGGAAAGAAACTGGCCAAATATAACTGAGGAAAGAGGAAAGAAACTGGCCAAATATAACTGATCACAAATGTCACAACAGCACCGCAAGTCGACGACTGCGAGGAAATACCGCACATGGCCAAAGATTTTTGGTGTCAGTCCACCGCAAAACTATGCCAGCCATCGTTCCGGAACATATACGCGTTGTATTCCGAGTGTCAGTGCTCACTGGCAAAGACAGTTTGGCCGCGGGAAAGAAGGTGAACTGTACTCATGGACAGCACACAAGCGAAGCCAAAGTTACGTGTTGTTGTCTGGGATTGGCTGGACACAGCCAGTCACGGTCAGTGTAGCACGTGAACATGCAGCTGAGTCCGGACGCCGTTTGACCACCACCCCCACCCCCACCCCCACCCCGCACACCCCACCCCTGCCTCGCGGCTTGAATAAATAGCGGCGTGGCTAAGGTCCACATTTACCTAATTTGCATAATTCGTGGGTCCGATTGACCTCATTTACATAAATAGGGGCTGAGCAGGATAACCTTATTTGCATAATTCGGGGGCCTGATTGACCTCATTTGCATAATTCGGGGCCCCCGGTTGACCTCATTTGCTTAAATAGGGGCGGGCCTAAGGACCAGATTAACGTAATTTGCATAAATAGGAGCAGGGCTAGGGGCAAGATAACCTCATTTGCATAATCGGGGACCCGATTGACCTCATTTGCATAAATAGGGGCGGAGCTAGAGTCCAGATTAACCTCATTTGCATAAATAGGGGCGCAGCTATGGCCCACAAGGACTCCATTTACATAAATAGGGGCGGGGCTAAGGACAGAATCACCTCATTTGCATAAATATGAGTCCAGATTAACCTCATTTGCATAATCGGGGGCCCGATTGACCTCATTTGCATAAATAGGGGCGGAGCTATGGTCCACAATGACCTCATTTGCATAAATACGGGCGGGGCTAGGGACGAGATAACCTCATTTGCATAATTCGGGGGCCCGATTGACCTTATCTGCATAAATAGGGGCGGGGCTAGGGTCCAGATTAACCTCATTTGCTTAATTTGGGGCCCGTTTGGCCTCATTTACATACTTCGGGGGGCCCAATTGACCTCATTTGCATAAGCAGGGTTTAGATTGATGTCATTTGCATAATTCGGGAGCCCTATTGACCTCATTTGCATAATTCAGGGGCCTTATTGACGTTATTTACATAATTCGGGGGCCCATTGGCCTCATTTGCATAATTCGGGAGTCGCGATTGACCTCATTTGCATAATTCAGGGGCCCGATTGACCTCAGTTACATAAATAGGGGCGGGGCTAGGGCCCAATTGACGATTTGGAAACTACGGGCGGAGGTAGGGTCCAGATTGAGTTCATTTGCATAAATCGGGGGACCGATTCACTTCATTTGCATGATTCGGGGGGTACTAGGGCCCGATTGACCTCATTTGCATAAATAGGCTTGGGTAAACCAAGCAGTGAAAACAACAAAAAAAAAAAAAAAAAATGCCCTTTACCTTTTGAGAGAGTTGACTGAAAGTGAAGAAAAAAGGACAAAAGAAATTAGTAAACTAGGGCATTTAAAAGAATTGGTTAACCAATGAAGACAAGAAAAAAAATTGGCCGTCTTTACCTTTGCAAAATCTTGACTAAAAGTGAAGAAAACGGAGAAAACAAACAAACAAGTAAGAAAACAACCAGTGAAACCAACAAAAGAAATGGTTATCTTTACCTCTCAAAGCCTTGACTGAAAATGCAGCAACAACAACAACAACTTCGAGACAAAAAGGGGGGGGGGGGGCAACCAAAAAAACAAAAACAAAAAAAGGGAGAAGAAAGTAAGTTGGTAAACCAATAAGTGAAAACAACAAAAGAAAATGGCCATCTGTACCTTCTGACAGCCTTGACTGAAAAAGAAGGAAAAGGAGAAAACAAATAAAGTTAGTAAAACAATTAGTGAAAAAAAATTAAAAGGAGGGAAAAAACAAGTTAGTAAACCAAACAGTGAAAACAACAAAGGACATGGCCATCTTTACCTTTCAATAGCTTGGCTGAAAATGAAAAGAAACAGGAGAAAAACAACAACAAAACACAAGTTAGTAAAACCAGTGAAAACAAAAAGAATTGGCCATTTTTACCTTTTCAAAGCCATGACTGAAAACAAACAAGCTAGTAAAACAACCAGTGAAAACAACAAAAAGTGAAAATTCAAAAAAGGAGAAAACAAACAAGTTAGTAAAACCACTAGTGAAAACAACAAAAAGTGAAAATTTAAAACAAGAAAACAAAGAAACAAGTCAAAACAAAAATGTGAAAAAAAGGAGGGAACAAATAAACAAGTTAGTATAACAACCAATGAAAACAACAAAAATGTGAAAATACAAAAAAGGCGGAAACGAATAAACAACCAAGTTAGTGTAACAACCAGTGAAAACAACAAAAAAGTGAAAATACAGAAAAGGAGACAACAAAAAAAACAAACAAACAAGTTAGTGAAACAAGCAGTGAAAACAAAAGAAATGGCCATCTTTACCTTTTGGAAACCTTGATTGAAAATGAAAACAAGGAGAAAACAACCAAACAAGTTAGTAAAGCAACCAGTGAAAACAACAAAAAAGCAGAACAAGAACGGTTTCACCCTCTGAAATCCTTGCTGAAATCTGGAACAGGAGACAAACAAACAAAAGAATGAACAGTAACACCAAAACAATAAAATAGAGAACATGCAACAAATCACCCACAGAAAAAAACAAAAAAAAAAAAACCTTGCATGGTTTGCCAGTCGGGTGTGATGCTGATTACTAACTGATGTGGATGGTCGTTCACCAGCATAATACAAACTTACATAAAAATCAAGCACTATATCATTGCTCAAGCGAAATATTAGCTGAACGGGGTTTTCCTTTAAAAACGAACAGCAAAAGAAGGCACTACATATAATGACACTCCCGCCCCCCCCCCCCCCCCCTCCACTCCTCCCCCGCCGCCCACCTCCGCGTCTATCTTCACATCAGGTTTGGAATTTCAAATTGTTGTCCGTCAAAGGATAGATTCATAACCTTCAAACCAAGGTATCACCGCAATGCGACACTTAGAAATTGTAACACTACACAACATACACTCAAAACAGTCACAAGAAATAAGAAAACAGTGTCATGAAAATCGCTCACTCACCAGCAAACGTCACAACCGTTGAGGCAAAACCCGCGAAATATTGGCCAGTCGCGCAGGTGACAGACTTGTGAGGTTCAGCTCCCGTAAAACTGTTTGAATCCGGGTTATACATTTTAAGAAAGTCTGATGAACGCACAGATATAATCCACAGCTGACGAAATATTTCAGTATATCACGCCACCAGCTGAACATATGGTCGGCTTTACTGACTGTGAAGAGAATGCTGAATGAGTGAGTGAGTCAGTAGCGGGAAAGGGAGACAGAGTGGTGAGTTTGGTTCACGGACAGGTCTACGGTCTACGATTGGCTGGACACGAACACAGACAGGTGTTGTTGCCCGGGATTGGCTTTCACTGACAGACATCAACTAATCACAACCAGTTTCTCAGCCGGCGTCGGTGTAGACCTCCTCCCGCCCCAACACCCTCCGCCCCACTAGCTTGGCGACCGACTCTGATCCCACACTCCCTCCAACAAGCAGCCGATGTGGTAGGACACTTGTTTATCTGCACGCTAAACAGAAAAAAAACAATAAAGGCGACTTATTAATTATACAAGTGCTAAGTTATTTTCCAGCTGAGAAGAACCGTGGCTGATTATGTCAGCTACATGTAATAATTATAATGATAATAATATATTACACTTGTAGAGCGCGGAGTTCTGCTTAGAAAAGCACTCAATGCGCTTTTTGCTCACACACACACACACACTAGCACACATTTATACACATCAGTACAGGCGGTGGAGTTTAAACTTAAAGATTAAAAGCTAGTTTGAAAAGGTGTGTTTTGAGTTCTGCTTTAAACTGTAGGAGGGAAGGGATGTTTCTCAGAGAAGATGGCAAGGAGTTTCAAATGGGGGGGGGGGGGGCACTATAACTGAAAGAACGTTGGCCAAATGTTTTGAGGCTGACCCGGGGGACCTTAAGTAGTACGACTATATCTGCGACACGAAACACAGGGCAAATCACAGCCGATTAGATATTTAAAGCGGCGTTACCGATAGACGACTCCACTTGGCAAGTCCCAAGGCCCAAATCCCGACCCCTTTACTTTTGCTGTGTTTTGTCAAAACACGGTACGTCATTGCCGTCATTTCATGTGCTTCCCTCTTGTAGTGTCTGGCAAGACAGTTTCCTAGGCCATGCCATGTGTTGTGCTCATTATGCCGCGGCACGCGATTGGCTGAATTCTCGGATCTTACCCCGTTGATTGACAGCCGTGGAGTCGTCTATTTACGAGAAACAACGATGTCAACGATCAAATCAGTT
This sequence comes from Batillaria attramentaria, assembly GCA_018292915.2. Taxonomy (NCBI): domain Eukaryota; kingdom Metazoa; phylum Mollusca; class Gastropoda; family Batillariidae; genus Batillaria; species Batillaria attramentaria. The sequence continues at coordinate 782,120 of JACVVK020000037.1, read as the reverse complement.
TGTTCCAAACAAATACCATAACAAAACCTTAAAGTAAAAGGTTTGAACGTACGTTGCTAGCGGCAGCTGTCTGTTATCAGAACGTCCAAGAAAACGACCAGGGCCCGTATGTAAAAGTCGGGGTTAGGGAGTTTAGCCCCGGGTTAGAGTCTAACCTCGAACTAAACTAGCGCTAGGTTAAAATTTTCTGTTGTGTTTTGTTTTCTGTTGGTTTGTTGTTGTTGTTGTTGTTTTAAATCAGGAAGCGGGTCCATTCCAACAAGGTGCCAATGCCATTATAGAAGGATTTTTGTCTTTCTTTCTTTCTTTCTTCGCTTCTTTTTTTTAAATTTAATTTTGTTTTGGGGTTTCTTTTGTCATAGTGTAGGTTAGGCCCGTAGCCGTGGGATTAAATCAACGTCGAGTTCTACATACGGGCCCTGGTGTGTATGTACAATCTGAGACTTAGCTCTAGTCGCAGACTTATTACGTCAGGACTGTCATCAGCGTGTACTACCGTGTGGTCCCTGAACTTGTCGTAAGCTTGCCTTAGCCTCCGTTTATGCATTCCGTATCTTTTGTCAAGCTAGCCTCGGACTTAGGCGTTCTCCATGCATCAGACACAAAATGGTCAAAACAAGGTTTCAGTTTCATCCGTCACCGCTGCTTGCTTTGAGCAGATCGAGATAAGTAGCGTTGTTCTTGTATTTCAAGGGTGCCAGAAGGCACTATCCAGACAGATAGAAAGAACAGAGATAGTACCTCCTGGCAGAGATTGCTCGATTTGTGTGTGTGTGTGTGTGTGTGTGTGTGTGTGTGTGTGTGTGTGTGTGTGTGTGTGTGTGTGAATGTAGGTTTGTGTTTTGTTGTTTAAGAAATGGAGCAAGAAGAACCCATGGTAAGCGCCATCCGCAGCGAGTCACACAGAGGCTGCAGGGGAACACCATCATACAACACATTCAGAACGTAAAGCATGTGATAGTCAGCGCAGGACAAGGTGAATCTCAAAATCGAAATGATGACGATGATGCCAAGGGAACTTTACAACACCAAAGAAGCGTTTTCTGACTAAACTGTTCAATGTTCGTAAATGTTTTCCGCGATACATGTCACCTGCAGTGACCGGATAAGTGCACAAGCATCAAATACAGCCGTTTTACAGGGTCCTTTGAATAAACGGCCAAACTAATGGCCGCAATTATCCAGGAAGCATCATTCTGATTGGGGTAAAATTTCAGTATGTCAACAATGCATGTCTTGTCTAACAGTAACCGTATTTTGAGTGGAGTTCTGCGCATTTCTGTACCCGCAAACACGCATACTTTGTGCACATCCTCAAAAGCCCATTTATAGGGCTCATATAGTGAAAATGGCAAGATAAACGGTCGTTTTAAACGGTGACGCGGACGGAGAAAAAATTCCCGGAGACCGCCACAGCATTTGGGGTCTGTGTTCTACTGAAATCTGTGACAAAAAGTTAGGATCAAATTTGTTCTACCTTGTTCAGCAATTTTCCTAGCCTACAAGCCCGGTCAGTTGTTTCCATTCAGAGAGAGAGAGAGAGAGAGAGAGAGAGAGAGAGAGTGAGTGAGTGAGAGAGTGTGTGTGTGTGTGTGTGTGTGTGTGTGTGTGTGTGTGTGTGTGTGTGTGTGTGTGTGTGTGTGTGTGTGTGTCCTCTCGAATACATGGCATTACAAAAGAACTACCGTGACGACAGCAGGTGATTAAATGGAAACAACATATTGGGCTGGTGGCCATCTTGTTTTATTTGTTACTCTAACGAAAACAAAGCGGTCTGTGAAATGTCAGAAGTACACAGCTAAGCTAAGAAAGACATTGGCGCCTATCGAATTGATCGAATTGATCTGCTTCTTTTGTTCCTTTGCTTGAATTGAATGAAATACTCAGTAGTAGTAGTAGTAGTATCAAGTAAGTAAGTAAGTAAATGTGAGCAAATCATGGGGTGGAATCACGGTGTATTTGAAGGTCTGACTGCTAATGAATATGATAATAATAATAATAATGAGTATTGTGTAGGCGTTTTACCCAATTTCATGAATCGGCTCAAAGCGCCGCGAACTGAACCCAACACGCACGCTTACGTGAAGCACACGCATTCTCTCACATACTGGACATAAACACATTTCAATCAGTTTCGGAATTTAGAATTGCATTTGGTTTTCAAGTTTTGTGGGCTGAACATTTCCAAAGCAGAGGGGGAGGAAGCCGGAGTACCCGGAGAGAAGCCCCGACGATCGGCCCGAATGATCGGTGCCACATACGAGAAAGAAAAATTCTTTGCCCCGCGTGGGACTCGAACCTGACCTCTCACATTGGTGTCAAGTCTCTTAACCACTAGACCACCGACCGTCCCATAAAGAAGAAGAGAAAAGAAAACCAACACATCCCGAGCTTACCGAGTTGTTTGTTTGTTTGTTTGCTTGTTTGTTTGCTTGTTTGTTTGCTGAGAAGCTGTAATCAAAACTGGTGTTGTTTTTCATGTAACCATATGCAGATGACCTTACGAATCGAAATAACTGGTATAAACTCACAGACGAAATTGTGAGAAAAAAAAGGTAGAAAGAAACAACAGACTAACTACTCTACCATCACTGTCACCATAATTGTCATTTTACGATGTCGTGTTAGGATGTATCATAGCTGTTTGTATTTAGCGTTTATGTGACGTGTATGTAATGTGACGTATTTCATGTGTATCTCATGTGTATGTATTGCCACCCTACTATTGTGAGGCACCCAGAGCTCCTGCAGGAGGTTGGGCGCCAGACAAATCCTCATTATTATTTATATTATTATTATTATTATTACAAGGCCCATCTACCGACCCTTTCATCCTGTAAACGAAACCAAGGGTACTATTCATTTTCGCCTTACGCAGAATGTGTACGAATAGAAATAACGAGTGAAAACATTTGAGAGGCAGGGGAGAGTTTTGTGGTCGATGAAAAAGGCCTTATGTGAAAATTAAAATGCATGTCATGTCTTTCGCTAGATATGCAGAACTCCCCGCCCTATTTGCTTATCTGAAAACTTTTGTGCAGGCGCAGAATAACCTGGACAAAGAAGTACTCTCAAATGACAACTGATCAAAACTTTCGAGTCTGGAGGCGAGTGAGTGAGTGAGTTTTAGGGCTTAAAGCCGCGCAAGCGAGTCTGGAGGCAAAGCATATATAAATTGTGTGTACATATTCTGATATCGCCCATAAAGTGATTCCCGGGCACCTGATTAAGTGAATGTGTACACATTGTTGAAAGATATTGACACAGACAGGCGTGTTGGTTATAAGAGCATGCAAAATTAAATGGTAGTCAGAGCACAAAGCAATGCAATGCACTTGTGTGTGTGTGTGTGTGTGTGTGTGTGTGTGTGTGTGTGTGTGTGTGTGTGTGTGTGTGTGTGTGTGTGTGTGTGTGTGTGTGTGTGTGAGAGAGTGAGAGAGAGAGAGAGAGAGAGAGAATCTTCTCTTCTCGGAGTAGAAGATAAGTATTGTCGATAATCAGTTTTGGTGACTGTGGTCTGAACGTGATGTTTCTAAGGTCGCTATTGAAAAGAGCCACAGTGATCACTAGTGTTTGCTATGCTCACAAGGAGACACCGTTGTCAAGGTCAAATGAAACAACGCCGGATCCTTTTTGAGCTACTGGAGGGGGGGGGGGGGGGGGGCGCAATAGCCGAAGTTGGGTTCACACACACATGAACATGAGGGGAGGGGGAGGGGTGTAAGGTGGGGGGGAGGGGGGAAGGGAGGGACGTAGCCCGTTTGTGCGGTTTTGTTGTTGTTGTTTTTGTTGTTGTTTGCTTTTCTTTTTTTGGGGGGGCATTTTTGTTGTAGAACTCTGTGAAGAAATAAAATTCGCACTCCGCAGTGCTCTTTCAGAATTCCAGAATCCGCCTCTGAAAATTCAGCCAGTGTTTACCGAATTGTGCAAACATGCCATCAGAAGACTTATAATATGTTCCAAGCGCCTTAGGCGTCTCCTCAGAGTTGGAACTTGTCACAGTGGACAACATGGATGTACTGTGGAAAGTGCTCATTGCCTTGCTAATATCAGGTAAGGCTAACGTTTGTTATACGCGCATTTTTCTTCAGTTCTTTTTTTCATTTCGTTTCATTCCGTTAGTTTCTTTACGTTTCTTTTCGGGTTTTGTTTTGTTTTGTTTTTTGTTTCGTTTCTTTCCGTTAATTTCTCTTCGTTTCTTTTCGGGTATGGTTTGGTTTGGTCTTTTCGTTTCGTTTCTTTCCGTTAATTTATTTTCCCTTTTTTTTCGTTACTTTTCGAGTTTTGTTTTGTTTTGTTTTGTTTTGTTTTGTTTTGTTTTGTCGTTTCGTTTCAGTCGTTTCGTTTCGTTTCCTTTCCTTTCCTTTCCTTTCCTTTCTTTTGCTTCGTTGTTCATTTCATTTCTTGGAGGCCCATTCAAGGAGATTCATGTCTGTCACAGTGAAAAGCCCATCGTCCGACATTATATCGGTCCGTTGACGGTTCTCCATGTTCGCACGACCAGCAAATGTCATTGTATTGTATTTTGAGCTCTACCAATCTTAAAATTCGAACGTACGTGCAGGCACACTCACAGGCACAACTGTTCTAAAAACAAGAGTTGTCTTCTGTGAACGCTAAAAAAATGTAGTCGGGCGATGCCGGGACTATTAGACGTTGACAAATTGAAACTTGACCACAAGTTTACATCAAGCTCAATGGTTTCATGTTGCTGTGTTAGCTTCCAAACTTTTAAACGCGCTATTTTGAAGCCAGCTTATCCTGAGTGTGTGCCTGTACGCTGGGAATACAGTGTCTTAGGTTGGGAGCCGGGATAGCAGAATGGTAGAGCGTTGGACTCTTAATGCTCCGGCCGTGAGTTCAAATCCCAGCTGGGGCCAAATATTTGTTCAGGGCCCGCATATAGAAGTCGGGGTTAGGGAGTTTAGCCCCGGGTTAGAGTCTAACCTCGAACTTAAATAGTTTTTTTTTTTTCTTTTTTAGCCAGGAGGCGGGTCCATTCCAGCAAGGTGCCTATGCCGTTATAAAAGGATTTTTGTCTTTCTTTCTTCGCTTCCTTATTTTTTTAAACATTTTGTTTTGGGGTTTCTTTTGTCCTAGTCTGGGTTAGGCCCGTAGCCGTGGGTTAAATTAACCTCGAGTTTTACATACGGGCCCTGACTTTTTTCTCGTTGCCCCGTCTCTGATATCACCCACACATGGTGGAAAAGGACGTTAAACTCCCAAACACCCACCCACCCTGTACCTCAGGCAGGACACACAAAACATGTCTGGTTTGATTTAATTTCATTTGATTTATCAGTGTTTTACCGTTATTTTTAAATCGTTTTTTGACCAATCTCACATCGTGACTGTGTAGGAAAGCGGTTTTAGTCAGTAGTTACAGGAAATGACTGAATTATGACTGGACTGCATAATCCAATGCATAATTACCTGTAAGGACTTCAGGTGGCAGTGTTTACACGCAGACACTAAGTTAAACGTCATGACGGATTTCAGTTTGTGGCTGTAACATATACAAGGTACGAGGCAGCACTAGCAATAATTCTGTACACTGCTGATGGTTTCAGCTGCGACTATTCGCCGGACACATGGAGCATGCAATGAAGAGGCGGCCTCCACCTGTATGTCACAGGTTGACCAGTTCTCCAACGTGGATCCCAACAGCCTTACGTCGGCAGAGCTGAACCAACTTTGCACGTTAGTCTCTCTCTCTCTCTCTCTCTCTGTGTGTGTGTGTGTGTGTGTGTGTGTGTGTGTGTGTGTGTGTGTGTGTGTGTGTGTGTGTGTGTGTGTGTGTGTGTGTGTGTGTGTGTGTGTGTCTCTCTCTCTCTCTCTCTGTCTCTCTGTCTCTGTGTGTGTGTGTGTGTGTGTGTGTGTGTGTGTGTGTGTGTGTGTGTGTGTGTGTGTGTGTGTGTGTGTGTGTGTGTGTGTGTGTGTGTGTCTCTCTCTCTCTCTCTCTCTCTCTCTCTCTGTGTCTCTCTCTCTCTCTGTCTCTGTCTCTCTCTCTGTCTCTGTGTGTGTGTGTGTGTGTGTGTGTGTGTGTGTGTGTGTGTGTGTGTGTGTGTGTGTGTGTGTGTGTGTGTGTGTCTCTCTCTCTCTCTCTCTCTCTCTCTCTCTCTTTCTCTGTGTGTGTGTGTGTGTGTGTGTGTGTGTGTGTGTGTGTGTGTGTGTGTGTTTCAGACAGACAGACAGAGACAGAGGCAGAGCTTGTAGTCAGCCTAGCTGCTAAAAACTTCATACAACGTCATAAACATAATTATTAAAAACGCATTTTTTAAAAATCTCAACAACAGTGATAATATCAACGTCGTTATGTGTCGCCCTTTTTCTTCTCTTTTTGTATTTTCTTTCTCAAATGTCCTTAATGGGTAAATACAAACAAGCAACAGAAGCTGTTTACAATCAGATTGGCCTTTATGTAGTCGCTCCTCTCCATTATAAACCCCTTTAAAAAGGCTGACTTGTCACCAATGCGAGAGGCCAGGGGTTCGAGTTCCACTCGGGGCAAAGAATTTTTCCTTCTGTATTGTGGCACCGTTTATTCGGGCCGATCGTTGGAGGTTCTCTCCGGGTACTCCGGCTTCGTCCCCCTCTGCTTTGGAAATGTTCAGCCTATAAAATTTGAAAAAAATAAATGCAATTCTAAATTCCGAAATTTAAATAGCTGAGCGGACCCTTCGCACCACGTGATTGTAATGTGTTTATGACCAGTGTGTGAGAGAATGCGTGTGCTTCACGTGAGCGAGAAAGAAAGAAACCCGCCACGCCCAGCCCGGACCCCGCGGTAGCCCTTTTTTTCTTTTTTTTCAGTGTTAGGAAATAATCAGTTTTGGCTCATGAAAGGCTGAATTTGTTGCAGGACGGTAAAGGAAGTGCTGACCTGTGTTAAAACTAACCTGGCCGACTGTTCAAACCCCAGCCAAGACCTCGTTGAGTTTCGCGACTCAGCGCAAGTTAACTACGATCAGACCTGCAACACAGGTAAAACATGACTACATGTATTCTGTCACTGACATTTCCAGTAAAACATGACTACATGTATTCTGTCACTGACATTTCCAGTAAAACATGACTACATGTATTCTGCCATTGACATTTCCAGTAAAACATGACTACA
>JACVVK020000037.1:757500-770000 GCA_018292915.2 Batillaria attramentaria | reverse complement strand
TTCTGGGTGCTCGACCCTATTGTTTAACGGGAGCGGAGCTGTCCATTGCCCAAAAAAAAAAAAAAAAAAAATGTGAAATTGCGAAAGCGCACTAGCAGACGGATCATATGCTCCAAGATCTGTACCCGTGCCTAGTGGTCACCTCAGAGTTCCTACCGACTTCACAGAGCTGTGAATATATATATACGTATATCATGGATGCCCTCCGCCGGAAAGTTCTCATCGCCTTATTGGTATCAGGTAGGGCTAATGTTTGTTTTCATTTTGTCTCAGTATGCAGCCTGTGATTGTCCACTAAAGAGATTTGGTCTAGAGGTTAAAGTATCCGACTTCGGATCCTCAGCCGACCGGTTCGGATCCTTGGTGGGCAGGAATTTGGACGGATTTGTCCTTTCCATATCGAATCATAATCACGTGCAGACTTGTTTACGGTGCCTCGCCCTCCTGTACGCACGCACGCACGAATATCAAGTGTGCACGCTAAAAATCCCACGTCCATCTTCGGAAGATGAATAGCCGGGCTGCGGCCGGTGGCGTGGAAAACAGAAATACTGGCGCACGCACCAGAATGAATAGCACATAAAGTAGCGCATAAAGTAGCGGCAGCAGGATTTTACCGCTTCGTTCTTCAACCCTGCTGCGCCATGAGCACTTCAGAAGACATGGATGTGTGCGCCGAAGAGAAGTCTACCACTGATATCATCCCATACCTATTACCATACTAAGACAGGCGCCGTGGCACCTTCGGAAACAACCAAAGCAACAGATATATACGAAACCTGCTCGAGAATCACTCTGAACCTGTCCCGAAAATTCTAATACTAGGCCAGTATCCATTCGGTTCCAAGCACAGCGGGCACAGATTTCGCTAACTAACCTAACGAAAGCTCTTGCCAAACGGAAATTCGTCCACTAACCGTTTCAAGAGACATGTGACATACGACTCCGAAGCAAGCAGTGAACACATGAAATACTGAAACACAGATGAAGCAAAGTTCGCGCCGGTGAACACAACACATGTCTCAGACACTGAAACAAATAGTTTGCGTGCACACCTACACGACATACGCCCAGCAACATTTGAATACGCATGCGCCGGATCAGTGACAGTTCCGTTTCCGGCGTGACGGGTTTTGGGGAGACGTCAAAAAAAGTCTGTGTTCCATAAGACTGACTGCGGATGGGGCGGGGGGGGGGGGGGGGGGGCGGGGGGGGGGGGGGTGTTTGTGGGTTTAACGTCCTTTTCCACCATATAGGGTGATATCAAAGACGGGGCAACGATGAAAAATCCAGCACAAATATTTGGCCCCAGCCGGAATCGAACTCACGACCCGAGCAAAAAGTGCAGACGTGGTCACGTGACTTAAAACTGTTTTAATACCACAATCTTTTTTTCCACCGGAAGGCGCATAAATTCGACAGCAGTCTGCTACAATTAGCGCGTGATTCTCCTCCTCCAATATTCTTTCAAAGTTGAAGGGGAGCCGGGGTGGTCGAATGGTAGAGCGTTGGACTTCTAATGCTCGGGTCGTGAGTTCGATCCCGGCTGGGGCCAAATATTTGTGCTGGCATGTTCATCGTTGCCTCGTCTTTGATATCACCCTATGTGGTGGAAAAGGACGTGGAAAAGGACGGTAAACCCCAAAACACCCACCCACCCACCCTTTCAAAGTTGAAACCCATGCTAATTTGGTAGTGACAGTGTTTGAAGACAGTAAAATGAATTTATACACATGTATGCAAATATAAAACAGGAACAAAGGCGTCGCTAAAGCCGAAAACATGCGCTCAGTCAGGTCAATTTATACAAACATTTATAGAATACCAAGGGTTTCAGCTGTCGCTATTTGCCGGACGCACGGTGAATGTGATGAAGCCACGGCCCGTACCTGTCTCGCTTCGCTTGCTTGGCTTGGAGGAGATGGAGACCTCACAAAACTTACATCTGCAGAGATGAAGGAAGTTTGCGAGTTAGTTTCTCTCTCTCTCTCTCTCTCTCTCTCATGTGTTTTGCATATATCCTTTTGTATGTCGTGTCTGCAGTGTGAGGGGACGTCAGTAGTAGTAATAGTAGTAGTAGTAGTAGTAGTACAGAGAGAGAGAGAGAGAGAGAGAGAGAGTGTGTGTGTGTGTGTGTGTGTGTGTGTGTGTGTGTGTGTGTGTGTGTGTGTGTGTGTGTGTGTGTGTGTGTGTGTGTGTGTGAGAGAGAGAGAGAGAGAGAGGTTTCATGTTCCAGTTTTAAGCATGTTCGAACGTTTGTTGTTGTTGTTGTTGTTGTTTTTGTGCTTTGGTTTGTTTGTTGTTTTGTTTTGTTTTGTGATGTTTTCAAAACGGCAAGTTTAAAAATTGTTTACAAGGCCAAAACTTCCACAGTTTTAAATACATGTAGTTATTTCTCTCTCTCTCTCTCTCTTCCCCCCCCCTTCCCCCATTGTGTAGCTTTTTCCTTCATTCTGACTTATCATCAATACGGAATTTTCTTTCAGTGAGACAAAGGACATGTTGGCCTGTAGCAACTATTATCTGCGTGACTGCACAAACCCAGATCCATACACTGTTGACTTCCGCGACTCAATACAGGACATCTACGATCAGGCTTGCCCAGGTAAGAATATTCTGTAGAGTATTCTGTAGAGTTTCCCCTCATGATCCAATGTGTGTAGTCAGTACTTTTTCTGCCACTCGTGGAAGCCATGTCTGCCGCTGCCAAAAGTAATTTATATTACATTTTTGCCAATACCCCTCACTTTTTTTAAAACCCAAAATTGGTTGGTTGGTTGGTTGGTTTTGTCTGGGCGGTCTGTGATCTAGTGGTTAATACTTCGTCCACAGTGGGAGAGGTCAGGTTCGAGTCCCACTCGGGGCGAAGAATTTTCCTTTCCCGTATAGTCAACGGGCACCGTTCTTTCGGGCCTACCGTCGGGGGTTCTCTCCGGGTACTCCGGCTTTCTCCCCTCTGCTTTGGAAATGTTCAGCCCTCAAAATGAAAAAAATAAATGCAATTCTACAAATTCCGAAACTCAAATTGCAGAGATGGCCTTTCAGTCGCACCACGTGATTCTAACGTGTTCATGTCCAGTGTGTGAGAGAATGCGTGTGATCCACGTGAGCGTGCGTGTTGTGTTTAGCTCGCGGCGCTTAGAGCCAAATATTTGGGATAAAGCACCTATATCAATAAGCTTATTATTATTACTCTAAGCTTAAATTTGCCGTGGAAGGTGTAAAAGTGGGGGAGGGGGAAACGGAAAAAAAGCTTTTCTTTTCTCTTTAGATCCCTTCGTTGTCTGTTAGAAGTCAGCCACATTGTGCCTGTCAAGTGCGAATATGAATGGCGGTTAATTCACCATATAACGCCCTACCACTTGCTATTGAAAAGGACATACATACATGATGGGGGTCTTCCGTCATTGACACGGCCGACATAAAGCCGTTCAACCGTGCCTTTCACTTGCATAGGGAGACTAAAGATTTCGGAGGGCGAACGCTTGGGGAACGGGTTAAAGGGGGGAGGGGAGGGGAAGGGGGAGGGTGGGGGAGAGAGAGAGAGGATTGGCAGGGTCAGTGAAGGGTGGAAAGAGGTTCGGGGGGGGGGGGGGGGGTTCAAACGAGGAATGATTGGCGAGGGAATTGGGGCGTGCAAAAGATATACATGCGTATCAGTTGTCAGTGGTTTACCGGTGCTATTGGCTGGGTGACCAAAATCACACACACAATACCTTCTGCATTGAACCAAATAGTAACCAAATTCCATTAGTTTCGCTTAAGACAGCCGTACACGGCCATGCGGGACTGCTTGGAACCTTCACTGATTCACTTTATAACGTTCAGAATAAATAGTTCATTTTAATGGGAAAATGATGAATAGAATAGTCAAGGGGTGCCAGTGGGACTATGATATTGTCACCAGCTTATCACCATCACACACACACACACACACACACACACACACACACACACACACACCCCTGAGTTTGCACCGACCGTTATCGTTAACTTAGTACATCAAATTGTACAGTACGCTCAGCCGGCAATATGTTCAGCTTCTTGAACGGATCTAGCAAAGTCAGTTCACAAAGTAGCCGTCGAAGGAAATAACACTGAAAAAAATATTCAATACTCTTCGACAGCTGCGTACGATTGCTTCTGTGCTTTGTTGCCAAGCGCTTGTGTTTGCTGGCGACTACCAACACATCGCGTATTGAACTGGCACGCACACAGTCGCTTCTGCTCTGGCCTTCTCGCTAGACCGTTCTATTAACGTCTGCTGATTCACTTTTTTTCATTGAAATTGCTGTCTTCAGGAGAGGAGAGTTCCCCGGTGTAAGGCGCTAGTTTTACCCCCTAATAAAGACGTACGCACAGACAGCGAATACATTGGGAAAGTTCTCTAGGCGGTTTTTTGTTTGTTTGGTTTTTGTACATGAAATTATGACCAGGTTCTTTAAACCGTTTTCCAAATACATAGACATGACCAAGCTTTGGGTTTAGTTTTTTAACAATATATCATCGTAGTGCATGCCTGCACGGGGTTGACATTTGCGTTGTACACCGCTACCACGGCTAAGCGGATGGGAGAGAATTTGGTTCCGTTTTGCCGGAACGTTTTGAACGGATATCAATTATGACAAACGCAAAGCAGCTTGCATGCCTTCTACTGGTTTCAGGTAAGTCTTAACTAGTGTTGGTTCCTTTAAATCAGTCTGTCACACATGAGTTGACTATGATGTAAGCGTAGCGTGAAAGGAAAATGCAGTATGCGCAAGTACAAGTCATGACTGAGAGCCGAGAGAGAGAGAGAGAGCGTGTGTGTGTGTGTGTGTGTGTGTGTGTGTGTGTGTGTGTGTGTGTGTGTGTGTGTGTGTGTGTGACAGAGAGAGAGAGAGGCAAGCAGAGAGAGAGAGAGGCAGAGAGAGAGAGAGAGAGAGGCAGAGAGTTATAACAGGAATTCTCCTACCTCTATCCTTCACATGGCGGCCGGCACGGTAGTGGCGTTTCTTCCAGTGACGCTTGACACACGAAAACGTATCCAAACGGAAATGAATCCCAAGTTCCTTCAGACGAAAACACAGAGCATCCGAAACATGTCACATTGCTTTTGACCTTCACCAATGCGTCTCTTGTGTCATGAGTACACGGTCGACATGTCGCACTGACTGATCGCGACACAGTCCATGCACGTGCAGACTGGAGTGTGCACTTTGTGCACAGGCACACTCACTGCAAGGAGTACTGGTACACCCGGCAGAGTGCTCAGTGCAGTCCCTTCGCTCTAGCTCTGAACGCCTCCTTGTGTGTGTGTGTGTGTGTGTGTGTGTGTGTGTGTGTGTGTGTGTGTGTGTGTGTGATGACAGTATGAGTTATCGATTTTATTAGTTTTAGTCAGAAATTGTAAAGCGCGTTGAGCTCACTTCCTGGGGATACTGCGCTATATAAGAATGTTATATTATCATTATTATTATTATTATTATGGATGACTGACCACTGTTGAAAACTCTGTAGCCATAACAGAGTATGGAGTCCAAACATGAAAACGTAGATATTTCGCCAGTCCATGCACAGATATTGAGACGCTGGTACTAACATGCAGGCGACATACCCAGAAAGCTTCGTGTACAGTCAGTTAGACAAATAAAGCCACAGGACAGGGACAGTCAGCAGAAAACAGGAGAGCCGGTCACTTCAAGCAAAACAGGCGTGGTGAACACTGTCCGTGTGTGTGTGTGTGTGTGTGTGTGTGTGTGTGTGTGTGTGTGTGTGTGTGTGTGTGTGTGTGTGTGTGTGTGTGTGTGTGTGTGTGTGTGTGTGTGTGTGTGTGTGTGTGTGTGTGTGTGAGTGACATTTCCTACTGAAAAATCAAGCAGATACTACCTTAATGTCTACATCTATATATGAAAACCTCCGCCAGTGTAGCGTACAGCCCCCCCCCCCACCCACCCACACACACACACACACAGAGTACTCCTCCTATCGATTTTTTCAATAAGTGCATCGTGCGAGCAAAGTTTAAAAAGAGAAAGCTAATACCATGGCAAAGTTTTACATACATGCAACAGTGGATTTCTGTTGCTGCTGCTGTTGATGTTGCTGTCGTTGTTATTGGTGATGTTTTGTTGTTGTTGTTGTTGTAACTGTAGTTGTTTGGGTCCGGGGAAGGCTCCATTCTTTCGCCTGTGGTAATGACAATGCACCTTAGATAAACCTTAGATCCTCCCCAACCCCCCCCCCTCCCCATCAACCCATCTCCCTGAGCTGAAGTGTGTGTGTGTGTGTGTGTGTGTGTGTGTGTGTGTGTGTGTGTGTGTGTGTGTGTGTGTCTGTGTTTTCCAGGTCTGGTAGGAACATCAAAGGCTTGCAACACGGACGCGGCTCAAACTTGCCTAAACTCTTGGAGTCAGTATGAGAACTTTGATTTCAACTCTGCATCTGACGACGACCGGAAAAATGCTTGCTCGTTTGTATATTTGTTCTCTTTGCTGCTCTTTGGTTCATTTGTTGTTTGGCGGGCGTGCGTGCGTGCGTGCGTGCGTGCGTGTGTCTTCTTATTTGTCTCCTTTGTCACTCGGCAAGTCTTTGTTGAGAATTGGATTTGGAGAGCTGTTCTTAATTAAAAACTATCTATCTGTCTGTCTGTCTGTATGTATGTATGCTTGCGCGGCGTTAAGCCCCAAATAACTAACTAACTAACTGTCTGTATGTATGTCTGTCTATCTATCTATCTATTATTATTATTCATACAAAAAGCTGAAATGCCTTCTTGGAGATGCAGTACACGTTTGGCACTCCTTGCCATCTTCTCTGAGAAACATCCCTTCCCTCCTACAGTTTAAAGCAGAACTCCAAACACCTTTTCAAACTAGACTAGCTTTTAATCTTTAAGTTGAAACCCCACCGTCTGTATTGATGTGTATAAATGTGTGCGTGTGAATGTTGTGTGTGTGCGTGAGCAAAAGCGCATTGAGTGCTTTTCGAAACAGGACTCCGCGCTCTAGAAATGTGATATATTATTATTATTATTATTATTACAGTAATTTGTCGCGTCTTTTTGTATTCGACAGGACGACCAAAGCTACGTTGGATTGTACCAGGGAGCACCTGGATGACTGCACGAACCCTCCTAGCGACCTCACAACCAAACGAGACACGGCGCAAACCCTCTACAATGACCACTGTGGCGCAGGTAAAACTATTGTATGATATATGTTACTGAGATTCCCTAGCAAGGAGTACAGGGAATCCCTTTTCCAACTGGTTAAAGCATCCCATCAGTTCGCATTAAAGCTTTGACCATGAACAACCTTAGCTGTTTTAAATACTACTACTACTACTACTACATTAGTATTTGTGTAAGCAACCCTCTAAATACCACAAAGGCCGAGTTCATTGATTGTGGGACAAAACAATTCCAACAAGACAAGACAAGCGGCTGATGTGAAAATGTCATTTATTCAAATGTCGATTGTTATTCTTACCATAATAATCATGACAAATCATGGATAAAATCAGGAATGAAAGCCAAGGACAGGCAAATGTGAGCCGTGAAAGTCTAGAGACAAAGGATGCTCGCCATGCTTGGTCAAAGGCGACCTCTGATCAAGGGGGACTACTTCGCATTTAAGGGGGACTACTACCGCTACTCGCGTCGTCCGCTAGGGCATTAGGAAGGGGTGGGGGTGGGGAGGCAGAGAGAGTTACACAAAATTAATTATTTGCCAATAATTTTCATTTGTAGCGCGCAGACTCTCCAAATAGGACCCATTGTGCTACCACGCACGCGCACGCACACGCGCGCACACGCGCACACACACACACACACACACGCACGCACGAGGGCCACTGCAGTATTGCTGTGGAACAAACTGGGTGGAACAAATGTTTAACTTTTTCCACTGCTTACTTTTGCAGCGCAGTACCTGTTGTCACTGCCCCTGTACTTGGCTGTCCTGGTTATCTCCCTCAAGCAACTCTCCGGGTCGTTGTAACGAACGATAAACAGTTGTTTCAAACTGGCGTTGAAGAAAGGAGGCCATTAACATTGTACAAACGTTCATTGTTCTTTGTTGTTTTCAATTATCATTTGCCGCACACAAAGACTGTTACTGTCCTCCGTTAGATAAAACTCCCTTTTGTAATGTAGGACAAAACACACTTTTTTTACAGTCAAATAATATAATTATGCATAAATTTGCACAGAGAACGGACTTATACTTTTGTTCATACCTCGCTAGTTTCCGAACACTTTTAATGTTTGTGACAATTTACACGAGATTAGGAGGGCATATATATTGACAAGAACATAGCGCTCTCTCTCTCTCTCTCTCTCTCTCTCTCTCTCACACACACACACACACACACACACACACACACACACACACACACACACACACACACACAGAATTAGCAGAATGTGCAATATTTCAGTCGATACTATACTGAAAGAGAGAGACGCGCGTGATTTACATTCCGTCTTCATAAAATGGATTTTCTAAAATTTGAAATGCCTTTCTACTGTTTCTAGAAATGCTCACAACACTTTTATGTCTGAAGTCTTTTTTTTTTTTTTTTTTACTCTTCACTGTTGCCTGATGTTTGATATTTATGTATATTTCACAAACACTTTAAATAAAAAAAGCTGTTTAGTGTTTTTGTGGTTGGTTTGTGCACAGTCTTGTTGTATAGCTGTAGTCATAGCATCAGCTGCTGGAGGTGGTGGTGGTGGTGGTGGTGGGGGGGGGGGTGATGGTGGTGGTGGCTCATTTTAAAAAGTAGTCGCAGTAGCAGTAGTAATAGCATACAGAAGGGTTACCAATGTGTCTTGAACACACGTATATTCTGAATGACCTCCGTAAAAGGTCAAGGCCACAGGGTCATGGTGAAAGTTTCACAAATGTTTTCTCTCTGTTCCTCAGCAACCACAAACGCCAGGCAACCCATACTTACCACAATTGAAGTTAATATAAAAAGAACTTTCACGTGTACAACTTGATTGACCTTGACCTCAGGGGCTTAAGGTCTCTCAGCAACTACACACACCAGTTAACCCAAACGTAGCACAAATGAAAACAACAACAACACAAAAACCGCTTTGATGTGGACAATTTGGGTGACCATGACCTCGAGGGTCAAGGACACCGGGACTGGTTGAAAGCTTTAGAAATGAAATTTTGGCAGAACATTTGCCTTATCTGATAGTTGGTAAGAATGCCTTTTTGAGTGACCTTTATAAGGGTCAACCTCACACGTGGGCCATTAAAGCTGTGTCGCTCTGGTTAAGTCATCTTGTATTGGTACATCTGTCTGTGAAATTCACAAACATAGTGCAAATTTGGCTTAGCTTTTCTGGGTATATGCACACAAATACACTTCTCGCCAATCACCAGCCTATTCAAACACATAACCTCGAAATATTTTTCGAGATCGATTTGCGCTGAAATAATATGTATGTACACAGCCAAATACATGTACATGTACAGTCAACTGGGGGAAAGTATTGTGCGAATATACATATACGAGAATGAATATTCATACAATAAAATGTGTTTCCCGGATTATAAGGGAAAAAATAAAGATAAAAAGAAACATTTTTTTCTTTGTCTTAAAAGTTTCTGTTCTTGGTCTTTTGTCTGTTGTTGTTGTTGTTGTGGTTGGTTGGTTGGTTGGTTGGTTGGTTTTATTTTTCTGTGGTTGTTATTTTATGTTTGTTTCGATTTTTTAAACATTCATTACAAAACAAACGACGGGTCCACCGATACGGCTCCTTTACAATGCTCTGTGACCTGCAGAAGTTATCTGTAGACAGAATTTCTATCTGTACAACAGACCTGAGAAAAAAAAAAAAAACAAGAAGAAGAAAACAATCATCAATGACACTGGTGGTTGCATGGGGATAGCCACATCCACATGAACAAACGTATCAAATCCAGTCCACCTGCAATACACGTGTAAAGCAGGCCTTAATCGGAGTATAATAATATAAATGTGTACTGTTTCTTAGAAAATACAGGTTCTCTCTCTCTCTCTCTCTCTCCCCCCCCCCCCCCCCCTTTCACCACAAAGGGTTATGAGTGCCAAAGTACAGAGGATATCCTACACAGCTAAATACTGAAATGAAAAAAAATTAAGCAAAAAAAAAAACAAAACAAAAAAACACCCCTCTTTGTTTCAGAAATTCCAGTACTTTTTCCCGAACTGTCATGATCCGTCAGAGAGAAAGTGGTGTGCACATTGTACAAAAGCATCATTTAGATATGCAGACACAAAACCATCCTTCAAGCAAAATCTGAAGCCCCACCTCTTCACTGCCCTCTGCAAATAGCTGCTGCCACATCATCATCTTGCTGGTAGTGTGTGTGTGTGTGTGTGTGTGTGTGTGTGTGTGTGTGTGTGTGTGTGTGTGTGTGTGTGTGTGTGCGTGTGTGTGCGTGCGTGCGTGCGTGCGTGCGTGCGTGCGTGCGTGCGTGTGTGTGTGTGTGTGTGTGTGTGTTGAAGCCAGGGACAGCAGAGGCAGTGCTTGATGCTGCACATCATGTGTTTGTAGTTAAACCAACGTGTAGAGGTATGCTGTGTGTGTTTCTGTGTGAGTGAGGGCGTGTCGACTGAAAGGCGCCCTGAACTCCTGCGTGAGGGAGGGCGACCCTTAAATGCCCATACCATTATTACATTATTAAAAGAGAACTTGTGGTGAACCCAATTACCACAAACGAAAATGGAAAACAAAAAGAAATCCGATGGAAAGTAAAACGTACCTGCAACACAACCGGTCAGGAAGCTGGCAATATTAGCGGCGACGGCGGTGCGTGTTGCATGCTTGAGGATAACGGTGGCCCGGGTGGGAACGAGGCTGGCCAAGGCACCGATACCCACTGCTATACTGGTCACGTTGGAAAAGCCACACAGCATGTAGGTTGTCAGCACAACGGAGCGATCCTGAAAATGAATTGGACTTTGGTTATAGACGACTCCACTCGGACAGCCCCTCCCCCCCCCCCCCCCCCCACCTTTACTCTGCGGAGTATCGGCAAAGCACAGTACGTCCATGACGTCATTTTGTAGGGAAAGGGGTGATCTCAAGATGGAAGACATTGACGCAACGGTCTTTTTTCCTCAAATGACGTCAGCGGACTTACTGCTTTCTATCCACGTTTCAGTCATATCAAACTAACGTGCTTCCCTCTGTTACAGCGTAGTGGATCCAGTGTCTTTGGTTGGTCTGACAAATTTGCAGAGAGAAAGAATACAAAACAAACAAACAGCAACAACAACAAAACAAAAATAAAACATCAGCAACAACAACAACAACAAAAGAGATACAAAAGCATGAAATTTGGAGCAACAACTTTATGGGATAGGTCCATTTCTCCTTGTTTTTTTATGGTTAGTTGGTTGGGTTCTTTGTCGTTGTTGTTGATGATGTTGTTGTTGGTTTTCATGTTGTTGTTGTTGTTTTTGTTGTTGTTGCTGTTGTTATTGTTGTTGTTGTTTAGTCTGTCCATCTGATGGTAGGAGAACGCTCAGCCTCTCGGGATCAGTCAGACAACTCTCTCTCTCTCCCCCCCCCCCCCCCTTGACCGTATACCGTCATGACTCCGCCAACCAGCGTCTGGTTCCAGTCGTCCAGGACGATATCAAGCCCGCTATGGTGCCACGTCCCGTTGTATCCGGCCATCACCCTGTTGTTGCGTATGATCTGACCCAGCTCCTGATAGGCCAGAATGTTGTTGGCGACAATCTTGACTCCAGTCAAACGGCCCACAGTCAACAGATCGGATGTGTCGGAGCCACACACGTATGACAGCGGGTAAAACAGGTAGGACAGGATCACCTGGAGAGGGAAAGAATCTCAAAGAAAGAGATAAATAGACTCGCCGGAGGCTCGGTAGCTACGGCCAAGAAAACTGACACAACGAGTGGTTTCTTTTCGTGGTAAACCACGAGAACTAATCATGGAAGCTGTTTATACCGCCAGCATTCAGACTCGTACCTTTTACTTGCATACATTTTCTGCGACTTTTCATTTTTCAGGTAGAGTGACTAATAAGTTATGTACCCCCCACAAAATGATCCTGGGCACTGATTTGTGAGAAAATGATGCGTAGAGCAGTTGAAAGTGCTTGGTGTTAAAAAGAATATTATTCAAAGCATGTGCTCATGTACTGGCATTCAAAAGTGCACTTGTAAATACTTCGCAGAGATGTTTCTGTGCGATCAAGAAAAATAAAATATAAAAGTGAACAAAATAACCATGCACCGGCCGTGACGTATGAGTTCCAAATGTTACAAATGAAACACTCTCAACTCACTGATAATTTGCACTGGAGAGTAGTGAAAAGAATCTCAGTCTATTACAGTTGAACACGCTTAAGTCGATTATGCAGTGGAAAATTGATTTCTGTTCGAATAATCCGAAGTTTGACTTATCCGTGGACCCCCAGAAATGAAAGTGACGAACCCCAAATACAGATAGTTAAAATCATTTTATCATGAATGGTAGGTGTGTATCTGTT
>JACVVK020000037.1:717500-752500 GCA_018292915.2 Batillaria attramentaria | reverse complement strand
CCAAAGGAAAGTCATATTTCCTCTACTATTAGTAGCAGACCCACTGGGATGCTCTCCCGGAGAACAAACTGAAGAATATACTATTAGTAGCAGACCCACTGGGATGCTCTCCCGGAGAACAAACTGAAGAATATACTATTAGTAGCAGACCCACTGGGATGCTCTCCCGGAGAACAAACTGAAGAATATACTATTAGTAGCAGACCCACTGGGATGCTCTCCCGGAGAACAAACTGAAGAATATACTATTAGTAGCAGACCCACTGGGATGCTCTCCCGGAGAACAAACTGAAGAATATACTATTAGTAGCAGACCCACTGGGATGCTCTCCCGGAGAACAAACTGAAGAATATACTATTAGTAGCAGACCCACTGGGATGCTCTCCCGGAGAACAAACTGAAGAATATACTATTAGTAGCAGACCCACTGGGATGCTCTCCCGGAGAACAAACTGAAGAATATACTATTAGTAGCAGACCCACTGGGATGCTCTCCCGGAGAACAAACTGAAGAATATACTATTAGTAGCAGACCCACTGGGATGCTCTCCCGGAGAACAAACTGAAGAATATACTATTAGTAGCAGACCCACTGGGATGCTCTCCCGGAGAACAAACTGAAGAATATACTATTAGTAGCAGACCCACTGGGATGCTCTCCCGGAGAACAAACTGAAGAATATACTATTAGTAGCAGACCCACTGGGATGCTCTCCCGGAGAACAAACTGAAGAATATACTATTAGTAGCAGACCCACTGGGATGCTCTCCCGGAGAACAAACTGAAGAATATACTATTAGTAGCAGACCCACTGGGATGCTCTCCCGGAGAACAAACTGAAGAATATACTATTAGTAGCAGACCCACTGGGATGCTCTCCCGGAGAACAAACTGAAGAATATACTATTAGTAGCAGACCCACTGGGATGCTCTCCCGGAGAACAAACTGAAGAATATACTATTAGTAGCAGACCCACTGGGATGCTCTCCCGGAGAACAAACTGAAGAATATACTATTAGTAGCAGACCCACTGGGATGCTCTCCCGGAGAACAAACTGAAGAATATACTATTAGTAGCAGACCCACTGGGATGCTCTCCCGGAGAACAAACTGAAGAATATACTATTAGTAGCAGACCCACTGGGATGCTCTCCCGGAGAACAAACTGAAGAATATACTATTAGTAGCAGACCCACTGGGATGCTCTCCCGGAGAACAAACTGAAGAATATACTATTAGTAGCAGACCCACTGGGATGCTCTCCCGGAGAACAAACTGAAGAATATACTATTAGTAGCAGACCCACTGGGATGCTCTCCCGGAGAACAAACTGAAGAATATACTATTAGTAGCAGACCCACTGGGATGCTCTCCCGGAGAACAAACTGAAGAATATACTATTAGTAGCAGACCCACTGGGATGCTCTCCCGGAGAACAAACTGAAGAATATACTATTAGTAGCAGACCCACTGGGATGCTCTCCCGGAGAACAAACTGAAGAATATACTATTAGTAGCAGACCCACTGGGATGCTCTCCCGGAGAACAAACTGAAGAATATACTATTAGTAGCAGACCCACTGGGATGCTCTCCCGGAGAACAAACTGAAGAATATACTATTAGTAGCAGACCCACTGGGATGCTCTCCCGGAGAACAAACTGAAGAATATTTTACCAAGCATTTGTGATGATATCCCTCGCTGTCGGTCTAATCGCCGGGAGGAGGTGGTCATAAGCCGGCTTCATATCAGGCACACTTATGTTTCCCATTCGCATCTGGAGGAACCCCCATGGTGTATTCCGTGCCATGAACCTTTTCCCGTTGAACATTTTTTTGTTTGTTTCGTGTACGGATCTCGCAGAGATCGGTGATAAGCAGTACTGTGTTTCATCACTGAAAATGTTGTTCCGGGACAACATCTTCGAGTTCTTGAAAGAGTCCAACTTGTTTTATAAAATCTAGTCTCTCAGGCAATATGGACTTTCTTTGACCTACCTAGCTTCGAGATTTTTTATGAATATGTTTATCTCATTTGGACCTGACAATTTTGTTTTACATATTGTCTTACGGGATAGCTTTTTACCCTTTTAACGACCGGGCAGAGGCAAACTTTTACTTAGCCGCGAATTAGTCTTTGTTGCTTGCGCGGCGTTAAGCCCTAAATAACTAACCAACCTCTACTATTAGAAGCCGAAAAAGTCACGAAAATTGTCACAATGTCTAAAAGGAACGTCTGTTTATTTGGCAAACAGCCTGAGAGCGGTAGCCTTTCACCTCACTGGAACGCATTACTAACATACAGACTTAACGTCTTTGTCACTACTGCCATAGTCATTGGTTTTGTGATCTTACGTGAGTGGGGTCCGTCGACATGGCGAGACAGGCGATGAAGAGCGCTGCAAGTCCCAGGAGACAGACCAGGTTGTTAGGGTGGTGGGGAATCACCTCCACAGCCAGAAAAACTATGGCGCCGCCAGCCGCTAACACGTACAGCGACCTGCAGGAACAAGTTACATAATTAAACACACACACACACACACACACACACACACACACACACACACACACACACACACACACACACACACACACACACACACACACACATGCCGTTGTACTAACAATATTTGGTTATTCGGTCAGTTTCAATATTATAACTCTCAAGAGCCGAGCCCGACCATACCCATGACAACCACTGGTTAAAAAAACAGTGATCTGAAGATTTCAATTTAAACTGCGATTTTTGCATTCGCTTTTAAGAGTTAACGAATACCATCGGCTGTGGGTAAGGGGGGGGGGGGGAGGGCATAACCGTACTGTTAATGCTCGGTTTCTGAGTTCGCTACCTAGGTAGAAGCCAACAGTTTGTAAGGGTTTTTTTCGCTTGAACTCCCTTTTTCCCTCCCTCTATCTTTGTTGCCACATTTCCACCCCATCCCAATTCTCCCCTTCCTCCCTTCTCCTCCAGTCCCCTTCCTCCCTTCTCCTCCAGTCTCCCCTAGAAATCAACCATCACCTTGGATGGGAGGATCCGGTATAGCCGAATGGTAGAGCGTTGGACTTTCTATGCTCGGCTCGTGAGTTCGTACCCCGGCTGGGGCCAAATATTTGTGCTGGCCATTTTCCTCGTTACCCCGTCTTTGATATCACCCATACGTGGTTGAAAAGAACGTTAAACTCCCAAACACCCACCCCACCCCACCCGCCTTGGTTGGAAACTACATGTACCTCAACACGCACGCACCATCGAGCGATCTTTCTCAGCTTGGAAGCCGTCGCTCCACGTGTGGTGGGCTTGGGCAGAAGGTTCTGGAAAAGCTTGAGGAGGCGCCTGCCCACAGCGGCGTACAGCACGATGACCAGCAGAACCAGCAGTCGCGTGGCGCTCTCGGTTCCCCAGGTGCGATACAGGGAATACACAGTGTAGGCCAGATACAGCAGGAACACTAGCACCTTCACCACCAGACATATTGGAACCCTGAGGGACAGACGGACAGACAGTGCAGTGTGTAGAGTGGGTAAAATTAATGAGATCCACGCTAATAATTAAGGGCACGATTTTTTTTTACAATACAATACAATACAATACAATATTTTTATTGTCTATTTTAAAGCAGAAATTACTCTTCTGACAGTGTATAAGATAATAAATAAAAGCATTTAATTTAAGGCTCTCTCTCTAAGGACCTCCACAGCAGCATCACACTCATCCTTATCATCATCCGCAGTAAGACACTGGGCCAGTGCTGTGTCCTTGCCTCATGGAAGAGGGGACCGCAGGATGAACTCTGGTGCCTGTGGAAGTGTTTCGAAGGGAAGCCCCCCTCACCCCTCCCCCATGCCTCCAACCGCCCCCCCCCCCAACCTCCACCCTCCCTCCTCCAGCCTACCCTCCGTCCAGTTTAAAAAAAATTGAACAGATACACCCTAACCTGTGGCGTTTGATGGCGTTCTTCACCTCGCCCATCCAGCCAAATGGACAACAGGGAGCTGTGACGTGATCCTCATCTTTCGTGACGTCACCTGACAGCTTCACGCTCTGTGAATCACGTAGAGTAACGTGATCAGAAACAGTTATTTCGCTGTAACGCTGTGAGTAACCTTTAAGGTGACATAAGGTTTTCACAAAACATATTCCCCAGTGGACCATTTAGTGGATTCGTCTATAAGAGTGGACGGGGTGGGGGTTTGGAAGTTTAACGTCCTTTTCCACCACATATGGGAGAGATCAAAGACGTGTGTGTGTGTGTGTGTGTGTGTGTGTGTGTGTGTGTGTGTGTGTGTGTGTGTGTGTGTTTGTGTGTGTGTGTGAATGTTAAAAGCGGACAGATAAATATCGGGCAACAAAAGAAACTCATTCCTTCTAGTAGTTTGACTCATGAAAAATGCACGCAGCCTCAGAGTGTCTTCTTCGTAAAGAAACTTGATCAAGTGGCCAAGTGCACCATTCCCATTGCAGCAGACTGGCTCATCCATTCTGTGACACGCATGTATATATACACCAGCTTGTCGGCCTGAGAAATTCGCATTAGTCACAACCCCTTTCGTTATGTCCACAGTTGGGTGGTGGCACAGTTGTGATTTTGGGGGTTTCCGCCGCTGTGGCGTCATCACAGCAACCTGGATTTCAAACAGCCACAACTGTGACTGTGGTTTCCACAACAGATTCTGACTGGCTGTACTACATCACTCGGCGCGCAACCATGGCGGACAGTGCATCTTCAATCGGTTTGTCACCGAGCACAGCTGTGTTCAGGTTTATAGTTAGTAGCGGACACACCGAGCGCAACGACTGTGATGTGCACATGTGTGTTTCGCGCGCTGTGCCCAGTTAAGAACAGGCTTTAAACTTTGATTATCGAGGGCTGACTGCTAGAACTTCGTATCTGATATTTCGCAGTTTTCGAGAAAACGGAAAAAGAAAATTGAAACAGTTCTGCAAATGTTTGTATTTATTGTATTCCCTTGAAATTCGACGGTAAGCATCAAGAATGTATAACAATGACACAGACCCTCCAAAAAGTACATTTGAATGCATCTTACCAGGTTTTTGGATGATTTTGTTGCATAAACTGACATGCTTAGTTCTAGCTGCATTTTCTCCTCCACTTTTGCGGTACGTTCGTACTGCTACAAGTTAGCAAATAGAAATAGCGACTTTTAGCAGTGAAATATTCTGACCACAGGATCGCTCAGTGGCTGCTAGAAGTCTGTAGGACGAGTTCATGACTTCTAGCACGCAGTTCTGTACGTGCTAAAAAGCGGGGCCGGCTGCTAGCATTCAGTATTTTGACATACGCACATGTTGCAGGTCGTGTGCAGAGGCAAACATATCCCCCCAAACCGTTAAAAACAGCTTAACTTGATTTACGATGTTCTGGACAGCTTGTTTCCAATGGAAAACTTAGTGATGATGATGTTAAGAGATTCATAATTCTGTATACTACTTTCTAGCAGGGCGTGTAACAGTTAAATGAAGCCTCGTGCATCACGAAAAACTTAGCATCTCACTCCAGACGTCACATGTTGAATCAGGTATCTATTATTGTGAAAACATGCAATTTGAAAAAGAGGTGACAACTTGTACTTACCAACCTTTGGCTGTTTCAAGAAGGAAATTCACTAAATAATCCATCAAGAGAGTCACATATCTTTAAAAATCTTGAGCAATAGTTTTCACCATCAGAGCACATGTACACCATTACACTTCCAGTTTTTTCACACATGTCCAGATGATGAATAGCCTGGTCACCTGGGTTTGTTTACTCTGGTTCAGCGTCAGTTCATACTCACAATGTTATTTGCTTGCTCTCCTGAGTCACATTCATGATCAACAATGAGATGCGAACACCTTTGCTGTTGCAAGTTAAAATGTTGTAAGTGCCACACTAAACTGCAACACTTACACTATTTTACCTTGCAGCTCAAAGTGGCACTGTCAAGACCTAGTCCGTTTCTTCTCCACTGTCAACGTCCTCGACGTCCGGTTCCTCAAGGCGGTCAACTTTGCTGCTGGCAGTGGGAAGGTTTTCGTAGAAGGGGTGGTGGTCCTCTGGAATTACACCAGAACGGCACAGCGACACCAGGTCCCGTTTCTTGGCTTCTGACACAGGCAGCTTTTCTGTGTATCTAGGTCTGATGATCTGTGCCAGATCAGGTTGTCTTCTCCTCGCTGATGAAGATGACAGACACAGCTGATGGTATTCAGTCACTATCGTCAAAGCCATATTTGAAATGCATTGTGTCCTGTCCTTTGCAGAAGTGGATCACTTTCATCTTGAGCCAACTTACTCTCTTGTTGTTCTTATCTACTTTCGTGTTGCGGATGATCTGCGATGCAAGATACTTGAAGTCTAAGATCTGAGTAAAGCGAATGGGTATAACAGTGTACGGGTTGGTGCGCCGTGCCATTCTGACGATGATGTCCCATCCACTGGGGATGAAGACGGGGTTTGCCTTCTTGGCAAAACTGATCGCTGAGTGCATTGAATCACACTCCATCTGAGTGTGACCCGTTTCCAAATATTTGTGAGTTATCGAAATGTTGGGGATATTTTCCAACGCGTAGAGGAAGGCAGCTGCCAAATATTGGTTGCGATTTTGTCCACCACAGCAGTCGGAGTAGAGGATCACATCCTTGACGGTCACTGGAAGCGATTTGAGATATAGAAACAAGCAGGTGGCGATCTCAACTGATCCTCTCCTCCCGTTCGTCTCATCCCACACAAAGCAGGTTGCTTTTCCATCTGCCAGTGAATACACCGTGAAATTGTAAACAGAGAGTTTGCGTTTGTAATAAAGTTGACTAACCAACCCACAAGGTGTTGGCAGTACAGCTTGAAGATCTAATGTTACCACATGTTTTGTGGGATCTTTCTTAGCCAGCTCCTTGTCCTGTGTTTTCTCCGCCTTTGCTCTCATCTTCAGCTCCGTGTGCCTTTGGAATTCCTGTTCTTCTTTCTCATTGACCAGTCCCTGCTCCTGCTTCTGCTTCATTGCGTAATTCACGCACACCATGCACTGGTCCTTCTTGGGTTTATGGAAAGACAGATTAAACTCTGAATTGAACACATCTCTGTACTTTCGACAGGAGACAGGAACTTTACCATCGGCAGCACACTTTTCTTTGTACAGATGGTACATTTTTGTGACCGTTAGAGACGCGTCCAGGTACTGTCGCTTGGTGCCCTTTCTGGTGTAGTGGGACTCTACACATGGAAAAGATCTGATGTGGTCCCTCACACCTTCAACTGCACTGTCATGTGTGCGGTTATGAGCCCTGTGCCTTCCCCGTCCGTCACCTCCAGTAAATGTTCCCATGTCGCTGTTGGCCATGGCATGGCTGACATAACCCTCACCAATGTTCAGAGTTGCAAGGAAAAACTTTTTGCACACCCTTACCCTGCTGCCTTTTACCGTGCAGTAGAATGCTCTCGCGACACTTCTTTTCTTAGGCAACGGGCACTGATCCTTTCCAAAAACAGTCTTGCTCTCTTGTTCGTCAATATTCGCACACACAAATTGCTTCTGCCTTTCGTATGATGGTAGGGCATAGAAGATGTCAAAGATAGCCTTTCTGTCCTCCCCTGTGATGTCCTTACAACCAAAGCGACATTTACTGCAGTCCACAGAGCTCACTTTCTTCTCTGAGACGACCTTTCCTGATTGTGACACGTGAGACTTTCCTTGTAATTTCAAAGTTTTGCGTACGTTCTTCTTCCACGTCTCTGGTCTGGCGGATCGTTTTCCAGTTCTTCCCATATATCAGATTCGTCGGCCATTTTCAAGTAGGAAAACAGCAGCTGAAAATTACGTGTAAATCATCACTCATTAATCTTTAAATTACCTAAAATCTGTACTCTCATGCACAGATACTACTATAAGAGAGGGAGAGAGGGAGAAACTTGGTATAATGTTGCAAATGAAAGCAGTTTTCATTAGTGGTAACTTTATTTTTTAAACATGCCTTTTTTAACTTCAAAACGTTCTCTAAGTGAGGCATAAACTAAGGAAGTTGAACGCGCGCGCGCGCGCACGCACGCACGCACAAACACACACACACACACACACACACACACACACACACACACACACACACACACACACACACACACACACACACACACACGGGCGGTTATGGCCAGTGAAAGAACGAGAATACTGAGAATCGAAACTCCATCATACAAGGAGCTTTCACACACACACACACACACACACACACACACACACACAGAGAGAGAGAGAGAGAGAGAGAGAGAGAGAGAGAGAGAGAGGGAGAGAGAGAGAGACTCTTACCTTTGTAAGTTTGATGCATAAGCTGTAAAAGCTAAAAATGATGTTGCCACTTGGACAGCAGAATGCGAAGTGTGCTAGATGAATTTCCCAGCTTAAAATGGCTTGGAAATTCCCCAGAAGAGGGTAAAAGCGTGTGAAAAAATAAGATGACCAGTTCCCATGATCGCATTTTACAAGATGCAGCATACCAAGGACAGACTGTTTAACTTCCAATGATTAACGCGTCTAACGGGACCCAGGATGTTTACAGTGGTACCAACGGTCAGATAAGCGGTTTCGTCACTCCGCTGATAGCAGCTGCCTCTTCGTACGACCAGCTAGAACTTCGCATGGTACAGTTAACGTGTTTCTGCCTTCCACGTGATGAAATCTAAAGAAATTATTTACCTGGTGGTGTGCATGAGCGTACTTACAGCACTACTTAACGTTAAGCGTGCTTACTTAGCACAAAGTAAGCAAAACCGGTGTGCATGAGCGAACTTAAAAATTTTAAGTAACCTATCTTTTACTTAACTTTAAGACTGCCTCCCCCCTGTCTCAAAGCCTTACTTTAGCAAGTGGCCTAGCTTAAACTAGCCTTTCTGACTCTTTCGATTGAAGAGTTTTTCAAGATGGCGTGTAGGGGTGAGTGTTCACTACGCACCCTGCAATGCAAAGGCCTGTATGGCCGGCCGTACACACATCGTGGGTTGATTTGTTTCCTTTTTGTGGGTTAACATTTGTTGTGTGTGTTTCGGACTAGTTCAGTGCTGAACGCACTCGGTCAGTCCTCATCAGCGACTACCGTTTTGATCGTATATGCCTGTCAATGCAGGTCTCATTCATTGTGTTGTGGACCCGAATTGTGCGGGTTTCGATTTCAGAATTTTTGATCATGTTTTATCTGCCGTAGCAAGTCAGGTTAAATGCGTGGCGTGTGTGTGGAGAGTTTTGTTGATGCTGTTGTTATCCTCTCCTCTTTCGTTTTTCGTTGTTCTTTGAATGAGGTTCTTTGAATTACGTTGCTTTTCTTGGCAAATAGCCCCTCTTTCATGTCGTCCATGCTTTGTAATAGTGCGCGGATTTCACAGTCTTGCCAGTTCGTAGACCGATCTTTTTTCTTCTTCGAGTCCATCGCCATACCACCTTCCTCAACAAAGTCTGCCATCTTTGTGCACGGACGCGAAAATGGTGAACTGTGATTGGCTAATACACCCCGAGCAACGAGCGACGTAGGGAAATCCCGTCCATATCCAAAAATAGACGCTAAGTGAAGGGTCTGACCTACTTCTTAGCTGAGCAAGCGAGTAAGTCGGCCTATGCACACCAACATTACTTACGGCTGAGTAATGACTTTACTAAGTAAATATTCCTGCTAAGTAAGGTATTTTAAGACAGGAATTTGAGTTCGCCCATGCACGCCACCCCAGTATCTCTACTTACTTAGTCTTAGCACCCGTTTCCATAGGCAAACCCACCATGAGTCAGCCGTGCCAGCTGTGATTATAGCTAGATGCTGACTTCTGGCACCCACAGACTGGCACAGCTAAGCGGATGAAAACCAGCTAGAAGTCTGTATCTCAAGTTAGTTACTTTTTGATGTTCTTCAAATCCTAGCAAAATGATAATTACTTTAGGTTCTAATTAATAACTCGCTGCAAAATGATATTTTTCGAAATTCAACCGTATCATGTGAAAGTCGCAGTCATAATCTGCCAGAAAAGTATAAAATCTCAAAATCGAAAAAAATCGAGTTACTGAGTTCTAGCAGTCAGCCCTCGTTATACTCGTGTTTGCTGCAGTAAGACCCGTCGGGGAACCGTTCATCCTGCCTGATTTTCGTATACAAGGCCAAAACCGACAAAGAGTCTAAAACGTTGGATACGCGTGCGCGGTACAGAATGTGCCATGATTTCTATGCTCACAAAGCTTAAAGTTGTAACCGAATCAACAAAATCAAAGGTCAACTTCAAAGTCAGAGAAAGAAAAAAACTCAAATCAGTTTGTATCATGGTTTCAAATGCACCAATAGTCATGTAGATAACTTTTTAAAATGCTTACATGTTTCGCGGTTTTGATGTGAATAATAATAATAATAATGAGTATTGTATAGGCGCTTTACCCAATTTCATGAATCGGCTCAAAGCGCCGCGAACGGAACCCACGCACGCTCACATGAATCACACGCATTCTCTCACACACAGGACATAAACACTTTACAATCACGTGGTGCGAAGAGTCAGCTCAGCTATTTAAATTTCGGAATTTAGAATTGCATTTATTTCTCAGATTTGGTGACAACTATACCCCCCAACAAAAAACAACAACAAAAAATACAAGTAATTCTGTGTGAAGCCTTCAGACATGGGTATAAAATGTTTACGGTGGTTGGAAATGGGTCCCCGTCTCTCAAGTTACTAGTGTCATGTCAACAGGGCTGGTTCGGTGATCTTTGTAGAGCCTTGATATAAATAACACCAGACTTTTATGGGAAAGCAAGGGGCATAACATTGCTGGGAAATGTGAGCTGGGTAGGTGTTCGCAAACACTTCGTGCTGGTGGTGTGTTCAGTTTATCATGCGGAAGAGGCATCAGTGTTTAAGTTTGCGTTCAGGCCACACACAGACAGACAGACAGAGAGGGTGTGTGTGTGTGTGTGTGTGTGTGTGTGTTTGGGAGTTTAACGTCTTTTTCCACCACAAACGGGTGATATCAAAGACGGGGCAACGATGAAAAAGCCAGCACAAATATTTGGCCCCAGCCGGGATTCGAACTCATGATCCGAGTATTGGAAGTCCAGCGCTCTACCATTCGACCACCCCGGCTCCCCAGAGAGAGATGCTTTTGATGTTCCTTTGGGGGTTTTGTTGTCGTTGTTCCTGATTACTTTAGTGATAGAAAAGGAAACGGTAATGACTGCGAAGTGGTTACAAGTTAAGCAAATAAAAGCGACATAAAAGGGACAGAAACCAATCCACTTTCACAAAGGACGGCACAGATCAACGTTTCGGCTTTCGCCTTCCTCAGGACACCTTTGTTGATTTTTGTTTGTGTCCTGAGGAAGGCGAAAGCCGAAACGTTGACCTGTGCCGTCCTTTGTGAAAGTTAAGTGGTTTCTGTCCCTTTTATGTCACTTTTATTTACTTTAGTGATGTTTTGTTTGTATTGTGGGGTTGAGAGAGAGAGAGAGAGAGAGAGAGAGAGAGAGAGGGGGGGAGCCGGGGGGGGGGGGGGGCGGCACGCGTGAGGTCTGCCAAAGTGGTATTCGTATATACATTTTCATCATCAACATCACGACTATCGTCGGCATTTTCTTTCTCAGCTCGAGTACACTTACCGTGTCGTCAGGTGGATCAGCACCCGTCTCCCTCCTCCCCGGCCCGCCATGTCCACCAACCTTCCCCTCTGTCGCTGCGGGCGAGGAGGACAATTCCAAGGCAGATCCATTGGGTGAAGGGTCGAATCCATCATTCACAACGTACCTTTTCATCATCGTGGACGAGGGTTGTGCAAGTGCTTTGAAGAGGAGGATCAGTCCACAGCGGTACTGAAACTGGAAACAGTGCGTCAGACGGTATGTGGGGTGGGTGGGTGTTTGGGAGTTTAACGTCCTGATATCAAAGACGGGGCAACGATGAAAAAGCCAGCACAAATATTTGGCCCCAGCCGGGATCGAACTCACGACCGGAGCATTAGAAGTCCAACGCTCTACCATTCGACCACCCCGACTCCCCCAGACGGTATGTAGGCTCCACACGTACTGTATTAATTCTTGTGGAAGCTCTGAGATTATTCGAATTTAAGAATTTCTGCAGAAGTGATAATAATTATGAGTATTGTATAAGCGCTTTACTCAATTTCATGAATCGGCTCAAAGCGCCGCGAACTGAACCCAACACGCACGCTCACGTGAAGCACACGCATTCTCTCACACACTGGACATAAACACATTACAATCACGTGGTGCGAAGGGTCAGCTTAGCTATTTGAATTTCGGAATTTAGAACTGCATTTATTTTTCAAATTTGGTGGGCTGAACATTTCTGAAGCAGAGGGGGGGGGGGAGGAAGCCGGAGTACCCGGAGAGAACCCCCGACGATCGGCCCGAATGAACGGTGCCACATACGAGAAGGAAAAAATTCTTTGCCCCGAGTGGGACTCGAACCCCTCACCTCTCGCATTGGTGACAAGTCTCTTAACCACTAGACCATCGGCCGCCCCGACACATCGAAGTGTGGTCTATAGCGTGAAGAAAGTACAGTGGACGCCGGATATAAGCAACTCGGATATAAGAAAACTCGGTTATTGCCAACGAATTTTTTTCCCCCGGCCAAACTCTTCTTTATTATGTATTACAAAAACTCGGATACAAGAAACTCGCTTATAAGAAAACTCGGTTTTAGGAAAGCAAATTTCTTGTCCCGCTTGATACAAAAACTCGGATATAAGAAACCGAAAGTACATTTCCAAGAAAATTTCACTCATTGTAAGAAACCGAAAGTACATTTCCAAGAAAATTTCACTCATTCTAAGAAAACAGGTCAGGTCTGACGTCACTTAGGACAGGCACATGATGGCGCATGATTTTCTTTTCTTGAATTGGTTCTTTACCATTGTGTTCCGTGCAAAATTGAATGTTGGCAAGAAGAAAAAATACGAGATGCATTTTTGTTGTTCTATTGTTATATGTTGTTTTTATTATTATTTTGTTGTTTTTTTCAGTTTGCCTGATTGGGAGCTCAGTCTCTCTCTCTCTCTCTCTCTCTCTCTCTCTCTCTCTCTCTGTATGTCTGTCTCTGTCTACAGGGCTCGCGTTAAGGAGAATAAAACTATCAGTATTAGACTAACTGTTGATCAATTCCTTTCTTTGACAATATACGTGGTCCATCTTTCCTCCATCCCCCTTCCCCCTCCCAACAGAAAAAAAAAACTAATTTGCAGCTTTTTTTCAGCCAAATTAGACACGGAAAGCATCGCATATCATACTCTAATGGGACGAGTGTTTTATAGATCAAAAGTTGATACATAATGCACTTTTAATATATCCTATAAATACAAGGGAATTCTCTCTCTCTCTCTCTCTCCCCTTAGTTCTTTTTTGTTTGTTTGTTTGGTTGGTTGGTTGGTTGGTTTTTTTTTTTTTTTGTTTTTTTTTTTTCTTTTTGTTTTGTTTTTTCTTACCACATGACCGCCAGCGCTACAGTTGGGAAGCAAAAAACAGTATTTTCATGTTCAAACAAAAAAAAATCTGACATTGAAGGACACAAGCGCACTGGTGTATATTAACTCTACACATATATATTCTGTGCAGGTCTTTCAGAGAAACCACATATTTCTTAATTTAATGCAAAACATACACGAACTGAGAAAAAAAGAAATGTTTTAAACCTTTAATTTTCACTGAACTCGGTTATAAGAAATATTTTTCAAAATACTTTCTTATATCCGACTTTCAGATATAAGAAAACTCAAAAAATTCACCCCCCTCGAGTTTCTTATAACCGGCGTATACTGTACGATCGAAATTGCGAGAAAACTCCGACCATGGAAATTTCTTCCACATCTCTTAAAAATCCACGCAAACATCACTATTTTATTTGAAATCTTCAGATCACTAACAGCCACTTCAAGCCACTATTATGCAATCTTGCAGCGGTGTCCGGCCCAGCGGGGAAGGCCCACGGTTGCAGAAAAGTGGCTAGAAGTGGCTCTGGTTACTGGTGTGCAGTGACTTGTTCTTTTTAACCACTCTTATCATATAGTGGGTAGGGGGGTGATCGGGGTTGGGCTGTTAAACTTGTGAAATGCACAGCAGTGGATGTACACTCTCTAAAAGTTTTGCATATATATTTTAATAAATATTCAGCAGAATGACAGAAAGTATAAAAATACGTACTCTGCATACAGTCTGACTGTTGAGTTTAGTAGCAGCTGCATTGACGTCAACAACAGTGTCAACTTTAGCTAAATAACCAGAAGGTCTGGAAAAGAAAACAAACAGGTTTACTCACCGTGTTGCAATGTGGGACGACAGTGCGCTTTTGAATTTGTCTACGTTTACCTCAGGCGCGTACACGGCCGTGTTTGCAGATCTGTAAATGGTTTATATTTTTAAGGCTCGACATAAAGCGAACAACTGAAGCGTAACAGAGGCACCTGCCACGAAACTGGGTCAGTTGTGTGCACGCATGTACTCTTTGTACAAGGTGTGTCTAAAGGTTACACGTCACTGATAGCTTGCAGGGGCATGTAGTAAGAATTCCGCTAAATGTAGTAAAGAAGTTTCGCATCTTTTTAAGTTTGTGTGCAGAGTAAAATAATGGCAATCTGGGAGGCAGGACTGTTTGTTGGCTTTGTAAAGAAGTTACATGCTAGGTAATAGTAAACAGAGTGATAATTGAGGCTGGCATGTGGACTATTTGTATTCATGCGCCGGGCTGGCACAATAGCTAGCAGACGACATAGGAATGTGGGGGTAGGTGGTCGCTGTTAGCATTGCATAAAAGTGGAATATTGGAAATTGTTCAAATTTACCCTACATGTAGGACTTTGGCTGCTGGATGTGTGTGATTTTCGGGGTGAATTTTAAAGCATATCTAGGGTGTTAGGCGCAGCGTTATGTTTAATAGGAACATATAGCATTTTCTTTGAAATGTGTACCCGTGTTGTGTAGCCTTTATGCCCTCAAGTCACACACAACCAGCACAGGCTATAGAAAAATGGTAACAGGTACGCTAGATCAGAACGTCACGGGACTTTACGTACTGATGTACTTTTACACGTACTAGAGAAGGACTGAACTATGGCCACGGTCATTAAAGGTCTGCAATCGCAACAAAAAGCCAGAAACAGTGTTTTTTGTTTTTTGTTTTTTAATTCTCCAACAGTGCAAAATGCACAGTCAACTCTGTCACAATTACAGGGTTTTCAGCGTCCCTGACTCATCCACAAAAGCCAAGGGCAGCCTGATTTCACAGCTCAGTTTGAGTTTTGACACTGAGCCAGAAAGATCGCAGTGGCTATAGTCTTCTCGTGCGGCACACTCTCTAGACACTGTAGCGATGTGTCTCGCTCCCTGTCCAAAACCACAAAGAACTCATTGCAAACTCACGCGCTGGTGTCCATTTACATCTTGTGGCGTGAGACGTTAAACCCAGCTAACCAACGAGTTTCAGTTGGAATACTCACCGTTCTCTGACGACGATGCACCCTCTTTCTCTACATACTTGCACCTTACCTTGAGTAAGCAAATCGACCCCAACCTGTGTTGCTCTCTACGTATGAAAACAAAACACAGAGGCTGAAAATAAGCATTCTTTTCATTAATTTATTCATGTGGTGTATACATATGAATTTGCAAGCACGTCAAGAAAGCTCAAAAAAATATCTGAGACAATCATGATGTTTCAATTTGAAAAGTGAAACGACATTTCACAAACGGAAATCAAGTATATCATAGTTTAGCATTCTTTTCAACAACAAACTAGTTCAGATCA
Source organism: Batillaria attramentaria (assembly GCA_018292915.2). NCBI lineage: Eukaryota > Metazoa > Mollusca > Gastropoda > Batillariidae > Batillaria > Batillaria attramentaria. The sequence goes on along the minus strand of JACVVK020000037.1, from coordinate 736,725 downwards.
TATTTCACATGAGATTTTTCATCAGAATAATAATCCTACTCATTGATAATTCTGTCTATTCTTAACCGGCACCGCATCCACTGGTAACAGTATCCATCGGCAACGGTATCCAAAGGTAACAGTATCCATTGGCAACGGTATCCACTGGTAACCGTATCTATGGGAATCGTATCTTGATTTATATCAATCAAGTTCTAGTGTACACGGCTGAAACAGTCGCTACAAACAGTCGCTACAAACAGTCTACAAACAGTCGCTACAAACAGTCGCTACAAACAGTCGCTACAAACAGTCTACAAACAGTCGCTACAAACAGTCGCTACAAACAGTCTACAAACAGTCGCTACAAACAGTCGCTACAAACAGTCTACAAAAGATAAACCCTCTGAGATACATCAGAAGTTCGTACTGGTCACCTCATTAATCTAAACTTTTGGCAGTGAAGTGGAGTCTGAAAGTGAAAGCTGTAATCACAAAGAGAGAGAGAGAGAGAGAGAGAGAGAGAGAGAGAGAGTGTGTGTGTGTGTGTGTGTGTGTGTGTGTGTGTGTGTGTGTGTGTGTGTGTGTGTGTGTAGTGTCGATGACGTCGCTTGAAATAAGTAAGCAAAGCTAGTAGGTTCTATCATGTACTTGTACATGTAAGAGAATGAGGAGATGAAAGGGGAGGTAGTAGGGAAGGGGGAGGAGGGAGTAGGGAAGGGGAGGAGGGAGTAGGGAAGGGGGAGGAGGGAGTAGGGAAGGGGAAGGAGGGATTAGGGAAGGGGAGAGGCGGAGGGACGATGCTCTACACGCTCTATTCATGGCCATCCCCAAAAGTGAACACATGATAATGTAGCTTTCCACTATCACAATCAGTCGTAAAATGAATCGTTCATACTCCCGTCCTCGACCACATCTGAATGCCTTTTCTCGTCAAAGCGTCGCTTCGATTTGTTTGTTTATTTGTTTGTTTGTTTGTTGGTTTGTTTGTTTAACAGTGCCATCAAGAAACGTCAGACTGTTTGGCTTTGGTGGTGTCGTCTGCTCCAGAAATCTCCCCGCGTGGAGTCGTCTGCTGGGAGCCGTAGTTTGGCACGTGACCGGTCACCACGTGATCTTTGTCGGCTCCTTCGCGGAGCTTACTGAAGATGAAAGTGGGGCCGGCGCTGGTGGGTTTGTGATCAGAGGTAGGTCGTCGTCGTCGCTTGTCTTCCTTGATGACCAGGCGTGACGTGTCGGCGGGTACCGACCACGACTGGCGCTCTCCTGTCATGAAGGCGAAATTGGTTATATGTACAAATCCTGAAAACGCGGAGGTTGCCAAGTCGAATCATCACTAGTCATCGATACACGCGCAACTATTCTGTTGTCAGCTCTGAGCAAAGATCGTCCGAATGTGCAGGGCAGTATCAGAACAAAACATGAGCGTCACTGAGACGCAGTGATTTCAACTGTCTGCGTCATTTCCGGATTTCTGTGCGTATTTTACACACTGCAGCGTGTAAATCAGAAACACTGCAAGTGTTTCTTGAGTTCTTATGACCCGGGCACTGGTCTCTGTATAATCATACTCTTAAAGCCTCTACGTTCGTATAACGCCGCTGAGATGAAAAAACTGCCGCTTTCGAAGCTCTGAGACTGTTTACCAGATAGAAGGATATTTCATCTGGCCATTCCGACCGTTGTCGCGACTTTGTGGCTTCTAATAGTAGAGAACTACGGCGTTCTTTGAGCTTACAGTTCATTTTTGAACAGACTGGGACGCGAAATAGGCGATAAAAATAGCAACCAATCAGCGCCGTCTAGCTGGTCCTCAGTCCGCAACCAAATGACGTCGTCTGTTCAGTAGGCGGTACACTTCTCGAACAACTTATACGCTGGCCAGAGTCACCACAGTGGTCTCAGGTTCTATACTGTTCCCCACCAAGTGACTGAAGCACAGATTCGGCGCATTCGATGAAACGTTCTCCACACGCTGTACTATGCCTGTCTTACGTATTCAGACTTTAACAAGCGTGGGTTCGAGCCCAGGTCGAGCTTGTGATATGTGATACTGTTTTTTCCTGACTGCCGGGCTGCTCATCGGGGGTTTCTCTCCGAGTTATCCGGCTTTCCTCCCCCACCAAAATTGTAAAAATAAATAATAATAAAAATATATAGGCTAGCTATTGGGTGGCGTTGCACCACGGCGACGCGTTTCCTCCAGGGGAAGCAGCCCGAATTTCCCGAAACGGACAATGAAGTAGTAAAACAACAAGAACAACAACACGAATGTTATCACCAGTGCCTCACCTGATCCAAACGCTAGGTAGGAGAGACAAGCGAACCCAGTGATACCGGCCGTTATGTACCACACCTCACTCCAGCTGGCGTGGTTCTGAAAAAGGGCGTAAGGACACAAATTGAGGGTGGGCTTATGTTTGGTGTTTGTTTGAACGACACTGTTTTACCAGTGTGTTCAGTTGTTTGTAGTGATTTTTGTTGCCACGAAAACGTTATTTTCGTGATTTTTGTATTTGGTAGGGCAACTTCCATGCCAGGGCAAAAGGTGGCAAGCTGCTAGTAAAGCTGGGACTGTTTGCTCACCAGAGAGGCAAAGGTGACGCGAGTGGATTGGGTGAAGTGGCTTTCAGACCTGAGCAGAAAATTGACTAGCATTACTCCAGTGAGGCCTGAGCGGAAAGGAGACATTCAAAAAAAAAAAAAAAAAAAAAAAAAAACTTCCTGTCAGGTACGTGCCTTTGAATGGTCTGTTCATGGTAGGTTTTGTTTATAGATTGAAGCATTTTTACGGGTGACTATGATGCCTGAGGCTAATAGGGAGTAATTATATAGGCATTTTAAGGCCTCGTATTCTTTGACCAAAGCCTCGGAGTAGCGAACACAATGACCCAGAACGTACAGACGACAGCTAAGTTCCCTAAGTGCACAGAACATAGCCAATATGCATTTTCAAAAACGGCGGCTGGAGGCGATCATTCACCATAAAGACGCAGTTAAGCCACTGCCGATCTCTGCCAAAGTGTTTCAACGTTACAGGAGTGTTGTAAAGATCACTGCTTACGAAGAATAAAGAGTCTACTTTCATTTGACGGCGTAAGCTTCGGAAAACTGTGTTAAGTTTCCGACAAAATGACGTAAGCCGGGATGGCCAAGCGGTTGAGCGTTGGACTTTCATTGCTCGGGTCGTGAGTTCGATTCCCGGATTGGGCCAAATATTTGTGCTGGTGCTTTTCTCGTTGCTCCGTCTTTGATATCACCCTATGTGGTGGGAAAGGACGTTAAACCCTTAAACACACACACACACACACACCCACTGGCAAAATAACAAAAATAAGATTTTCGAAATCAACATGGAAAGTGGGTTACCAAAATAAAATGCTTGATCAAATCAGTACATGCAAACAGTACCTTGTCTTCTATGAGCCAAAAATACCCACCCACCCACTGACAAAATGACAAAATTAAGATTTTCGAAATGATTAAATCAACAAATTGGAAAATGTGTCATCAAAATAAAAAGCTTGATCACATTAGTACATGCAAATCGTACCTTGTCCAATGTGAGCCCAAAATACCCACTCATTCACTGACAACATTACAAAAATCAGATTTTCGAAATGATTAAAACAACAAAATTGGAAAATGGGCCGTCAAAACAAATGCTTGGTCACATCGCCACATGCACATCGTACCTTGTCCTCTGTGAGCGCGCCTGCCACGAGCGGTGCCGCGATGGAGCCCATGTTGCCCAGTGTTGATGTTACACCCACGAGCACCGAGGCGTGACGTGCAGATAGGTCGTAATGGTTCAGCTGCCAGCCTGCAGGCATGTACATAATTATAATACTAATTAATCCAAAAGCGCCTGGGGATTTCTTAACAAGACGTATGAATATGTATGATGGGGTCAGTCCGTAAGACATAAAATATTGGCAAGATGGCCCATGATCTCGTATGCAGATTTTTCTGGTACTTAGAAGTATTGTATTAGTATGGCCACAAAATAATGATACAAAGAAGAAAAAGGATGCTCATAAAACTTGCAATGGAGGGTCTATTTTCCAAATGGGTCTTTCACATGAGTGGCGTCAAACATCTCAATGCTTTGTACCATTTTGTTCATACAGTTATTAGGCAAAGCGTATGTAGGCATGTGCGAGTGAATGAATTATGCTCTCTCTCTCTCTCTCTCTCTCTCTCTGTATGACAATAGTCTGTACATGTCACGTGTGTATGTAGTGTAACTGTTCATGTATACCATATGTCTGTGTATGTTTTGTTTAAAATGAAGAATTTTTTTTAAATAAAAAAGAGCATTTTCCCGGCTGTCGGAAGGCAGAGATCCTTTGTGAGTAGACAAAAACAAACGAGCCGTATTCGCAGAATAAACTGTCTTTTTCCATGCAGTGTTTTATTTTTGGTTTCGTTTTTCTACAGTACCTGAGACCACAAGCCCGCCAAATCCAAGCGCAAGCGTGAGAAAGATCACAGATACTGCTCCATCTGTTGTCTGCGTCAGCAACACGAAAAACAAGGCCTGCACCCCAAAACCTGCACATCGAACATTATCTCTTTAACAGCCCGAGGTCGGCCACCTCCTGCCCTATGGCAGCTTACTGGCACAAAAAGTGATATTTATAATTAACACAAGATATTTATAATTATCTCTCATAATTACCATGATCTCAAGATCATTGTAATTATCTCTAGAGATAATTGTAATTACCCTTTTTTCCCGCCATTCTGCTGCTCTAAGAGCGCAAAAAGTGATAATTGTCATTATTTTTAGAGTGTAGAGATGGGAAGGGGGGGGGGGGGTTGTGGGTTTAACGTTCTTTTCCACCACATACGGGTGATATCAAAGACGGCTAGAGTGTAGAGATAATTACAATGATCAGTGATAATTATAATTATCTCTAGAGATAATTACAATTATCGTGTCTTTGCATTTGAGCTGTATGGGGACTACAGCCTGAATGGGAATGCTTCAACCAATCAGAATGCTTTGACCTCATTCACAAAGAGACAATTATAATTATCTCTAGAGATAATTACAGTTATCACTTTTTGCTCTCTTAGAGCAGCAGCGTGGCGGGAAAAAAGGAATAATTACAATTATCACTAGAGACAATTACAATGATCTCGAGATGATGGTAATTATGAGAGATAATTACAATTATCTTGTGATAATTATAATCATCATCTTTTTGCGCCATTAAGCCGCCATACTGCCCACTACATGATAAGACTTTCTGCTAACTTTTTCACGCCCATGGACCCAGCGTTTGTGCACAGCCGTTGCATACCGTTGCCAACCACACACCCAGACCCCGGGCGCTGACACATGAGGACGCTGTTACCCAGCACCCACAACCCATGTTATCTCCGCTCTCACTGTGGCCGCTATGCCCAGTTTTTCCAATGAAAAGTATTTTTCCATAAAAGTGCTCATTATTATCTTTCAAACCACACCAAACACGATTAGGAAACATGTGAGGAAGACCTCTTTCAAGAAATGGAAAAATTGCTAGAATCACCCGGCTGGCAAGGGTTGTGCACGCACACATACCTGGGTCACGGGGGATATCCACAGCGCGCGGTCAAGGTCGGTAATGAGTTGAAAACAGCAAGCCACTGCACACCAGTGGCAGCCACTTCAAGCCACTATTTCGCACTAATTCCTTATAGTTTGTTTTAATACTAACAAATCATCTTTCTTTTTCAAGCGCGAAATCGCCGAAAAAAGTGACCAAAATGATACATGACGCTTGGGCGACTTTACCAAATTATCTTAACCACAAAAAAATACACAAGCCTGCATAAACTTATGAATACAGTATTATAAATCACAAAATAGACAAATGAAATTCTAATGCTATACATAAAATAACTAAATTACAGGTAAAATAAGAAGCAAAATTATAAAATTCTAGATAAAATTATAAAATTGGGGATACAATTATAAAGTTATGAATACATTTATAGTAAAATTGTAAAATTACAAAATAATTTGTAAAATTATGACTACAACTATAACAAAATTATATCAAAATTATAATAAAATCGTGAAATTATAAATAAGGTTACAATTATACATGAATATATGTGTATTTGTCTTTGGTTAATAAATGGGTAAAAACACTTGGTGTTCGCCCCAAAGACAGGAATCAAATTTTTAGAGAAAATCAGTCCTCGATAAAAAGGAGAGAATTCTGGCATGAGCGTAAACATAACAAGAGAAAGTAGGATTGTTTCCCCTCTATCATAGCGAAGTACGTACCACTGGTAAGTATTTTGCGGGTGTGGGTGGTGTTGAGTAGTTTGTGACTCAACAGGAAGTCGGCAATGTAGCCACTGATAAACGATGCAAATACCTTGATCACGTGAGGAAGTGCGGAATAAACACCGTTCTGGGAGAAACATGAGGTAAAAGCTGGTAAAAAAAAAATGATAAACGATGATAAATGATGTTTTTGGCAGTGTGTATGTATGTAGGTGTGTATGTAGGTTGTCTTTCTTAATGCAGTTAACGTCACCTCATTTTTCATCCATCTTCAGCGTTTTTAGCAGAAGGTCAGAAATCTCCATTTCAAGGCCGCTGACCGATGACGTAACTGGAGTGTGTTTTTGTGAAATCGTAAACCACTGAGTGGGTTATGGAAAGTCATAACTCACACTTTCGCTCGCTGTTTCCTTACTATTTTCGGACGTAAAGCACTCACAGTTAACTCACTGAAAGTTTGCACTGTTGGGTGGTGTAAATGTATATATGTACGCTTTTATTCGTATTTATTTAGTTGATTATTTATCTAATGATTATTCATGCGTTTATTTATCACCTTTTGTATACATGTGTAAAGCGCCTAGAGCCCCGGCTTCGGAGATCAAGCGCTATAAAAATCCTCATTATTATTATTAAATTATTAAACAGTAGTTCAGATTATCCTCTCAGCTTTATCGCTAAAATGCGTATTACTGTCCCGGTTAATTAAAAAGAAATCGTTTTGCCAGTTGGTTGTGTGGACTCAGATTACACTACAATCACCGAGATGTGTCGGCCTGGTTTCCCCCCAAAGAAAAAACCCTGCTCTCTGCATTGGCTTCCACTCTCTCAAAGAATTAAATACAAGATCTACACCCTCTGCTACAACAAATGCATCCATAACTCTGCCCCATCCTACCTGTCTGATTTGTTTTAACTCTACACTCCGTCACGTTCCCTTCGGTCTTCATCCGATACTTTGATATTCAGAATCCCACGTACTAAACCTTCTTCTGTTGGCTCTCGAGCCTTCTCCTACGCTGGTCCAAAAGCCTTGAATTCTCCGCCAGTCAACCTCCCTCGAAACTTACAAAACAAATCTAAAAACCTACCTGTTTTCATCTCAAAGCACCGTCTAATCTGCCTCCGTCTGTCTCCATCTCCTTATTAAGTACCATACATGCAGTTGCCCTGGCCCTGAACCTTCACTTTTATCTGTACCTTTACCTGTACTTTTTAGCGCTCAGAAATGCCTTATACGTAGACTACAGCGCTATATTATTATTATTATTATTATTAATTAATTAATTAATTAATTAAAATAAAGCGACCTGATAAACAAAAAGACTTTTTCAAACAAATGATGTCATGGAAGTGTGACCATCACTCCACCAAACAGCACGTACTCTTCGTTCTTCTTTTGAAAAACTATTGAAAGTTCCTCGTCGAAACCTCGAAACAGTCGGCGAGCACGCGTTTAGCTATGCTGCCCCGCCACTCTGGAACGCACTACCTGCCGGCCTGAGAGACCAGTCGGACATAGATCGTTTCAAGTCTGACTTGAAAACGCATCTGTTGATTCTGTTCCGGCTGGCTTTCGACTAGGCCCACTTACTTCATGATTCAGCTGCTGCGCGCGCGTGCGTGTGTGTGTGTGTGTGTGTGTGTGTGTGTGTGTGTGTGTGTGTGTGTGTGTGTGTGTGTGTGTGTGTGTGTGTGCATATTTGTTGGTATGAGTGCGGGAGTACGCGCATTGAGTCACTTTGTGAGAATGTTGCGCTATATAAGTACAATTCATTATTATTATTTATCACTATTATCAGTAGACGTTCAATCTGGTTTATATTTGACAATAACTACTCATAGTAGGCTATACGTTTGCAGGTGTTTAAGTGGTGTCATGTTTTTGTCATCGATAACAGCCTTCGTCGATCTGGGGGCTTGAAAAACGTTCATAACAGATTACGAAACTAACGGTCACTTCAAGAAAATCGCTTTAAAACAAAGAAGTAGCATGCAACTGCTTCTCGATGTTCCTACCTGGGCTATAGTGAAGTGGAATATGTTCAGGAAGAACGGTTCATTGGTCAGCATGAGTATAAACACCCAGTTCCGGGCAAAGTGACACAAGCATAGCGAGGCGACAGGAAGTGACGTCAGAATGCTGCCCCACGGGATTTTCATGCCCTGCGGTGAAACAAAATGACAAGTTAGTGATACGAATATGTCCGTACGTTTCACGAACCATTACCTCTCACATGTGTGTAGACCTGGGCCCGCATGTAAAAGTCGGGGTTTGGGAGTTTAGCCCCGGTTTATGGTCTAACCTCGAACTAAACTAACTCTACGGTTAATTTTTGTTGTTGTTGTTTGTTTTTTAATCAGGAAGCGGTTCCATTCCAGCAAGGTGCCAATCCCGTTACTGAAGGATTTTTGTCTTTCTTTCTTCGATTCCTTTTTTTTTTTAATTTTGTTTTTGGGGTTTCTTTTGTCCTAGTCTGGGTTAGGCCCGTAGCCGTGAGTTAAATTAACCTCGAGTTTTACATACGGGCCCTGGACAGCTGGTTAGCAGGTTGGTTCTGGTCGTAGCAAGCATGCATTTTTTTTCGTGGCAAAGCACAGAGCTGCCACGAAAAATGCATGCTTGCTGCGGTTCTGTGTATGCAAGGGAGGCAACTCATGCGGACAGTAATCTCCGAGACAGGCTGAAAATGCACTGTGCCGGTGAATTCGACAGACTTCACGGCTTCTGAGCACACTTTCGAACGCGGCGACTACAAACTCAGTTGTTCAGAAGTGTCCATGTTTCTTCTAACCGATCATGTTTGTCTCTTTCTTCCTAGTAATTAATTGTCTCGGCTCAACCGGGTCCGGGTTAGCCTGTTTCACGTCATGTCAAACTGTGACGTCAAAACAGGTATGAGATGACGTTTATACGGGAAAGAGTTCTGCACGAACGAACGAACGAACATTTTTTCAGGCATAGGTACAAAACCCCTTGCCAGGGGGAAAGAGTTCTGCAGCTTAACTCAATTCGTAAGTTATGCTGGCACCCCCAGCTCGAGCAAGCCCAAGCACAGAAGACTGACAGTTCAGTAAGGATGTTGTTTCACACTACCACACAATGCCCCCAGAGAATGGGGAAATAAAATGACTTAACTTCACTTGACATAAAATGATGAAAAGACAGAATGATGTAGTAGGCAGAGAACTCTAAGAACGGGGAATCCCCGTGCGCGATACGTGATGTGTCAACGAAGTCACACGAAAACGTAAGCGAAAGCTACTACGTACTGCCTTATGAAGCAACGCCTGAACATCTTTACCTCATAGTCGATTCTTTCGCTGCCTTGCATCTCCTCGATGAAACTAAGTTCACCTGGACTCATGAACTTGTGGTGGGAGGGCTTCTCCTCTGATATCCACGCCCACACAAACACGTAGATAATGCCAAGTCCGCCTATAATGCACAAGGACATAGCAGCACTACATATCAGTATGTGCACGTGTATGTTCACTCAGAAATTGCAATTTACCCCTCTCTCTCTCTCTCTCTCTCTCTCTCTCTCTCCCCCCTCTCTCCCCCTGTGTTTGTGTGTGTGTGTGTGTGTGTGTGTGTGTGTGTGTGTGTGTGTGTGTGTGTGTGTGTGTGTGTGTGTGTGTGTGTGTGTGTGTGTGTGTGTGTGTTGATGTTGTTGTTGTTGCTGTACTTTCTCTTTTTCGTCTTCTTGTTGTTTTTTGTTGTTGTTGCTGCTGTTGTTGTTTATGACGTGCCCGTGTGTACGTCTGTTTGCGTGAATGCTGTCGTGATCATGAGCGTGCGTGAGTGCGTGCGTGTGCACATGCGTGTGTGCGTGCGTGTCAGTGTGGATGCGCGTCAGTGTGCATGCGTGCGTATACCGTTGAAGTAGTAGCTGTATTGCCAGCCAACGAAGTCAGTAATGACACCAGCCAGAGGAAACCCGATCACAGGGCCCAGGTAGGCACCTGCACAACCATAAACAAGACATCAGCTGTACCATAGGCAGGTGGGACTATGTATAGTGTCTAAATGAAATAAAAGTAAGGCCCTACGGGAGTATAGTCATCAGTTTTCAACTCGCCGGCTTCCATCGATAATTGTAGGCTTGGGCACTGGGAAAAAGACGCTTGTTGGATAAACATTGTTGCTATTGCCAAAGGTTTAGTTTTTGGTCTTGTCTGCTGTTGTTCTGTTCTAATCCCTTGAAATTCATACTAGCATCGAGCCAAAACTGACCTACCCCCCACCCCCTCCTCAAGTACTACCCCCACCCCCTCCTCAAGTACTTCCCCCCCCCCCCACCCCCCCCCCCCACCCCCCGCAAAAAAACCAAACCAACAAACAACAACAACAACAACAACTTATGAGGGATAATTTCACGATTGCACATCTAAGCATTATGCATGAAGATGTATTTATGCTGAACACCAGGCATGCGAGGGAGATATTTGATAACCACATTCAGCAGATGTTTTGTGCGGGGAAAAAATAATAAAAGGAGCGGTTTTGGCTCACGGGCTTGTGTTAACGTTCAGCGATTGTAAAATATTATGTAGCATTCGCGGAAGGTGATGGGGGGGGGGGGGGGTCCAGGGTGTGCATAATACTGCTGACTATACAAAACACTACTAAGTGTACAGTGTATGTATTGCACGATATTCAACACGCAAAGCCGGTAATGACGAGTTTGTTGTTTATTGAACACTTGTTTCTGAACAGTGAACACCCACACATGTGTGACTTTGGATGGATGTACCAGCATGCATGTTGCCTAGGATATACCCATGTGTGTTAATTAGTGAAAGACTAAACATGTACACTAAAACATGCTTGAGTATAGACCTACTGTACACTTTGAAGTGAACATTTTATTACTCTGACCCTCGTCACATCTTTAAGTGGCCATTGACCAAAGTGACCATATTTGGGAGGCCTGCTCTTGAGAAGGGAGAAATTACCCAAGCCATTTTACCGAGTGGGATATTGCTCTCAGCCGAACACGCACGTGTGCGAATTTGTCTGGTTATTCACATTGTGCGCGTGAAAGTGCATTCATGGTTCGCGCAGAATTTTCCCCGGTTTTTGAAGCTGCGGATCGATGCAGTGTGAAATATAACACATGCACGCCACACTGCATCGGAGTTTGAGTGTTACTGACGGACAATAATCACAACGCGTCAAGAGCACAAGAACCCGGAGTGTACAAAAAGAAGCGGATTATAGGCCGCTTACTGACGCTCCACAAACACAGACTATGCTGCCAAGACCTAGATCCGCTACGCAGAGTTCTTGCTGCTAACTGCTCTGTGAGGCAGAAACGGGCACACAACGGTATTATGGTGATATTTAATACAACCAATCGCAGATTCCAAATCGACACATGTGACTAGGGGTGTGCATCGGAACGAGACGTAAGTGTGTGTGTGTGTGTGTGTGTGTGTGTGTGTGTGTGTGTGTGTGTGTGTGTGTGTGTGTGTGTTTTACTACTTTTGTTATCCCTTTCGGGAAATTCGGGCTGCTTCCCCCGGGGAAAGCGCGTCGCCGCGGTGCAGCGCCACCCAATGCCTATCATATATTTTTTACAGTTTTGCTGGGGGAGGAAAGCCGGATAACACGGAAAGAAACCCACGATGAGCAGCCCGGTAGCCAGGAAAAACCGGTATCACATATCACAAGCTCGACCTGGTCTCGAACCCACGCTTCATTGCCATGACATTGGTGACGGCCGTTCAATAGCGCAGCGGCAAAATCCGCCACGCTACCTATTAGACCACCGCTCACCCCCATTGTGTTGGGCCATAATGTGTGACTGGGGTGGGTGGGGTGGGGGTTTGGGGGTTTAACGTCCTTTTCCACCACATAGGGTGATATCAAAGACGGGGCAACGATGAAAAAGCCAGCACAAATATTTGGCCCCAGCCGGGATCGAACTCACGACCCGAGCATTAGAAGTCCAACGCTCTACCATTCGACCACCCCGGCTCCCCAATGTGTGACTGGGACCAAACGGTACCATCTGATAGTGCATAATTCAATCAGTGTAAGCATGGAGCGCTTTCTGTGATTGACTATCGATTAGCACTGACCTAAATCGTAACAAGTACGCTTAGTTGCTATTCAACGTAGCGGTCACGTGTCTCATTTCGACTCTGATTGGCTGTAATCATAACCATTGAAACTCTAATTCCCACATTCCGCTTCCCACAGTGAAAGGGATGACGTGTACGTGCAGATACACAATTACACATCTGCATGGAACATGGTCAACTTTACCCCATTAGTGTCATATCCGTCTTTGTCCCAGTGGAGCGCCAATGCTCGGGTCGTGAGTTCGAATCCCGGCTGGGGCCAAATATTTGTGCTGGCCTCTTTCTCGTTGCCCCAGGTCGACTGGGGTCACTAGTGTTTACAGGTGAGTTAAACTCCCAAACACCCACCCACCCACCCTCCCAGTGAGCGTGGGCTGTATTCCGTACGCTCTGGTGACTCGTGAAGAGGCAGCTTGCAGGCTGAATGTTCGTTACACCTCACGTGCCTCACACTTGAAAATACCCCATCCAACTGTCACAGCTGTCGATTTCCCTGTCACATCTGGGCTTCCAGTTTCTCTCTTTGAATTCCAAATCCGTGACTAAGCGTGAAAACAGCTAGGTGAGCTGGGTATAATTATTGTGCAGGTGAAAATAAAAGCCAGCAGTCAACAGTATCGCATGTTAGTGCGATCAAAGAGAGCTGCACATCTTGATGTCCCCTTGTCTGATGTAAGGGCAATATGGGCTGCTTTCCCCGGCAGTAACACGTCACCATTTTCTGTTTCTGAGTTGTTGTGGTTTGTTTTAGGGTTTGTTGTTGTCGTTGTTGTTGTTGTTAATGTTGTTGTTGTTTTCAGTTTTTTAGTTCTTTTGTTCTTGTTCTTGTGTGTTTTGTTTGTTTGGTTGGTTTGGTTTGTTTTTCGTTTTGTTTTTGCTTTTTGGTGTTTGTTTGTTTGAATGTGTGTGTGTGTGTGTGTGTGTGTGTGTGTGTGTGTGTGTGTGTGTGTGTGTGTGTGTGTGTGTGTGTGTTCTTTTGTTTTGTTTTTCTTGGTTTTTTCTTTTTTCTCATTTTTTTGTGTTTTGTTTTCTTTTTTGGGTGTGTGTGTGGAGGGGGGGGGGGGGGTGTTGGGTAGTTGTTTGTTTGTTTGTTGTTGTTTTTTTTTTTTGTTTGCTTGTTTTTTTGTTTTTTGTTTGGTGTTTTTTTCGGGGGCAGGGGGTGGTCTTCTATTGTGCTTATCTGTGTACATTTAAAGTTTCCTAGCCATATATTAATAGAAATTGTTAGTAGTAGAAGTATTATCATTACTATTGATAAAAGTAATATCATTACAATATTAGAACTTAATATTAGTATTAGTATCCATTGTTCTCTTTCTTTTTCCTGCGTTCATGTCGCTCGTCCGTCTGTCTGTTTTCTTCCATTTCTCGGCCTCTCACGGGTGGAGTGGGAGCTTCGGCGAGAACACTTGATATTCACGCATGCTTGTGTACGTGAAGGCGGGAGGGGCACCGTAAACGGGTCTGCACGTCACTTTTGACTTGATTTCGTGACGAGAAACCCGCAATAAAATTCCTGCGCGTTAAGGAGACTGATCCATACGCGGGATCTTTAATCACCATGGGACAAATCCCTTTGTTATTAACTTTATACGAAGGCTGCTGAAAGTACATTTCTCTGCGTATATCATAAGTGAACGACTCACCTGTGAACACTAGTGAACCCAGTCGACCTCTCTCTGGCGGCGTGGACCAGTGACGTAATATCCCGTAGCATGCCGGGTACAATAGACCCTGAAAGGCAAGAAAGCGGGCTAATCATCACTTTCCGTTCTCACTGCATGCAGACGCGTAGTCACTCTCATGATACCCACTTCAGTAAGAGTCCAAGCCCGACATCCTCCTGCCCACTACACGATAAGACGGTGAAAAAAGCCACTGCACACCAGCAGAAGACCACTACAGACTGCAGACTGCATAATAGTGGCTTGAAGTGGCTTCTAGTGAGCTGAAGATTTCAAGTGAACTTGCAAATTTTGCATAGACTTTTAAAATTCGATTTAAAAAAAAAAAAAAAAAAAACATACGTCGTCAATGACTTGCCGGCAGATTTGCATGAATATTGAACTGAATTGAATTGAACTGAATTGAATTGAAGCAAAGTCATAATATCGCCATCAATGTGATCAGTAACAAATCCACGACGATGCCAAAACCCACCCTCATCATTAGTACATGTATGATTATGTACATAGTATTTCTTGCTTACATAGCGCAGAAACAGATCCGAGGGAAGGTCAAGATAACCTGGACCCCTTCCCTCACCTCTGCAGTGACTGGTATCGTGTAAAGCCACACACACACACACACACACACACACACACACACACACACACAGAGAGAGAGAGAGAGAGAGAGGACCATGCTAGCTCCATCTTCATTCGTTCACTCATCCAAGCTCAGCTTCCACGGAAAGCAGGAATAGACTAACCTCGCTCAGTCCTTGCACGAAGCGAATTGTGATGGTAACCCCGTATCCGGCCAGCTCTATGGCAACGGGCAAGGTCAGGTTAAGGAGGCATGACACCAGGATGCAGCCACCAAACAGACTGAAGCAGAGAAGGGTGAGATCTGTATTCGATACTGTTTGTTTGTTTGTTTGTTTGTTTGTTTGTTTGTTTGTTTGTTTGTTTGTTCGTGGGAGATCGAAAACTGAATGACAATGATGGTGGTGATGCTGAGTACAACTTTTTATCAGCATTAAGACAGAGAGATGATGATGATGATGATGATGATGATGATGATGATGATGATGATGATGATGATGATGAAACTTTATTTTCCAACGGTTAAAATTTTGACAGAGAAGAACGAGAGAGAGAGAGAGATAACGATAACGATAACGATCCTTTATTTTACAACGGAAGAAGTTATAGGCATACAAAGACCATTTTCAAACTTGCCGTTGCTACACTACCGTAAAACAAGAAAATTCAAAAGAAAAATATGCAGAGAAGGAGAAAAAAATTACATAACAGGAAATCGCGCGCGGAAGACTTGCCGTGGCTACACTACCGTAAAACAAGAAAATTCAAAAGAAAAATATGCAGAGAAGGAGAGAAAAAATTACATAACAGGAAATCGCGCGCGCGCGCGCGCGCGCGCACACACACACACACACACACACACACACACACACACACACACACACACACACACACACACACACACACACATACACACACACACACACGCGCATGCGCGACAAGCATAATTATACACAAAATCATAATATCAGTTATGATGTACATACTCATGGGACTAGCGCTGGTGTATCATGGTTATGTAAATTGCGTGACAGGTTTGGTTGGTAAGAAGTGAACTTTGTTGAATGGGCAAGACGGATGGGTAATAAATCATTTATGCAGTTTCTGATGCCAGGTAGTTGAAGAGACTTTTCCTGAATGATGATTGCGATCCATTGCTAGTAACGTTTAGAGGGAGATTGTTCCAAAGAGAGGGACCGGAGAAGGAGAGACTTGATTAAAAAAATATCTATCCTCGGACGTGGCAGTATAAAGCGTTGCATTAATGAGGGATAGCGTGGATCAGACGTGGTGAAGAGGCTGCTGATGTACTGTGGCAGAACGCCTTTGCGGATTTTGAACATGAACATACCTTTGTTTAAGATAAGATGTTTCGGAAGAGAGAGCATTTCTAGCTTTTGGAGTTTCTGGTCAGTTGTTAGTGTGGGGTCGGGAAGGATCAATTCTGCTGCTCTCCTGTGTAAGGAGTTAAGTCTCTTCAAATGGACTTCACTGCATCCGTCCCAGATTGTGGACGAATAGTCAATGTGGGGTTTAATATTGGCGGTATAAAACAATTTTCGAGAATCGCTGTCAATAAAGTATTTCAATTTTGACAGCATAAATAAATTTCTTGACACAAGTTTACATACTTTATCTATATGTGCTTGCCATTTCATCTGAGAGAGAGAGAGAGAGAGAGAGAGAGAGAGACTCAAACATTTAATGCTTTTCAAGCATTAACCCACAAAGCGTTGGTTACAAACATATATGAACGTCGCGTGACAAACACAAAAACAGAAAAGCTGGAATCCAGCCTTAGCTGGATGCGGAAATCCGGCAGTCAGTAATGTCTTTAGTTTGTGATTTATCTCAAACTTTACAACGATAGTTCGCGGCCGCACGACCATCAGCCCAAGTATTGTCTGATCAGATTAACGACAAGAGAGAGAAAAACACAGACAGAGAGAGAGAGAGAGAGAGAGAGAGAGAGAGAGAGAGATTTTGTCTTCCAAGGATGAAACATTGGTCACGGAGACATTGCTATCATAGAGAGAGATAGGGTGGGTGTTTTAGTTTAGGAGTTTAACATCCTGTTCCACCACGTATGCGTGAAACCAAAGACGGGAGAGACAGACAGACAGACAGACAGAGACCCGTGGACAGACAGATACACATGCAGACAGATGCTGTTTACTGAACCCTTCGGCTAAACTTCCCACAAATTCACTCAAAAATGACAAAATGTCAACATCACTGATGCATTTGAGTAGTCTCGAAATCACAGCAGATTCTTCTTACGTACTGCTTTTCCCGCAAGCTACAAATTTAAAAGACAAAGTGGGACCACACTCACGTGACACTTCACGTGATTTATACACTGGTTGCCGATTGCATTCACAGAAGGGCGTGGGGAAAAATTCTTGAGACAAAAACCTGATATTACAGCGATACACAATGCTGAATAAAACTGAACTGAAGTTGAACAGTTAAATCTCCAGTGTTTATTCAAACATAATTGCATCGTAATTCAACAGTAATAATAATAATAATAATAATAAATACAGTTTATATAGCGCCTATCTGTTTTCTACAAAACACTCTTTGCGCTCGCACACACACACACACACACACACACACACACACACACACACACACACACACACACACACACACACACACACTGACACACTGAGTGCCGATGAAACAGTGGTCGGTCTACAGCTCGAAAGCTTGCCTAAAGAGGTAGGTCTTCAAATGGGCCTTAAATTGAGTCAGCGTGGGAAGGTCCCTAATGGTGACAGGTAAAGCGTTCCAGACAGTGGGGGCGGCGTAAGAAAATGAACGTTCGCCAGCTGACTTCAGAGTTGTTCTTGGAACCTTTAACAGTTTTTCTGATGATGAACGGAGAGTACGGGAGGGTTGGTAGGTTGTAAGCATTTCAGACAGGTACAGAGGGAGAGAGCCAAAGGCGACTGCACAATAATGACTCCCCGTCGTGTATTTAATTGCATTCGAGATCTACGTCCCTTCGGCTATGTCGTGATCATCTTACTGTTCCCACACAATGTAAAATGTATACAGTCGGTAGCTGTCCACGTTTCCTTTTAATACTGTCACGATTATTACTATAATTGAATCAATAATTATACGCGCTTTATCCCAGATATTTGGCTCAAATTCAAATTCAGTGCAGGCGCTTTACAACACAAAGACGTGCACATGACCAAATTTCAAACATATGGCTTTGCGTGAGAGCATTCATCGTCAAAACATTTGAAGCGGAGTAGTACCAGATACACTTGCATCCGTTGAATGAATTTTATTTCGCTGAGTTTAGAAAACACCAGATATTCACGTGGAGGCAAAAGGCCTAAGGCCTGTGTACAACCTCCACCTGTTTACATTTACAGGGATGGGTGTGGGTGGGTGTTTGGGGGCTTAACGTCCTTTTCAACCACATACGGGTGATATCAAAGACGGGGCAACGATGAAAAAGCCAGCACAAATATTTGGCCCCAACCGGGATACGAACTCACGACCCGAGCATTAGAAGTCCAACGCTCTACCATTCGGCCACCCCGGCTCCCCTGTTTACATTTACAGAATAGCAGTGTTGGAGAGTACAGAGCTTAGTACAACAGTTTCTCGTACACAACACATTGAGAAAGACAGGAACAGCGATGTAAAGGAAGGGGAGGGAGAGAGAGAGAGAGGGAGGGGGTGGGGGGAGGGTTGGTTCCGCGGGCGCAGCTGACCGAATGTCCACGAGAAAGCAAGTGCTAAGAGTATGAAAATTGTTCTTTGCGGAGTGCAAAAACGCTTACTTTTCATTATAAAATCATGCACATGTCTAAAACGAAATGTGAGGTTTTCTAGTCGAGCTGAGTGTATGTCACCGTGTAGTTAAGTGTCTACATTTCTTCGTGTGTATGGAATGTTGTAAATGGTTGTAGTGCATCCATTTTGACCATAATTATAATTATCCCATGCAAATGCTCACGTGTGGGAGGGGAGGCGTGTTGTGAGGTAGGCTCCAGGCAGGTTGGTGACCATGTAACCAACGTAGAAAATAGCGTGAAGGAACCCGATCATCATGGTGTCCCAGTCCACGCTGGGAACCTGGCAGAAGCAAGGGAACAACAGCAAACATAACACTTACAGGACGGTACGTGTCGATAATAAAGGCGACGGTACGTGTCGATAATAAAGGCGACAAAACAAGTACAGTTTGTGTGTAACACTGAAAAGCCCATGTAAAATCACATCTGTAATTGAAATATTCAGACCACCAGACATCAAGAAACTATTACGCAATCTGTAGCGGTCTAGCGGCCTAGCGGGGAAGGCCCACGCCTTGCGTAATAGTGGCTTGAAGTGGCTCCCACTTATGTGCAGTGGTTTGTTCTTTTCAACCAGTCTTATCATATAGCGGGCAAGAGGAGATTGGGCTTCGGCTCTTCAGAGTTACAGATGTGTGTGTGTCGGGGGGGGGGGGGGGTGGCCCGAATGGTAGAGCGTTGGACTCTCAATGCTCGGGTCGTGAGTTCGAACCCCGCCGGCTGGGGCCAAAATATTTGTGCTGGCCTTTTTTCTCGTTGCCCCGTCTTTGAAATCACCCTTA